>JACCIC010000105.1:1305000-1650000 GCA_018907035.1 Sycobia sp. Sy_11
GATTAATATCAACTAGAATATCGAGCCGTTAACCTCTCGCTTAAGCCATGCATAATGTGTCTGTGAATGCGTATGCATATGTACAGCCGTCGCTCGGCGCAAGAGCTGCGCGATCGCGTCGCGCGTCGAACAGCCGACCGCCAAGATTAATCTCTTTCATTAAACCGCTCGCGGGGCGCGATCGCATGCGCGAAGCGCTACACCCCCGTCCCGCCGGGGACTCGCGCTGCTCTGAACGCGGCGGATACGTTGACGTTGAACTCAGTGGCACCTCGCCCCCCCCCCTGCCCGCCGGCGCCGCCACCAACCAAGCCTTGCCTCGCGCGACGGACTCGATCGAGCCCGAGATAAATCTTGGGGTCCGACGTAATATCTGTCTATATCGGGCAATTCGGAAACACTCGAGGGGTTTGCGGTATAGCGTTTATGCGAAGCTCTCCCCCCTCCCCAGCAGTAGAAACATATATGCATATACGTATACATATACATATACATATATATGTATGGTGCGCGCGCGCGCGCGTGTGTGTGTGTGTGTGTGTGAGAGAGAGAGAGAGAGAGAGAGAGAGATTGTAACTAATCTATACATGAACCTAAGGCTTTTCGCTGCATTTTCTTTAGGCATATTCATCCGCTGAGGTTTTATCAACTTATTTCGACTTTCCGATTTATGTCAATCAATATAAATAATTCCTGATTCTATGTCAATTAAAATTGCATATCGTTGCTTTTTTCATTCGCTTTTTTCAGTCCACTCTTTCGATTTAGTCAAAATTTGATCTTTCATATTATTTAATTTTTAGGCTCTATTCAATTGAAACAGACATTTTATCTGTATAAGTAAAAACTATTCAGAAATCTTGAGCACATCAATTAGCTAATTTATTTTTGTAAACCTCTAAACAATTAATACTCTAGATCCTTAATCCCTACACCACAGAACACCTTGATCCTTAAATCCGAAATCATTAATACCTAGATCTTTAGACACAAGGCATGTAATTCCAAAATTAACCTATACCCATACAACCTGTAACATCTTAGACCTTTAATCGGCTCGATTAAGCCGCAATGGTTATTTCAGTGAAATCAAAAATTGGAGTTAAACATTCAAAAGTAATACAGGTATTTTAGTTGAATTAATTCTATTTCGAAGCCGAATAATTAAATTTATTGTAAAATATTGCGTTTTCTTCTTATTAATTAATTTTCTTTATGATTTTATCCTTTCCGGTGATTTTAACCTGCTCTTTCTTAAATGCTGCCTCTTTAGCTTTGAATACATGAGCCTGAAGTAATTGCATATGATCAGAGAAGTCAACGGGCCGCTTCGAATAATAATTTAATTCCACCGCGTCGTTCAAATACGCGGGCTTTACATAACACAAACTCGACTATTTTAACTATAAGGCAGCTAAGAGGTACGCGCGCCAAACTCGCCAAACTATTCGCCGGCACCACGAAGGAGGGGAGGGGGGGTAGGTTAAATATCACGGCTGGCGGCTCCATCCGCTACTCAGTCGGTAAAACCAAAGAGGTAATAATCTGTAGATCAGAAAAATCTCAATTATATATAGAAGCCGAAGACTGAACAAACCCGTGGCATGAATTGGATAAAATACGACGAATGTACTATGTTGTTTAACGATGTCTTCAACAAACTACTGGAGGCGAAAGACTAATATATTATACTATTTGGAAAACAGAGAAGAGAATTGGGACTTGGGAAAATTGGTGTTCGAAAATATTTTAAAACAAGTATATATCTTTATTGTTGTTTAAAATATACACAAATATTTGTATAATTAATTAATTGTACGATTAAATTAATATGAAGATATAATAATTGTTGTTTTGTTATAGAATGATGCTGTAATAAGAATAAATACACATCTATCTAAGTTTATCTATGCTGTAAAAGCAACATAAATATTATTTTTCAAATAATATGAATTAAACAAAATAAATTAAAAACTGTGTGCCGAAAAAGTAAAATAGTCGTCTTTAGTATAAATAATCGAGAAAAGAGTTTTCATGTAGGAATTGTCGAAAAGCAAATTCAAATTGTAAATATAAATTGTAAATGTAAATTGTAAATTCAATTATTTCGAATGTCCAAATGTTGAACATTGTATTGGTACATAATAAAAAATAGGATTCCAATTCATCTAAATTATTTATTCGTAAAAAACAATTTTTTGCAATATCCACGCGAAGTTCAAAGTATTCTCATTTCCCTAGCATTCGACGAATTAGCTTACGAACACGAATGTATAGAACGATCGTCAATAAAAATTCTATGATTAATTAAGATTTTGAATATTAATACAAGTTAATATAAATGAATTGCAATAAAATTTTTGCCTTTTAGATTCATATAAAAACATCTGACAAGCAGTTGAACGATTAAGATGCGCCCGCAAAAAAAAACTTTTCTTTCCCTTATTTATTACTGCATAACTTGCAAATGTATCAAATTTATGAAACCCTAAAGCTTCGCGAGAGCTTCGTAATAAGACAATATTGTAATAAGACACATGTATGTATATTATAAACGTACATATATAACTCACCGCGAAAAAATTTGTAAACAAATGATAAATACACTCATTTTTCTTAGTTCTGCATAGTATCCATCCATAATCCACTAGCCTTCACTAATATTTCGCTTATGCACAAATACATGCAAATAATCGTTTACAATGGAGCACTTTCTTCTTCATCGATATAAATAAATTTAGCCATTCGCCTTGATATTACTTAAAAATTATTTTTCTAAACAAATAGTAAATATTAATAAAAATTCTTAAGCCTTAATAAAAAAAATACTACCTTCGATATCGATACATATTTCGTGCATTCCAAAAATATCACGAGCTACAAAAGCCGCTTGATGCGTAAAGCTAATTGTTCCGATACACAACCAGGCGTCCAATCACAAAACAGAAAGAACGAACGATATAAATAATTTATAACAAATGCTTTGCACCTGCCAGCGTGACACGCGTCCCGTTAAAATTTTCCAAACGAACGACGGGTGTGAAAGAACGTTTAAGCCAAAATAATTTACAAACTAAAGTACCTTGTCAGTTCCAGGTTAAGTGTCCAGGACAACTAAAAACAATTACACCGTCGAGATTGCGGTCGATGTTGAGTTCGGAAGCATTTTGAAAGGTTGCGCTGACGTTCGTGCATCGGTAGTAGTTATAAAAAAAAAAAAAAACAAACAAACAACAAAACAAAAATAAAAAAAAATAAAAAAACTGCACTTCTCAGGAGGTCAGATTTGAGTGGAGGCGTGTATGTGCCGCGCTACGATGCCAGTCGATTCCGGAAAGGGTTGCGTGGAGAGTAGCGACATTGGCTAGTAATTGCGAAAGTTTCCCGTGCCGCCAGCTGTTAATATATATATATATATATATATATATATATATATATATATATGTATATATATTTCGTAAGCCCAAAAAGCCTTTACAACACTTTTGCGAAATTAATTTTATTATGTTTCGCGTGTAGAGCTCCTCGTCTTTGTCGTCGTCGTCGTTGGTGCGCGACAAGCGTCCGGCTTTGTTTTTCATTAAATCGAAAAAGCCACTAAGTGCAGAATATCGACGGGAAAGCGCGTGTGGGTGGACCACAGAGTGGTTCTCTCTCTCGCTCTCTCTCTTTCGCTCTCTCTCTCTTTCGCTCTCTCTCTCTCTCTCTCTCTCTCTCTCTCTCTCTCTCTCTCTCTCTCTCTCTTTCTCGCACTTTAGCGTTGATGCGTATTGTTCGAGGAGCGTCAGTTTCGTTTATCGAGCCAGTATATTGAAATATCTATACTGTTCTATCGAGAAACAATATATTATTTCTCTATTCGGACGTAAACAAGCGCGCCACGATTTTAAGTGACACTTTGTTAATGGACTTAAATGCGTTAACCACACTTAATCAAGGATTCCTGAATTGTAATACTGTAACGACTATTAAATATTCAATATTTCTTTATTAATTAAAATGTAAATTACAGATCTGTCATCAGCTGCTTTTGACAGAAACTTTTTATTTAATGGGATAAAAGTTGCCTTATTTAATTTTATGTGGTTACTGTTAACAATAATATGTGTAAGATATATGATCCAGTGTTGTAAGTAAACGCATAATGTGTCGGAAAACTTTCGATTCATTAGATGATAAGCTTTTTTGTTTTTTGTCAAACTTTGTAAAAATTTAGTTGATAAATAATTTTTATACATATGCAAACTTATGATTAACACACTAACAAAAAAATTGTTAAGATAACGTAGCTATAATGAAAATCATTTTATTTTTTCTTTCTGTTCCAGATCGCCAAAATATGAAATGCTGTACAAAATGCATTCGAAAAATGTCGCCGTGACCAGACGACCATGATCCAGGACGCAGACATCGCCCGACTATACGGGCATTAAAATAATAGAAAAGCCCGTTCGAGCGGATATCCAGTGACGTTATACATCTGGTGCATATACTACGTTCTATTGTTGAAAAAAAATCCAAAAACTCGTACGAGTACACGAATTATGAAACCCGGGTGAGAGAGTTCGCTAGAGAGATCCAAGTAAAAATACAAGACAATTTTCACTATTGTTTGCACACAAAGGCCGAGCTTCTAGGAACCGTAGAAGAAGGTGGGGGTCGAGAGAAAATTACGCTGCTCGGCTTCACCGAGGGAGGGCAACTAAGGGGAGAAAGATTTTTTTTACACGTTTTTTAGCGATTACGGTGCAAGGTCGGACGTAGGGTGAATAAGTGATGGCCATACGTTAATGAAGTACGAAAGACGTCGAGATGCAAGGAAGGAGCAAGGGAGCCGAGTGACAACGGTGAGGATTTCGTACGCGACGTAATTTGGTAAGGCGAAAACCAGATGAGATTTTTTGAGACGTGCAGTATAATTCGATAATAACAATATAATTTTATCTGTAGTACCATATGATATTCGAGATGTCTGAGTGTGTAGAAATCAATTTTGCTCTACTTGCGAAAATTACATAATGAACAGTTAATCTATGCGGTAAACGATTACAAATTCAAAGGCCCCGGGGCAAAAATCTAAGAAATCAAAAGACAAGTCGCGAAACGGACCCTAACAAAACTATCGAAAAAAACTATCCAGAAATTTTTATCTCATTAGTGGTTAATATATTACAAGGTAAATAAATTTGCAGCCACGGCTCTATTCTCAATAGCCCCCTACATGCTGCATTGAAATTTAAGTTATATTCTACCCTCAGAAGCCAAAGTGATATTGCAGCAATGAATAGGTACTCAGACTCATCATTTCAGCCCGCTAGGTTCTTACGGATAGACTAGGGGTAGTTTTTCTATTTTTCAACCTTATGACCATTAACGCCAATAAAAACAATAAAAATCATTAAAAATCAATAAAATATTAATAAGTACAATAGTTCACAATAAATTTAAATAATAGACGTCCATATAAGAATTCCGGGAATTTTTGATTTCAATAAAATGACCAATGCAGCTCAATAGACCCGATAAAAGATCTATGGTGTTACATAGATTAATTTTCATGAATTAAAAAGTCTGATGGATTATGGATCTACGTTTTAAATATGTAGCAGTTTTCGGGTCTAGAGATCCATGGTGTCGTATGTTTAAGATCTAGAGGATGTAGGCTTTAGAGGGTTAAAGATCTAGGGTTTAAATGTCTTAAGAAGCTTAAATTGTAGAGGATTTAATGGTGTTCAGATTAAATGTCTAGTTTTTAGATCTTAGGGGATATATTCTAGGGGTATTGGAATGCAGGGTTAAAGGTCTAGCGGCTTTGGTTTCGTGTTTAAGAGTCAAGAAGATGAATTGGTCTATATGCAAAAGTGTTAGGTATTAAGGGTCTAGGTGGCTTTCTAGTGTTGGGGTCAAAGTTATAGGTGTTAATCTAAATCCTTATTCATGGCTTAGGGATGGTTGGGTGTTAAACGTTCATGGTTTTTATGGTGTTGGAGTTGAACGTCTATCCGTTAAGGCTCAAGGGGATAATGATCTTTAGATGAAAAGTGACGATATTGAAACGAGAAATATTAGATGCGGTTGATTTTTATGGGAGCCTCACTATGAAATGTTGATATTTAAAATTTTTTAATTCTTTTGTAAAGTTAAGGTGAATCAAATTACATTAAAATAATTTTTTGTTTCAATTGTAGATAAAATAATAAGAAATAATAAATTCTTTTTGATTTCTCATTTTCAGAATGCCACATATATATAAAATATCAACAATAATAATATATATATTATGCACATTATATAATAAGAATATTATATATCATATTAATAACTGCACACAAACATATATATATATATATATATATATATATATATATATATATATATATATAACCTAAAGTATGTTAGATGCGATAATGACAAATGTAAGTCGTGTAATTCAGTATAATAAAATTTCAATATAAATCTGACTTGTAGACTGAGTTGTATGTCTAAAGTCTCTGTAAATCTAAATTCACAGTAACGCTGTTCCCGAAAGCAAGTGGAATACTACGTGAGTGCAGTGTGTCGATTAGGGGAGGGGGGGCGTGTTTAAAAAGAGGAAGTCTAACCGCAAACTTCTAAATTTTAACCTCCCCTCCTCGAACTTCTGAGAAGTGCAACCATCGAGCATTTTTCGGTATACTTTCGGAGCATCGTTTATATATGGAAAAAATATAAATTTAAATAAAAAAATATTCTACGCAACGCAAAATTTATGAAGTATATTCTTGGATATTCTTTGATATCCTTCATATATAGGTATCTTATTCGTACACCATTGTGAAATTCGCCTTTTTATGGCAATACTAGCTCGCGACCATATTATTGTCTATTATATCTGTTTGCAACTGAAAGATTTGAATTTGAAAGGATAAAATCATTTTATTGCTTGCGGGAATTCTGAGAGAAGTAGATACGGAAGCAGAGCACTTCCATATCTACGTGGATGACTCGCTGTGTTTATGAGCACTTGGTAGAAGACTTATTAAAGTTCAATTTACAAAATACACGAATTTCATCAAGATACTGTCGATCGGCGTCTTATTAAATTTATTTTATCCTAGCTGGTTTTCTTAGTTTTTAAGGAACGCCATTATTTACATACACGAGATTTGAAATCCGAATAATTATATACTACGGTGTTAAATTCGATTCGGCGATAGTCCTGCGAATTAAAGGGATACGACACCATTAAATTACAAAACAAAACAAAGCATTGAAAATGTTATAAATGTTATATATAAGTTATATATATATATATAATATAACTTATATTTTCTATAGTAAGTAGACATTATACCTATATTTTGAGGAGATTGCAGCCTATTTAAAACTCCAGAATGTGAAGTTATAATAGGCAGTACGTACAAAATCTTAATTTAATGCGAGCATAGAATTTCAAATTGTCAGTGAAATCGATGCATCGTACGGGCTAAATTTTTCAATATATTTATTTTGGTGCGAAAAGCGGGAATTGCATTTAAGTCAATAGAAAAACGCATAAAAAATGTGGAAGTGTGAAAATTAATCAATTATTAAGAAAAAATCAGTAATATATTTATAAACCTTTTTCGAAATGTTTAAATTATATTCCTTTTATTCATATCGCAACAAATATATTTAACGACACGAACCTCAAATTCGAGCTCAATTTGCCAATTGACAATATTGGAATCCTACGAACAGCGAATTTGAATTCTCTCCGTACTTCCTATCATAACTTTAAAATATGTGAATTTAAACAAATCTTCAACCCCTCAAATTATAAGTAATAAAGCCTACTTATTATGAAAAAGATCAATTTTATATATAATATTGATAATATATTTGAAAATCTTTCTTTTTTTGGACTGTAAAGATGATGTATCCTCTTAAAACGGAGAGCTTCAGATTAGATTTTCTATAACCGATATAATCAAAAAATCAATATAGTATTGAAAGTGAATAGTGATATTTCATTAGAATTAGCTTCTTCTTTAATAAAGTAGACTATCGAGTCAATTGGATTTTTGTATATACTTTTGAGCTTCTTGAACAATTATTCCGAGCTTTTTAGCATATTTGCGCGTTATTTTTCAGGAAACTAACAGCAAAATGATTGGATTTAATTATTCTACGGTGTCTCATATAACGTATTAAGATCATCACCTATATAGTATGTTAAAGCATTTAAAAATAGAAAATGAAAGAAAAAAAATAAGCTGCACGTATATATCATTCTTTGATAAAAATTCTGCTTCTTATTAACGAACATGTACTCCATTGTTCATTTTTCCATGTCGTATAAACATAAAGAAGCATAAATGTAAGTATCAGTGTACAATCACTATTATATATATATATATATATATATATATATATATATATATATATATATATATAAAGTGAAAGTATAAAAACGGTTGATACTGTCCGCAAAATGAAATCTCGAAATGTCGCTCTTTCTCGTTTCTGCCGCTTACGCGTCACCGAGTATCAAGATAATAAAAAAGAAAGTCCACGAGATTGAATCAGGGCGATCTCTCTCTCTCTCTCTTCTCTCTCTCTCTCTCTCTCTCTCTCTCTCTCTCTCTCTCTCTCTCTCCCTTTTCTATCGCTCAAACGGATTGTCCATTCGCGCTATATATATATATATATATATATATATATATATATATCGGCTGGAGGCGTGATTCACGCTTATCTCGCGTTTTCTTCCCCCTTAAAGAAAAAGCCGTGTTCCGAAAAATATCGAGCCGCACACCGCCGCACTAATGCAGCGTTTATAATCTACGATATATATATATATATATATATATATATATATATATATATATATATATATAGAATAGAGGATTTTGAAATCGAAGGGCATATCCCTGGATCAGCGTGATATCGGCAAAAGTCCCTTTTCTCCCCTTTGCCGGGCGATTTATCGAGCGGAAAAGCCGGTGTTTCGATAAATATGGCGCGCCGTATTCTGTATGTAATAATATGGGAAAAATGTCGGGCGGTATTTCAAAAATTATGTGAATTTTTATATTTCTTACGTCACAAAATATCATTTATATTATTTAAATTAAAAAAGGTTGAGTTCTACGTTTAATGTACTTATAGGCCAGTCTCTTAATTTTTTGAACGAGCTAAGTAATATACAAATGCCTAAAATAAAAGCGTTTTTTTAACATCCGTAGAATAATTATAGATATAGTATGTATTGATTAAAATTCAAGCAGATTCAATCCCTAGATTTGTAAACATTCGAAATCCCGTTCTAACTGTTTGTTTGTCAAAATATTTCAAATTTATCAAATTTGAACGTCCATAAGAGCAACCTGTATCACATACTGTATATCGTTACATTGTACGTAAAAATACATGAAATAAAAGAATGTGCTCTCTCTCTTATCCTAGCACAAAATGTTATATTGTAATATTAATACTAATAACAATTTAGTCATAAATCCCATTCAAATACTTTCGTTAACGTTGACTTAAAGTAAAAAAATGTATTATATTCTTTAACAAATACTACATATTATTTACAATAGTTCAATATAGTTTAAGAATAATAAGAAAATAACTCACGTAATATTCCCGGGCAAATCAATACGCTCTAAATTTTATTGTTTATGTACATAATCAATATACTAGTAATATTTATATAAAAATAGAATTTTCCGTATTCAAGTTATTTTAAATAATATTTTAAAAAAAAACAATTTGTGTAACAGCCTCTGATGCACGTACTGTCCAAAGAAATAAGTTTTTAAGGAATAAAAAAACAAATATTATTCTCATGTCAACGTTTTGAGCTATTCTATTATTTTAGTGTCATTTCAAGGAAAACTAAAAAAATTTGTTAGATAAATAATATTTCAAACAATACGAGATGAATATAAAAACTAAAATCGCTTGCGACTCTGAAACAGTTGATTGAAAAAACGCGGATGTAAGTAGTAATACTTCGGTTATATTAGCAAGTACTGTACCAGGCAAACTGATTCGGAGAATGTCTATAATCAAGCTGTTAAAAATATCTAATGGCAGATATAAGGAGCGATGAATTTATTATCCACTCTTGTCAGTATTTTTAATGGAATCGAAGATCAGAAATAAAATTGTTGATTCGTATTGTTGTACTCAATGATTCCAGCTTTTTCATGCCGTTCGAACAGTTATAATTAAATAATTTTATTATCTTACAGCGTTAAAATTGTCATTTATTAAAGCCTCAGCCCATATATATATAATTTAGTTAATGCTTTAATGTATTAATTTAATGTTTTGCGTAACGATGACTTCGTTGTACTTACATGGCTAACGGTTTAGGTTTTGGGTGATGCGGCTAAGGTGTAAGCTCAGATTAAACAGTTTTTGTTCGTTGACAAACTTAGCCAGCATGGCCATTAGAAGCTGTTGCATAATATTTCAGCTGCGAAGAGAATACAATCGGCTCTCGACAAATCTCTGTCAAAATATCGGGCGTTCGCTCGGAAATTCTATTACGTCAAACGTTGTAGAACGGTTAAACGTCCGTAGAGCGCTCGTTAAAAAAAATTGAAGCCAACGACGGCTGCACTCTCGAACGATCGTCCTTTGTTGCAGCCTCGTTTTGTCGACGACATCGAATAAATCGACCGGGGCGCGGTGAACGAGCAAGGGCCGCTCTCGGGAACGAAGCTGTAGCCGTCGGCGTCGACGCGGCCGCGAGCCTCTTCGAACGAGGAAGGTGAGAAACGCGACGACGCCAGAAGAGCATGTCGGACTACGAGAGGATTCGCCTGGTGGTGCTTGGCGGGGCGAGCGTCGGCAAGAGCGCGATAATCCGACGGCTGCTGGGCCAGGGATTCAGCGACAAGTACAGGCCGACCGTCGAGGATCTGTACTCGCGCGAGTGCATCCTCGGCACGCTCACCCTCAAGGTCGACCTGCTCGACACGGCAGGTAAGCGCCGAATCTATCTGTATATACCTTTAACGAGAGTTTCAACGGCACTTTTAACATTTATCGAAAGCTGCGTTTAAAATCTGCGCGATCGATGTATTGGTTGAGAAAAAGAAATATGCTGCTACATAAAGTATTTTTCGACGTTATAGCTCCGTTACTTTTGTATGGAAATACGTATGCGTCTAAGGTGCGCTACTTTTCAAGATTGCGGCAGACAACTAGATAATAATGAATAACAAAGTTTGCTTCAATGTTCCATTATTAATAAATATAGGTTGTGTAGCATATGCTTATATTTAAAAGTAAAATATCTCGTGTTAAGTCGATAAAAGTAATAGAAAGTCAATTGATAAAATGAGGGTATTATCAAATCGTAAACGTTACAGGGATTTAAAAAAAAATGCGCTTCGCGCCGCTCATATGCAAAAATCTTATTTTACTTGTACGAACATAATATATAGTGTAACAGTCTATAAAATTTATTGCTCTTTTGCTTTTTTTCTACGTTTGAGTATGCGCATTAGTTAATACAGTTTCATCGTAGACCTTTAAAAAACAAAACTTCAAAAAATCAACATGTTTAATAAAACTGATATTCTATAACACGTTCTTTTTATTTTCTATTGAAAATGCTGAAGATATGTACGATTTTGATATATGGAAGTATACAAAAAAATTTTTTTGAAAAGTTATCATATCGATTCAAATTTTAAACACTTTAAAATTTCAACAACAAAAAATTTAAATCTGAACTTCTAAACTATTAATGTAAACTTGTATAAGCTATTAATTTTCTTACTGGAAAAATAAACTGTAATTGAATTTAAACAACATGGATAAATTACATTAATTTATGTTTACTATTTCAAAATTAAATTATTTAGAATGCGGTTTCATGGTTTTCCGTAGTCGTATTTTCGATAATGATTAGTCTTATATCGACAAACTTTTAGTTGAATTCTTGAATATTGAACATCTTTCTTTACTCAATATCGAACTTGTTATATTATTAACTTTATTATTTATTGTATTCACTACAAGGATTCTTAATATTTCATAAAATATTGGATGGTATAAGAAATAATTTTTATATAATTTTGTCAAAAATTAATAAATATATTATGATGGTCATGAATTTTTTTTTACTAAATGATCAGAATAACATACGGCCACTGTCGGAAAATATTCTGGACTTGTAAACAGATGTCAAAAGCTTTGTTTCTAATTGAATTGTAATATAAAAACTGAGATGCATATAAGTATATATCGCATATACGCCCTAGGCTGAATTATCGACTGTCGGTACAATTATAATTAATCAACCGCGTAACTTTTCTCATCGATTCTCAAACAATTTCAATGAGCCACCTCGCAATCACATTCCTCAATCTTTTAATAATCAACAAATAAGTAAATATCCAAAACTGAGGCCCGTTGTCCGCACCGTACAGGCGACCAGCAGTTCCCGGCGATGCGACGCCTCAGCATAGCAACGGCTCACGCCTTCCTCCTCGTCTACTCGGCCTGCTCGCTAGCGAGCTTCGAGTGCGTCAAACGCTGCTTCGAGGAGATCAGGGAGCAGAGGGCCGACTTTCAGGTGAGTTCCGCCGGCGGCGGGGACGGGGAGCGCCGACTTTGAAGCCCGTGCACGTAACTCCTAAATTGTTCGCACTCTATATATTACGAACCGCGTCGTCGTTTCCGGCGCTCGGCTCGGTCTTCCGAATCCTCGAGGTAAGGACCGTTTTGCGGAGGTGGCCGGCAAAATTACTTGGAATGAAAACTTTCCTTTATGCACGAGCGCAACATGCTGGGGATATGAATATACGTTCGGCGCGCCGACGCGGTTCATAACTTCATTTTAATTATATAAATCGCGCTCACGGAACTTTAGAAGATTGCGCGCGTCTTCTATATGGTAATTGAGCTTGGAGCCGTATAATAATGGCGGAAAAACATGCTTTTTCCGGCTCATTAACGTACACGACGCACGACAGCTTCATTATTTCCTCGTCCCCCGACACTTGCATAATTAACGCGGTTTTAATATAAAGTCGATTGTTCAAATTTTATGCACTGCCCGTAATTTCGCCTTCATTCCAAAAATGTGGCAAAATAATTTTCCTTCCAAGCGTAGACTTACAAATAATTTCTCGATAAAGATCATGCACGTAAAATCTAGTGTGAAATTAAATGAAAGTTTTCGTTTCAATCATAAAATAATATTTTTCCTTCATGTATTATATATCAAGCACTTTTACGAAGACTGGAACCATTTAAAAATGTGGCTGAGGAACACCGCGATTGCGGAGCATTTGCCGAAGATAAATATTTTGTATAATGCTACTTGAAGAGATATACGTCCGCGTAACGGTTAGAAAAGATAAAAAATAATTTATCGTCATGTTTCAAGCGCCAAAACGCCGCTGATCTTCGCGTAAATCGGAATGATGCTATTCTTCATAAGAAGGGTACATATACTCTTTCAAATAAAAAAAGTGAATATATCTACTTATTTAAAGGTCATGTACACTTATTTCTTATTTGAAATGTTCAGATTTCTTCACTTACGTTCAGGAATACTATTATGAAGATTAAATAGCCCAAATTATAATTCAAATAAGTGCCTGGTATTAATTAATAAATATTTTTTCATCGGTCTTACAGTGCCTGGTATTAATAATTGAGTCATGTTACTTTAATATAATATTCAAAAAATGAGGGTCACCACCTACTGGCCAATGATAGAACTGACTCAGAATGCAGATGTTATTGACAAATTGAAAAAGGTGAAAAAGTGACTAAAAATATTAGAGCGGTTTTCCATTTACTTATAATGTTTAAAATTTAGATATAAGTACTATAGTGATTGGGAAGTCTCGGATACGTGAACATGAAATTTAAATAAGTAGTGATTCATTTAGTATATTCTGCAAAAATTACAATTTTCTATTTTAATTAAAATCCAAGTCAATTTCTTTGGATTGTTCGATGTTTTATTTTAACCTTGAAAGTCCACTTGTCCAACAGGGCGCATCCTTCAACTTCAAGCAACCAGTACACTACAAGTTCAATTGATTTCAATTTTAAACAGCTAATTTATATATAGCGAACGCTCTTAGAGCCAGAAACTATCTCTCTCTCTCTCTCTCTCTCTCTCTCTCTCTCTCTATCCGTCCAAGAACTTTAAGAGGATCTCCTCCACCTTTAGCTATCCCACTACATACAACAAATCTAGAACGTAAAACTTCTCATATTCACGTTGCATATTTGTGGAATTCACTTTCATCCAATATTCGAAGATCCAATAGTCTTAAGAATTTCAAAATTCCTTTCCAGAAATAATTTCAGACAATAATAAGCTGCTTTTTCAAAGTTCAACAAATTTCTAATTTAACAAGAAAAATTTAATTCAACTACAATAATTCAAAGCCAAATTCATCTCTATACGTATTTCAATTAAAATTATTATAATTCCGTGCTAATGAAGTAGAGTTATAAATATATAAATATATCAATTCAATTGTTATCAATTAACGACATTCATGATTTTACTGTAGAAAATAAATCTTAGCGACATGTATTAGAAACACTTTCAATTAGAAATAAATTTATGCGAAAAATCGATATCAGTTATCTAAACACGATATAATTATGTTATATTATCTATAAAAATGTGCAATAATATAACGTTTTATATCTATCTATCCATCCACCTGCCTCTCCCGTCGCAGATCAATCCAACTATATACCCATTTAGACTCTTCGTAAATGAAGTACGGATCTACGCATGCGTATAAACCTTAGACACAAGCCCGCTCACTTATATATCAGCCGGAATGTCCCGCAGGAGGTGCCGATAGTGATAGCCGGGAACAAGCTCGACCTCTCGATCGCCCACCGGGAGGTGCCGATCGAGGACGTCAGCGAGTGGCTGTACTGCGAGCTGCCCAAGCTGCGGGCCAAGGTGATCGAGTGCTCGGCGAAGGACGACTACAACATCAAGGAGCTCTTCCGGTGCTTCGTCACCCTGTCCAGGATCGTGCCCAAGAATCCGACCGGCGAGACCGAGGAGTCCGTGCTGAGGAGGCGCTGCTCCGCGCACGGCTCCCGCAGGTATTACATACATTATATTATGCATTCTCTCTCCCGTATATATATATGGATGGATTTATTGGCTATAATGCATACACGAATGAATTCCACGCATCTACGCGAAGCCGAATTAACGGCGTAATGTTTTAATTTAATTTGCCAAAACAATTATATGCCATAATCATATAATTTTAAGCCGAATAATGAATATTCACTATTGGAGCTTATAAATCGTGTTCTTAATTAAGAAGCTTTCGATGCAATAACGCTGTATTAATGAGAAATTGAGAATAAAGATGGACAAAAATGAACTTTCGATTGATAACGTTAAATTTAGTTTGAGCTATATAATTAACTTTTTTTAATTGATAAGTCATGATCAACTTTTGAACACAACACACTTGCACGCACACACATATTTATTAATGATAATTAATTATCTATAAATTTTAGTTCAAATAATTAATTTTTCAAATATTTATCGAAATCAAATATTTTTATTCGCGAAAGAAAAAAATGAATATTCCGATTTATAATTTTATATAAATCATCGTAATGATTTAAATAAAGCTTCTGCATAATTATGTAAATCTTTATTCGAAGATAATGTCAGTATCAGTCTTAATATGCATTAACTTTCAAATCTGTAAAATAAATACTCATAAGATTCGTTATTTTTTATAAATGACAAAAATAAATTGTTGTTAATGATATGAATAATATTAAAAATTTCTGTGCTGCAACATCGAGAGTAAAATAATTAGTTACGGGAGAAAAATTACTATATTTGTTTTTAAAAAATTTAAATTAACTATATCAACTTTTATTATATTTATAGTTGAATGTATCAATACTTTTTCTCGTATAGTAGAAGTCCGTTATTTTTGAAACTTTTCATAAACATTTTTTTTATAGTCATTATAACTATAGGAAAAGAACTAAAAAAAAGCTTAACAAATAAGAATACATTATTGTAAAATACACAAATAAAATAACCAGAACACATAAAAGTACAATATCGTATTAGTGTGTACATAAAAGTGTCTGAACAAACTGTTTCTAACTTTATTTTTAGAAAATATCGCCTGTTATTACACTGCTGCATAAAAATTCATGATTCCTTAACATTAAAAGTATAGCCTTGGACAAAAGAGATTTATTTATACGAGATCTTTATAATTTCTCGATCAATACTTGTAATTTATTTTCAAAAAGGCTCGGGAAGTTTCTTAATTTTTATATAATGATTGGTTTTGAAAAATAAATAAAAAATTTTATCCCACAAAAATACTTAAAGTTAATGAAAGAATATCGTGTTAATTTTTTCAGAATTGTTCTTGCGAAGTTTTTACTTTCCAAAAAATTGTCAAAAAAGAAAATGTCTCGAATACTTTTGAAAAATTCACACATTTTCTTTGATAAGTAATAAGTATTTTTGTAGAATAACTTGAGTTTTTTTGTACAGCTAATATTGTTCAAGCAAAAAATTATAAATTTTTATAAGACTGACTTGGAGAGCCTATCAGTATCAGATTCGGTCACAAAATTATTAGTAAAACAGTCTGGGGTGAATTTCTAGGATCTAATGCTATCTCATTTTTAAGATATAGAACCTCTAGTTTTAACTATAATATAATTTAATACATTTCAAAATACTTTAATTGTGCTAATATAGACTGTTTTTAGATAAAATTAATAAATATTTCTATCGGTCTTTTAGTCCTGTTAAATTAAAAATAATATACAATTAAATTAATATATGCTTATACTAATATTAATACACATTAATATAATTAATCAACAATTATAACGACAGTTAGACTGTCCTTGTTTAATATCACCCCCGTAGATTAATTATATTGATTGATTATATTGATTAGTTATATTGATATATATTAATATTAGTATAAATATATATTGATATAATTGTATATTATTTTTAATTTAATAGGATTGTAAGACCGATAGAAATATTTATTAATTTCAATATAATTATATACAGTAATCCTGATTACATAAACAAGTTATACTAAGAACTTAATTACTAATTGTTTCTGCGAAAAAGTATATTATTTGCATATAATTGTTATATGTTTATTTGGTTAATGTCTTATTTTAGTAAAAATATAATAGAAATGTAAGTTTACACTAATGCTTACCAAAAGCCGAGTTAAAAAAAAATTTTAAAAAGTTTAAAATATCTTTTTCTTTTCCTCCGAATTGTGTCGGTTCAAGGTATTTCTAATCGACGACTTCTTCTTACGATACGTAAAACTGTAATGTAAAAAAGAATAAAAATACAAGGTTTAACATCTTTAAATTAAACAAATGGTTTTATAAAAGATGTACTTATTTAAAAGAACTAAACCGTTTGAAAACTTTTATCTTTTTATTTTTCTTTACATATATAATTATATACTAATTCTATGTAAATAATATGGTTTTTTCATAAGAATAACCATAGGTTTTTTTTTAGTTGTTTATTATCGATTCAGTGTTGTTGTAAATAATTTAAAATATATTAAATTATAATTAAAATTAGAGTTTCTGTATCTAGACAGAGTTTGGTGTCCATAATAGACTTGCCTGAATGTTGCATGAGCAGCAATAACAGCGATAAACAGACGAAAAAAGGTTAAAATATCGTGCTTAACATACTAAAACTAAAAGAATTCTCGTATACTTTATAAATTGTCTACGCAAAAAATACGAGCCTGCACGTCAATCGTCAAACGATCAAATGAACTAACGTGCATATGCATAAATATTATATATTTATACAATCTTAATAATATATTAAGTATTATAATATATAATACTTAATAATATATAATACTTAATTATAATATTTATATAATATCCATAAATATTATATATTTATATAAACGTATGATAAAAAAAAAACATAGACTCGCATCCTTGATCCTTATTTTCTCTCTTCCCCCGCCGCTCTCTCGCGTTACAGTTCGAGAACCGGCAGTCCCGGGCGCTCCGGTGGCGGCGCCAGCTCCGGCAGCCCAAAGCAGGTCCTCGCCGCCCAGGGCTCGTCCGTCGTCGCCCTCGCCGAGGAGGTGAAGAGCAAGCCCCGCAGCCGGAGCCTCATCAGGCGCGCCTCCCGCAAGACGAAGCAGCAGATCAGGGACGCGCACGCGGAGGACTGCAACATCTCGTAATGCCGCCCAGAGAGAGGTCTTTGAAACGTATCCGAGGTCCGTGCAAATACGCCTTCGAAGTTATTCGAATTAATAGCCAAGGCAATGATCTGCCCGCGGAGGGCTGATGCAGATGAAGATCCGCGTCGTCAAGAGACGAGGCTACACGTCCGGATACGCGGGCGAGCAGTGTCCCTGTCTCTTCCGGCAGTATGCTCGTCGAGGGTTCGAACTTAATTCGCGGATGTCTTAACGATTTTCATGGGGCTGCAGGAGAAGAATTTTTGCAAATCTCGTTGATATATATGTATATATATATATATATATATATATATATATATATATATATATATATATATACACCAGAACGAAATTGCGCGTGCGTTATAAAGCAAACATGCGTTATTCTACGAATTTATACTTCATAAATATACATATATATATATATATATATATATATATATATATATATATATAATATATGTTTAACGAATAATCTAGGAAGATAAATGGACGACGCAAAATTTAAATGACGCGCACAACGGTGAGGAAGCTGAGCGGAAAAAAGAGTGATCCTATATTTATATATATGTGTGTGTATAACTATATATAAAGAGAAAAAAAGATCGAAAGTTAGCCTATTTTGTGTCCGTCGATAGGGACCTAATGGGCAAAAAATGTACGTGCGGTTTTCCACAAATATCCCGTCGATCATCATTGAAAAACAAAATGACCACTACTTTTTATTTTTATAAAATTTGAATCGCTACAATGTCAAATTAAGGAATTGGAAAATTTTTTCAATATTAAAACGTATATTTAAATGATTTCAATCATGACAAAACATCGGAGATCAATGCATTAGTTTTTGCGAACGAAAAACTACCCTCGCGTAGGGCGAATTTACTCTCAAGCAAAACAGGATAGCGAAGAATCCAAGAACGAAATTTCTATTTATTTCTATTTTGGATTTTGAAATTTTTATTTTACAACTTTATCCATCTCCGAACGAATTTTAAAATTATCAAAATGAGTACGATACAATTTTTTATTTTTCATATTTTTTCATTAAGCTGTTACCTTTATCCAAAAATAGGCTAAAAAGACTTTTTTAGGACCACTCTTTATTTCGAATACGTACGCCCGCCATGGAAAAGTATATATGTAATAAAAATGTAACAAGTCGCGTTTAGATAAGGCAGCGCTTAAATGGTAAGAAAAATAAATGCAGTTATTTTTACGAGATAATAGATTATAAGTTACACTATAATCGCTATTTCAATCGTGCCGTCGGTGAAATTGCACTTTTTAGAAGGCAAAGCATTGTATAAGTTTAGTCCGATTAATTATATAATGTCACGCTACTGAGCGTGGATAATTATTATTGTTATTATTATTCGCATGATTGTTTTTAACGTCTATAGGTTAAAACAATAATAAAAAAAAAAACAACTAAAATTTATGTACGCGCAATATAGGAATTAATCATATGCAGTTGAGTTTTAACGGTTCAACAATATTTTGACTGTGTTCGTTGATCAGAAAATAGATGAGCGATTAATGAAAACCCAAAGTCAAAAGTATGTACGTAAGTTAAAGATTTAGAAAATAATTTGTAACTTTTGTGAATAATTTATTAGTTTTTGGCGAGAACTAACTTTTATATAAGAAACGGAACATATTTTATACTTCAGAAATCAATTGACCTATCCTGAAAGTAAGTAATGATTAACAAAATAAAAAAGGAGAGTATATTGAACAAATATTCTGAAAAATATTTCACAGCATCTAATTGATTTATAAACTTCATTTATTATTGAATAAGTTTTGTCAAAAAGTTAATTAGCAACCCAAGTAAAAGGCTTCTCCTTCAAATAGAGAAATACACACACACACACACACACACACACACACACACACACACACACACATTGATGACGTCGAATTTATTAATGAAATTTGAGCGTTTTCTTTCCCCCCAAACGATTTCGAAGCTCTAAAAGCTCTATCAATGTGCCAATTTAACTTGCGCACATTCAAAAGTATATTTACTTAATTTAAATTTTTAGAAGTCACTATAAATTCATTATTCGAAGTATATATATATATATATATATATATATATATATATATATATATATATCTAGCAAACTATAGGATCCGCGTTATAATGCTCTTCAGAACGAACGTCCCTGCAAACTTTTCATTATACCCGCGCTTTATTTTACAACTGAATTACGACTGCGAAAATAGAATCGCTGCGAGATTCGTTCGTCGAGTCCGCCCTACCCCCACCCCCACCCAGAGCCGCAAACTTTTCAAGATCTGCAGCGCTTTTACGTCCACCAACATTCTACCTTCTACATCTTCCTTAGTCAATATCATCCCGCGGAGAGCAAACGACCAAGTTCGCTGAAAAAATTTACAAAAAATTTCGCCGATTAATTGTACAAAACATTATCCCGAGCTGTAACCATCCCATTTCCACAAAAAAGAGAAAAAACAGAAGCAAAAAATGAAACGCAATCTTCGAAAATTTTCACACACCACCTCTTTCTTCACCTCAGAACCCCACACGACATTTATTATGCTCAAGTATATATATATATATATATATATATATATATATATATATATATATCGATGCACTCGTGGAATCTCTCTCTCTCTCTCTCTCTCTCTCTCTCTCTCTCATTCTCTTTCTTTGGCCGTGTTGCATACAAGCTCAAGCGCATGCAAATACTCAGGCAGGATAAAAAGGAGGTCGTCGACGTGCGTGCACGAGGAGGCGCTGACGAAAGGAAGAAAATAAAAATAATAATGTATGAAATATCCTTTCCGGCACGAATCTGGGGTACGTGTAAAGTATACCAAAGGCGAGTTGGTCGAACTGCACCTCCTGTTTTTTCTTTTTTTTTTTTTTTTGACGCCCGCTGCGCGTCGAGCTCTAAATTTGATTCTGTGAGAAATCCTGGAATCCAGCAGTGTAAATTCAATCGCTATCTCTGAATTTGAATAAGCGGGATTCGGGTCACTGAGCAAAAAAAGAAAACAGCCAAATTTTCTCTACGTAATAGGTGAATATTTTACTATGCACGCGGCGAAAATCCAAAGCGCATTGCGTAAATACGGTATGATATTCACTAATTTATTATCGTGAGAATCCCTTTTGTTTTTAAACAGCGAGCAGATTTTCACCGATTCAAATTTCGAGATTTACAAGTATATATGCGCTGATAAACCGGTGTATATATACACGAGTTATCGATCTGGGCTGGAGTTTACTGAGCTTGCACTACGTCTAAAACTAAATCAGTGAATGTGTACTTTTGTTCAGCGAATAGACACTGATGAAAATAATGCAAAAGTCAACCAGTGAAAAAGAGTCAATAATTACCTATGAATTAATAATTAGATTTATTATAAATAATAACTGGTTAAAACAATTATTTTTCAATCTTTTCCAGTGTATTTAATACTATAAGTTGTTTAAGCATTAACACGACCAATTCTAATGATTATTTATAATTCATTATTTCAAACTTTCTCACAAAGTCTTCAATCTTTAAATAAAATTTTTATTATACTCGCCCGATCTAACTTGTGTTAACTATATCGATTCTCTAGCGATAACCAACAATTATTGATCGTCGGTGGACAACAAATGTTTCGCGTCGAAACCTCGCCGAACAAATCGGTGCACATTTTACTGATCTAGCTTAGATTTTACTGATCTAGCTTCGAACAGTGAATTAATACAGCGGCTCGCCGACGATTCAAATTTACAGCGGGCGCAAATCCAAAGCTGCAAGGCGCGCGTGCTCTGAGAACCATTTACGCTTGAGCGCAAATTTTATTCCGACGGGTCTGTTCGTTTTTATGCGTATAAGCTCTGTAAATAGCAATTCTACTGTCATAATAAAAATAAAGGCTTAGCGCCTGTAAAAAAGATTCGTATTTATTAACGAACGATGCTCTATGCGAATCTTTCCGGAAACTATAGTCGATTGACGTTAAAACTTTATTAAATATCATTCGAAGATAACAGAATCCATAATTATTTTCGGATAACGTCGTGTGACACGAATCGTCGAGGATAATAACGGCAAAAGATGCGAAAACCAAATCAAATAATTTTCAAATAAATAGCGACATAAAAATGAATCTACCTTTTATATTGCATGAAATTTTCGATTTATTTTGTAATTTATTTACGATCGGATAATCATTAAAAGTATATACATCCCCCGCGCTGTTGGTCGAAAAATATTTCAGCATACCGGCGCATACACGTATAGATTTTCTTTCGGTTTTAAAATAATGCAGTTATACGCTTTATACCGAAAACGTCGGGAAAAATCCATGGATCCGTAATCCAATTAATATACGAAGAAAAAAACTGTCGTACTCCGGGATGTATAGAAAAACGAGATGAAACGGGATATGCGATATATATATATATATATTTAGACACGCGACATCCCCTTAATTTGTCGTTATAACTATAATACATATAAAAAAAACTCCGTTGCGATCCAACGGATCCAATTAAAACGGGATAACAGTGAACATGTTTCAAAATAAAAAGTGTAGAATGCGAGAGATAAGCGACTGGTTAAAAAAGCGGTGGGAACTATAAGGCGGAAGAGACACAACATACACGAGGGTATTTTCGTCGAACAAAAAAAAGAAGAATCCGAATAGAGCACGATTATATAAAAGGACCCGTAAAATGCGCGAGAGCGGTTCTTGAAAGAAAACTTTGCAAAATTTTCCCCCGCTTTCAACATCTTTTGCACAATTAAAGCTATTTTTTAAAAGACGTCTTCGAAAACGAGTCCTTAATCGTTTCACTCGTGCACAGTCCCGGAAATACAGTGACAAACATTTCATATTAAGATTTACTATTTTTATTTATTTTTTAAAATTTTTTTTGAAATTTCGAGATAGACCGAGTTTATCCCAAATGCGAAAAAGAAGAAATAAATACGAATATCGATTTCTCATAGAGCACTATTGAGACACTAAATATATATTCACCACGCGATGGAGGCGAATTGGCAAATAATACAAAAGTCAAATGAAACAAAGTTGTGTTTTAATTGCAGAATCGTGTAATTCATCACAATTGATTACTATTTCGATGATTTGAGGATAGTTTCATAATGGTAGATGTATTATTAGATCTTGTAACTTTAACACGATTTGTGTTTTAATTAAATTAAATTCGGCCATTTTTAAATTTATTTCTAATCAAAATCTGCCCATACTTAAACAATTGACTGGCAATAATAATATTTTATGCTTTGCTATTGCATTTGTTATCAATTCGCGACGGCCACACTTATTAGCTCTGCTCATCTTCTAGAATAACGCACACAAGAATAATATTCTTCTTTTTGCAATATTCACTGTAATAATGTATACAAATTAATGCAATAACCTTTTTAATTAATTTCCAATTCAGCCTGTTTTTCTAAGATTAATCAATATATTATTATTATTTTCCATAAGCGTAAAAACAATATTTCAATTTCTAACAGAGATAATTAAATGTTATTTTAGCTAATACGAATGGCGTTCGGTGGAAAGTGTCGATCAGAAGTTTAAAAATTGTACTATCAATACTTCGTTTCTGTATTTAGATCTTTAATTTTTGTACATAAAGCAGTGAAATAGACATTTTTTAAATAGCACGATATACAGGTACAATGTTCAAAATGCTTTTTCACAGAATTTCGACCGGCAATTTCGGCTGACTTTTTTCTTCAAAATCCATAGTTTTGTTGTTATAATGAAAATGCCCGAAGTACGGTCACGCGCACCTGTTTCCCGCCTGCCCTCTCCCTCTTCCATGGTTCATCACGATTATCTCACAGAGCGTACGTGCCACCTCGAGTTTTATCCCCCCCCCCCAAGGACATCCCGCCCCCCTGCGTGTATGCATACCTGTTCCGTATTACGTAGACGCGTACCTACGTACATATACTCGGCTGGCCCGAGTTCGTAATTCATTATGACGATATCGTGTATTAGAAGCGGCGATGGCGCGTTTCACACGGGACACGCGTGCTGCTTCGTCCGGCGGGCAGATTTGTGAAACAAAGCAAAAAAAAAAAAAAGAAAGAAAATTAAAAAACTCGGTACGACGTTCTCATTGTTGATGCTCGGGTTACGCGAGGGACTGGAGGGAGGAAAAGGTAAAATTATAATCCGGGCCGAACGCCCGCTGGGTCGCAGGTTGAATAAGTAATTAAAGAAGCAAAATACGCGACCGTTATGCGACGCTTCGTAACTCGTTAGAGCAGGTGCGTGTTTCGACGGCCGAGGCTTCCTTCTAGAGTTCTGACGAGAAAATAAAAATTTTCCGATTCCATTATTAAATGCGGTTTTTAATTTATCTAAGTCTCGACGACTTATAATTCGTCGTCCTCTTCGGGTTCCAAAATCGACACAGTGAAACAAAGCCCAATTTGCCAAGTGAATATTCAAAAATATAATAAATATTTCTATAAATATAATTACCCCGTGCATAAAGAGTAACTAACGAAGTATTTATCAAAAAAAAAAAAAAACTCCAGTGAAGCGAGAGTCGAAGGTAAGGTCTTTTTAAAATCGTGCAAGCAGAATTTTCAATTACTAAACGAAATTATTATGTTTAAGCAAGCTTACGTGAACTATAATATTTCTTTTTATTAATAAAGATTCATAAATAAACACTCATACTCGAAAATAGCGCATGAAACAACGCTAAATATTGAATTTTTTTTATCAAATACCTTCTTGTTTCGACTGGTTATGATGATAGGAGGTTCTTCGATCGCAAAATATTGGTAAAAATGGAAAATTTCCTCTCTTAATTTCGTTTGTCTTAAATCAGCATAAATTGTATTATTTTTCTCGAAATTTCTTTACATCAGTGACATCGCATCTCCGATATATAATCTCACGTTGAAGCATAAAGATTTTTCAAACATTGTCCAAATTCCGCATTCTGTAATATATCGATGGATTTATAAAAATTTAAAAAAATAATCGTCAACAGTATTTAATTTTATTCCGATTCGCTGCTTCAGCGTGTTTCATGGAGCAGCTATATTTTAAATATAAAATGTTTCATAATCTTAAAGAAATAGAGTGTGAAAATTTTCTGCCACATGGGATTATGTAAATTGCGAATGATTAAACATTGCTTTTATACTGCACTTGATGTAAAATAATGGTTTGCCGGATGTATATCTCGAAATTGACCTGGACCGAACCAGTGATATTTTAGAAATTAATTATGCAAATCCTAATATTTTTTCCTGAAAATCAACGAAATTGAACGGGGGTTAAAATTTATTACACCTCGACGCGGGCGGTATAGGAGTAATTGAACCAATGCGTAAAAATCTATTCTGCATACTAATGATTGGCGTTAGAAATTTATATGAGAAAAATAGTCGACTCTTTTTACGCGCGCCGCACATAAACTATCGCTAAAAGTCAATCGCGGTCAATATTATCTGCGCAGCCTTCTCCCCACACTGTTTCTGCATTACATAATTTCATATATATATATATATATATATATATATATATATATATATATATATATATATCAAAGAAATAAATCAATAAATTTACAACGATCCTTTTAATTATATCTCGACAAATTATTTGGCTTCCTTGAATTTATCATATGATTCATAACGGGTAAACGGAGAAAATTGGGAATTTTATATAGATTGAAACCGTAATATTTTCAGAATATCATTTAAGAAGATGAAAGGCGATTTATTCTTAGACTTCTGATAGCTTTTAAATTAAAGGGAAAAAAATTTTTTATTGATATACACTTTGATTAGATAGAAACGCAGCCGTATGAAAATCTCATTAGAGAATGTCTGCTTTTAAAGCAGCTTGTCGTTATATATATATATATAATTCAATTTTCTCATGAAAATAAATCTAAGACATATTTAAAACACGGGCATAGTTTGCAAAAACACTGTGCGCAACTCGCGCAGCTTCCTTGCTGGTATTTATATTAATTTCCCTGGAAGCGCGAAAAGCATGAACCGATTATTACCAATATTAAATCTTCATATACTTTAATTATCGACATATAAATACTTTTTGCTCGAGTTTTGTATATTTCGGTTTACGCATGAGAAATATATATGTTTAATATGTTTAATAATATGTTTAATATGTTTACACAAAGGATCTGGAAAAAAAAATTATAAACACTTAGAACGAAATATGTATTTATTTTTGATTTACGAGGGCTGTATAAAAAAATCCTCTTGTCAGCCCTTTTATTCGCTTGTAAAAAAATTCATTTTGGCAGTTTTGCGTGCAAATACATATATATATATATATATATATATATATATATATATATATATATATATATAGCCGCAGGTTGGAAAACGACGAAAGCCAATGATCTCCGTGCGCAGGGCTCCGTAAGTATGTTCAGAATATACGCGGGATTATTGCCCGACCCCCCATCCCCCTATCCCTATCATAGTAAGCAAGCGAGATAGAGTGAGTGAGCGAGTTAGTGAAATAGCAATATGGAAAACCCGGGAAAATATTGAGCGAAAAAAAGAAATAGAAGGCGCAGATAAATATGCCCAAGGTGGAAAAAAGCGAGGCCCGCGGGCGGAGGCTGATGACGAACGGAGCGTTCGGATTTCAAGGCTCGAAAGGACCCTTCACCCTTGTCAGATATCGTTTTATCGATTGACTCCTCGACCACTGCTACATGACTCTTTCTCTCTCTCTCTCTCTCTCTCTCTCTCTCTCTCTCTCTCTCTCTCTCTCTCCTCTTCTTTCTCTTCTTCTGCCTCCTCTTCTTCTTCTTCTTCGATCCCTTCATTCCTCTTCTTTCGAGGTCGGTGTATATAGGGATGCGAGAAGCTGCGCTGCATCGCGACCTTTCTATACTGGCAACGTCACGGAGCACAAAAATAATTAGATATACAACACTCGTTCGTCCGTAACAAATATCGGATAATCTCAGGTTACCGTGTGGGGAGGGGGGTACGTCAGACAATAATTAGTAAGTTACTTCGCGCGACTTGTTGGATTTATATAACGAAGCATAACATTTTCAATAAATTATGCAATAAATCGTCTTCTGACCCGATGTCGACCGGACAAGCGTTGTTTTTTTCATTTTATCTCCACGATCATTCGGATGAACGCAATTGGAACTGGAGGATTATATCTTTTTTGTTATACTTACTTTATTATATCTTTTTCCGTTTGAACAATGTGGTATTTAATAATTAATATTTAACTAAGGAATGACTAAAAAGGAAGGAATAATTTGTGTATGTGCAGCATTGGAAGCGGTTAATAAACTTCTTGCTTGGTATGGAAATTTCGACCCCCCCCTCCCGAAACATGGGCCAAAAAATAATGTAATAATAAAAAAATTAAAAAAATTAATTTATTATGATAGTTAAATAAAAATTCTCACTTGCATCGTCTTACTTTTTAAATTAAATATTGAAACAGTTAATGTCGTTAGTTTACATACGCATATAATCTTATAAAATAACAAATAACGTTGAAAATGAGCGTCTGTAAATACAAGAGATGC
Organism: Sycobia sp. Sy_11; assembly: GCA_018907035.1. Classification (NCBI taxonomy): domain Eukaryota; kingdom Metazoa; phylum Arthropoda; class Insecta; order Hymenoptera; family Epichrysomallidae; genus Sycobia; species Sycobia sp. Sy_11. Next base: position 1,332,808 of record JACCIC010000105.1, read on the forward strand.
TTGGAACTGCTAATAATAATTTAAACAATGAATTAATTCTGGTAAAACGACGCATAACGCAGTTTGTTCTTTACATACATAGAAAGTCTTCCTTCGTTATAATTATTTCGGATTTAATCTTCAATCATTTTCAATTCTCAATTGTATTTTCAACTACTCGCACTTGTCGTTTCACATTTGAACTTTGTTTCTTCCTTAGATATATATTTTTTTTAATTAATCATTTCTGCCAAAAAGGTTTGACGTCTGGCTAACTATTTCTGTTTGATGTAAAAATCTTTTATACATAGGATTTTAATATTTAAATCTCACTATACATGAGGTATATGTTCGGTTAGAAAATTAAGAGTGAACCATCGGGGCATTAGGTATGAGAAACTGAACATATTTAGGGTAGACGGAAGTGTAGGAATTTTTCAAAATTCTTCCTATGAAATCCCATACCCAATGATTTGTTTGTTATGGAATTTGTATATCGAACTTACCCCTCCCTCCGTTGTATATAATATATTTGTTAACAATATACCATATTCATATATGAAAAGAAAACGAATACGCACAGATAATTCTCCAGTCCAGGCCTTTTTTCAAATTCGACACTTTCGGTAAGATTCTCCTTAGCGCGGTAATTAAAAAAATAATGTTGAAACTTACGCAATCTGAGATTTGTGAAATTAACATTTAACAATAATAGTTAAATCGAGACGAATCTGACGAATACAAAATTGTGCTACATTCTGATAAAAAGAATAATTGTACCATATATTGTATAGTTTAAATTCAAAATCGATATATTACAGACATTATTGAATCGAAATGATAAGGGATTCGAAGTAGCAATAATCGTTCATTTTATAAACTATAGTTGGCACTAAGTTTACGGAGATTTCACATTTTCTAACGATTCCCCTAATTAATTGCACTTTTAAATATTTATAAATTGATTTCAGCACTTTCCATCGTTTAATGTGCAAACTTCTCTTTCTACATAAATAATGAATGTTCTCATATCGATGCTATTTTAATAATAATGTAACATATTAGAGTAATTTTGTTATACGCATACAACCAATAATTAATTATAATCTATCTATATATATATATATATATATATATATATATATATATATATTAATTAATACATTTATCTGTAATCTATCTTCGCAATTAAAACTTGAAAATTTTTAAATTATTTCTAAATTCAATCTATTCGTGATAAGAATCCATAAATTAAATTTCACCTTAATTGTGTAATAAATAATTTTCTTTACATTCAAATGGCTTTTATCGGAAGATATATGCCTACCCTCTAAATTTTACATTTAAAAAATTCTAAAAATTAGTTGTATATTGTAGTAAATCAAGATTCATAAAGATCATACGGCTGAACGAAGAGTAACTTAAAGAAAACGAATAGGTTTTATATTTTATTTTAATTAACTGAAAAAAATTCAAATTCATGGTATCTTTTCTTTTGTTACACAATGAAGCTAATTTGAACTCTTTTCCCTTTTAACAAGTAATTATTCTAAACGACTATTATGACAGTTTTATTACTATTTATAGAGCTTACAGTGTATTAAAATCGAATGAATCTCACCCCTATTATTTGTTGATTTTATGTCGGTGATTTAATTTATTTAATTTATTTAACATATTTTAAGAATTTATTATTCCTCGGTTGACTGGATATTCCATCGTGACCTATTGAAGTAGGAAAAAAAGGTACTTATTAATATAATATAGCACTGTAAAACTTAACGACCGTCTCTTTACTCGCACAATCCTTTTAATTGCCGCATCGGAAAGTAAATATAATAGAAAGGCTCAATAAGTAAATCATTCAATTTGGAGATGTCACAAATACGTTGCGAAAGCATTGTACGTGTTTTTAACAATTCAATAAAAGAATGATAATCGTATTTCTTGACTGATCTGTAGCAAAACTTTAATTGTCATTTAAAAATAAATCCCTTGCCGGATAAAATGTCAAAATTCAACTTTATACTATATTATAGGTGGTTAAATCGTTCAAAAATATAATAAAATTAAAATTATAACAAAGTCTTAATTCTTTCGATATGATGTATAAATTATTTTGCATATTTTTATGATATCTCCAAAGTGACTTATATTAAAATGATACTAAAATAACGACAAAATGATCACGACCGTCCCATGTTATAAAATATTTTTTTGTATATGAAATAATCGATTATACGTAATATATTACATTAATATAATAATAATAATAATAATAATAATAATAATAATAAAGTAATAATAATTATTATTATTAAATAATAATAAAATATCATATGAGAATCCATTGCAGAAATCAGTGCTTAAAGCAGTTTAACTGATAATGTAAATTGGGTTTCATCATGTATATATATATGTATGTATATATATAATTATATATATATATATATATATATATATATATATATATATATAAAAGCAAATAAGAAAAAGGTTCTGCTATGATAATAATAGTGTACGAGATAAATGGAGGCAAGTCGTATAAATACAATGGGACACGCGCCCATATATTAGGAAATATATTTCCAAAAAAGAATTTTGCTTGAATGTGCGGGAACAGCACAAGAACTTTATATATATATATATATATATATATATATATATATATATATATATATATATGCAGATGCATTTTTTAGTATTACTAAAGAAATGCATAAAAATCGGTTGTTACTTGCTCAGCATAGAGCGCGGAGCTGCAACAGAGATATTAATAGATAAAGGATATTTAGAATTTTGAGAAAAAAGTAAAGGTTTTTTTTAGACATGACCGAAGCTGATTGCGCATTTTGAGAGAAAAAGTCCGCTGTTATATTAATGGCGCTACGGATCTGAGCAACTGTAACCCTACTAAACGTGGATTTTTTTTTTAATTGCGAGGATAATTTCTTCTCCTATGAAAAACTAGTCAGATTGATTTTATAATATCATCTGTATACAGACAAACGGTCTTTAAGAAAAATGAGTTTTTAACGTACCCGCAATACAGCAAGAAAAGATTTTAAAAGCTTTTTAAAAATTCTTTCGAGCCGTGCGATATTAAACCCTTTCAGAGTGCTTTTATAATAATATTTCATGATATTATTTCAGAATTTTTCCGAAAAATCTTTTCATGGTGTTCGGGATATGTATTATCAAATCATTGCATATGGTTCATTAAATGAAAGTGTAACAAGAATAAGTGACCTATTAAGATAATTCAGATTTAAAGAACTACGTTATTCTATAAGGACAGTAAATTTTTACTATACTGTAAGACTTGATTTTCAACTTAATAATATATATTCAATTGTCATTAACAAGATTTTTATTATAATAGATAAAAAGATATGTAAAGGGCAGTTTCTCTTATTGTGCAAAATCATCTTTGTAAATTATTACTAATAAGAAAAACTATATTATTGTATATTATACAGAAATTAAAGAGCGGCAAGTAGATGAAAATGTATGGAAAATCGTTTGTTATTAAAAAAAAAGTATCTGCAGTTTCCATATATATTTCTGCAAAAATACCGAGAAAGCGTAAAACGTCAAAGGACTGTGAAATAATGCGTTTTTATATAAAGAAAACATGGTGTGAGCTTAGCTAAAAAAATGTATTGAATAAATAGTACTGTAGCGAACCTTTGAATAAGTACCATACACACACACACACACACACACACACACACACACACACACACACACACGCGCGCGCGCGCGTGAAATACGTTTAAGGTAACAAAAAACGTCGTTTTTAACTTTAAATGTATAACTTGCGAGTGTGTATAACGTATAAATAATTGTAAGAAGCGATTGAAATTTAAGAATTGTGTAATTGAACGAGTTGATTATATAATGTGTATATATAATATCACGCTTATTGTAGACGTGAAATATTTGTAATACTTATATCAGAATAACAAATTTGTATACTTCTCCTATAATTACTAAGCAACTCGTATATTAATACCATTTCATTTAAGAAACATATTGCAGATAGCTCCCAGATCGGCTAAGTATATCATAAAAAGCGTTGCAGAATTTTCAAAAAAAGGAAATCTATGTAGTTCAAAGAGAAGCGCGAGAAATCTAAAATATCGTTAGCTATCTTAATAAAGGATAAATATTGCTAGAAATGTGTCTGAAATTTATTTATTTCATTGAGTAAGGACAATTAATTAAGATTCGCAATAACGATATTTTATGTACTTTGCATTTTATGCGTAGATCATCAAAGGAATACCCATGAGATATTAACATGAAACGTACAGTGTAAAGCATAAAAAATTCATACCACCGATTTCGTAATTATTTACTCAATGCTAATCGCAATTTCTATAATAAAGTTATTGAAATTTGTTTAAAATACTTATCTATATATATAATATGTAATAAAATGGATGAGCAGCAGCAATAGATATATCTCATAGATTTCATTTGAATATTTAAAATTTCAAAATATCTGCAATTTTATTTTCGAAAGTGTATATACATTTAATATGAATAATAGTCATTTCCGAATAAACGTGATGGAGAAAAAAATTAATGGATGATAGAATGTGCGAGCATTGTATTAAAATCAGTTGCTGATGGTAAAGCATCTGGAAAATGACAATTGAACAATGGCTTTACAACCAAACAAGCGATCGAGAGAAAAAACGTAAGAAAAATATTTGTTTTCGGTAAAGTCAAACGTATCGCAATATTTTTGCAATCTTCAAATCGTCTGATGATACATATATGCGATCTTTTTATTATATTATTACTGTAGAACGCGAATAAAAGATTTTCTTCATTACCTCACTGAGAAAATAAAATAGTGTATGATAAAATAAGCTCAAAAAGTAGAGCAAACAAATATATATTTTTTTGTACATTAAAATCTTTGAAAATAGTCTAAAGATAGTTTAAACTTTTAATTTTTTTTAGCACAACTTGTTATTAGCGCATACATATCAAAAGATTTTACGATTCACAATTTTTTTAATCAATCAATGCACTGATAGAAGTTATCAAATATAACATTAAGTGTATAATTGATTGTAATATAAAAATAGTTTTAAAACTACTAACTTTCAGTTACAAAGTAACTGGTGAGAATTTTCTTAAATCAACTTTTACAATAAAATATGATAATATATTTTTTCTCGCTAAAAAAATTTACCAAACTGACACTTCTTCGTGAACCTCCCACTTGGCTATCAGATAATCAAATTTGTAGCCATTTTCGTTAGTAATATTAGGAGATGTTATTCTATATTACCGTCAATTTATATTTATTCTTTATATTGAATCATTTATAAAACTCCTTAATTCAATGATATTTATAAAAATAATAGGATTTCGTAATATTCATAGTGATTAATTGAAGTTATTTAAATAATTCAAAAATTCTAAATTTTACTGATTAGATCTGATTTAGTTACTTGCTCAACTACTTATGATCATTCTCTGTATAAAAAAATCTAAATAAACAAATATGAGGACCATTTCACCATACTACTTCGAATAAGTAGGTTAATATTATCAATTATAGATTATACAAGAATAAATCGAATTTAAATAAAAATTAACCTGTATGCTCAACAAAAGTTCATTTATAAAATATAAATTATATCATTTTTTTAATTGCCAAAAAAGCTGTTATAGAACGTGAATAATCATATACTACGCCTATAATTGTCTATTATATATCATACTGCATAAACTAACCAAATTGGCATCGGATAGAAGGATAATAATGTTTCTTTTGCGCAAAAGTTGTTTATTATGTAACGATTGTTAATAAAAATAATGTAGCGGTGATTTTGGTAGAACGATGACAAATAAACGAAATATTTATACGGTTTACAAAGAGACTGCTGGACGTTATATTGTGCAAATTACGAACAATACTTTCTCACTCCGAAATGCATATATGATATGTAAGTGAAATATATCTCTGACCAATTTTACCGCGCGTCTCTCTCCGTTTGTTCTCGTCGTCTTCTCTTCGTTACAAAAGTCATAACTTGGAATGAAAGCACCGAAACTTTTCCCGATTGCGCATCGCACAAAAATCGACCGAAACGAATTTGCTTATACGAAAGAACGTTTCGTAAAATAAATGAATATATAATGGAAGGAAAAAAAGGCAAACTTGCTAATTTACGGAGAGAAGTTTAAAACCAGGATTCTTAAGATCGGTATATTATCGTTATGTCTTAAGGCTATTTTATACAAAGGTGTATATCAATTAAATACCTAGAACAGATCCTGTTTCGAAACTCACTCCACGTATAATAACCACGGAATAATTTTCGCTTTAAAAAAAAAAAAACAATTCTAGGATGGGGCTTGGTTTTTAACGCGAAAATTATTCTATTATTCTATTATTATTATAAAATTATTCGCGGCAAAACACAACTTTTATGCTAATAATTCTATATTGACTGATGTTTGACCTCGATTCTATAATATTATTTCTGATATGGAGCTTACAATATAAGTATATTTTAACTCGATTAACTCATACCAATTCAAATTTAACATCCAGATAATAGCTGTATAGATTTATACCTTATTCTATCTCTCGTTACACGATAACATTTTAAACCATAGAACCTTTAGAAGTGTTTGTATATCTAGATTCTATTATTATTGTTCTGAAGCAGGGAACAGAATCAAATGGGAAGTTTTTAAAAATATTTTACAAACCCTCGCTATACTTGCTGATATACTGATGTCTTTTATTAATGATTAAGTGCGGTTAAAAAAATTATTCATATTTTAACACCATCAGGTCGAGTATGATCGTGTAAGACTATATTATCTTGTCTGAGAATTGGATTGTATATATTTATATAATTCAATAATGTCGAATTTGATTTTCAATACAAGTAAAAGCTTTCAATCATTTTGAAAGTAATATATGTGTTATAAACTTGTAATTTGTAAAGCAAATTAAATTAAAAAAAAAAAAAAAAAAAAAAAAAAAAAAACAATGTCAAATGTTGCTTCGCTTTATTGTCGTACAAAAAATGGAAAATCGCAGTGTCTTGCAATCAATGTTACACATGTATATCATCGCAAATCGTGGTTGAACATTATAAACATATATATACCCGCGTACATTACATTTCATACAAGGCAGAAGTTAGAAGTTACAGATAACTTTGTAAAAAAACTCGCAGTATTAAATTTTATAAGCTATACTTACTCATGATTTTGTACATTAAATGTTAATCACATTATAATAGTATATTATATTTACGAGAAAAGACGATCGGGTGTATGCGTATCGCCGATGCGCTAATGGTGAGTTGATTGTCTTTCAATAAGAACGTTATAATTTTCTATATAATATATAAATATCATTGTAACAGTAAAAAAATTGCCCCCTCTGTACGTCAAGACCACTAGATATGCGATTATCCCAAAGAGTCGAGATGAAAACGTTGTACGATATTATTTGTTGAAACAAAATGAAGAAAGACGAAAGTGAGCTAAAAACTACGTCAATAAAGACATTTTAAATAAGCATCACTTTTTTCATTTGCTAGTATTATTCCACCTATTTATATTTTTTAGTTTAATCTACAGTATGATAAACTTAAGGTAATGTATATATAATTTCAATAAATGGATTTTATAAATGCTATAATGTAATTTTTGGTATCTATAATAAGTATCTATAATGTAATTTTTAGTCTTGATAAGGACCTTCTTTGAAGATTGAAAGGTCGATAATTTTATAATACAAAAACCGTTTGCTTGTGGAGATCATAAAATATTTTTATTTAATATACAATTTCAATTTTATATATTTTTCAATTGATATTATTATTATTGTTGTTGTTGTTGTTGCTGTTGTTGTTGTTATTGTCTATATACATATCAAATTAATTTATTATTCTGAATTTATACTTTATACGTAAAAAAATGTCAATGTAATTTATAATAATATAGTGTTCAATAAATCAATATTTGACATGATGCAAACGTTTTTCAACAAATTGGTAAAATATTACATTTGTTAAGACTTAAATTTTTTTAAAAAACTAAGAACAAAGGGAATTGTTAAAATAATTATTCTGCTGAGAACTTTGTATCATATAAATCAGTATATAGAATTAATACATTACAAACCTTGGCGCTCAACTTTCTGCTTCAGTATCGCATACGATTTTTTTTGCTCTCCGATTGAAAGTAAAATTGCATGAATAATTAATCGAAATTATTGGCTAAAAATATTTTGATTAGTATATTAAAACCCGCCCGATATTTGCGGAATTCAAATACATCGACATTTTTAGAATAAAATAAACGGAGGTGGCCATCGTAAAAACATATACGTATTAAAAAAGAATTGTTTCCTTGTTTGCCATATACTGCTTTTTAATATCCATCGTATGTATTCGTAGCTGCCCTTCTCTTTATTTACATTCAGGGTGTACGTAGCCTATTTAACCTAATTTACCGACAGTTTAATCAAGATATTAATCTAATAATAATACACTAGCAGTCTGTAAAATTTGATTAACATTTTATGATTGTCCGAAAGGCGGCCCCAAATATCGTACTTTTGGCCTGATTGCGAAATCGAGACCAAAAGCTTACCATTTCGATTCAGAGAGTAAAAAAGGTAAAAAAAAAGTGAGCGTTTGATTTGGCATTCAGGCCAAAAAGTGCGATATTTGGGGCTGCCTTACGGCTAAACAAAGTTTAGTCCTTGAAGATGAATGGCATCAAAGGAAAATTGAAATTTAAGGTGCTGGGGGTAGTCAGGTTGTCCTTTGTTAACAGTCGACATAAGTACAGTGTTTAATTTTTAATTCATAAATCTTAACTCAACGTTAATGCATGTGTAAAAATAATGCAAACTGTATTGTAAATGTAATTATTTATTTCAACAAGTGTAGCAAAAATCAGTAAGTATAACAATATATGCTTATTGCCAGTTCACGAGCAGGTTATTGCGAATTCGTTACAAATAGTAATTAAAGAAAGCACACGCAATTAAATTATAATACACAAGCTCAATATATAATTTTTTTAAGTATTTTGGCTTCTTGCATATGAATTATGACAGTGGAATTTCGAAAGAATGCTAGATAAATTGTTGTTAACAATTTAAATGATTAGAAACCTGTAGAAATTGATTTTATATATTAGCTATAAAAATTAGATTGATTTTGTAAAATCGAAAAATATTTATTAGGACTCGGGTTGTCGAAAAGTAAATGAACATAAATTTCAAAATTACGTTACGCGCGCATTATTTTCTTACCAACCTTCGTTCTGTTTATAATTGTTTGTCTTAAACATCTTATTTTAAAATTCAGAATCTATTATCCAAATATATTATATACTTATATAAATATATTTATTTAGATTTTTTGCAAATTTTGTTTCAAAAGACGAACTGTTTATTAAATTATTAGTTAATTTAAGCGATTGTTCTTTTTAAGTAATAAAAAGTTACACGTTCGTTTCTAACAAACAATTTTGTATCTTATAAAAATCTTTTATCACCGTTATGATTGGAGAAGATTGTCATCTGAAAGCAGATAAGCGCTATGATGCGTCAACTCGTGTAATTTAGATTATATCTTTTAAGAAAATAAAAATCCGCCAAAGTTTTTTAAACGTATTTTGGTCTCCTGGAGAAGAATATTGAAGATAGAGCATCGAAAAAATGGTATATAAATTGTAACTAACAATTTATTATTAATTTAGACTATTCATTATACCAAACAGTAATTACATTATAATAATGTTCACTACCAATTAGAATAAAGTTGAAATATCCAATATATTATTTATATTTTTGTCTAAAAATCAATTTGATTTTGAAAAGTGGAAAACTATTATTAGAACTTAACATAATGGAAACCTAATGAAATGAGGTGTAAAATTACGCTCTGTGCTTACATAATTTTTACTTTGTAAGAAGTTTCGTTCTACTTAGATTGTTTTTATCTTAAAAGATTGCATTTTGAAGCTTAAGTTTCTATCGATATTCGCTTTAATATTGTCCTTAGATGTTATTAAATAATTGTATTGTTCTAAATTATTAAATATTAACAAAAATTGAGTTTTTTAAAAAGCAATATAACCCATTTTTCTTATATGTTTAATTTAGAAAAATTTAGATGGAATTATTTCTTGATTTTCAACGAATATATAATTTTGTATTTTATAAGGCAATTATCGCTCTTGGTTTGAAGAAAATGTCAACTGAATGTATAATTGCTTAATACATCAAATTTCCGCTAGAATCTGGACAATTATTTACAATTAACTAGAATCTGTTAAATTAATTACATTAAAATTCATTTAAATATAAGCTATATATTTTCAAATAAATAGTCTCGTGAAAATGTTATGTATTAATAAGAGAAAAAATATACCCGAATATACCTGAATCGCATAATTTGTTATACATTTTCTTAAATTATTAATTTATTTTATAAATGAAAATTTACAAAAAAAATTCTAAAGATCGTGTAAATATAAGGCATTTTTAATTTTAAGAATATACAAATTTTTTACATAATTTCATTAATTTTTCATTCGCAGAATAAATATACAATTCACATATAAATTAACATTTCTAAAAAAAGTCTAAACATGAAAAATTTAATATATAATTAATACAAGTTTTAGATTATGATATAAAAATTGCTAATAAATTTCAGCCTTGGCTAATTATTCCTTGTATCTTCAACTTAATAAATATTTAACACTATCGTAAGACTTATAAATATATTAATATGAAAAAGTTTTTTAGCCAAAAATACTTTTTTATAGTCTTTATTCTACACAGTTCGGAATAAGAACTTTCTTTTAATTAAAAGCGTAGTTGCTGAAATAAGTAAATTTTTCTACATAATTATGAAAATAGATTGAATTTAATTATATAATTTTTTTTTGGTTGTGTTCAAAAAGCTCAGGTTTTATCGAGGGTTATTCGATTACGCTAAAATTACGCAATTCGACATTTAGTAGGAACAATTCCACGGTAAGATTCGCAAAATTTGCATTAAAACTCATTTATCCACAAACAAATGATCACGTTTCGCATAGATCTTCTTTGTCATTTAATAATTCACTACAATTATAAATACATATATAGTCCTCAAAATTAAATATATATATATATATATATATATATATATATATATATATATATATATAAATATATATATAATATCTGTACACCAATTAGACTCGTCTTGACGCGGTTACTCCTCCGATCTACGTCGACACGCTCGACTGAATGGAATTTGCGTCAGAATTGCTGCAATTATCCGTTACCTGAAAGAGTTTTCTAAAGTGCTGCACATAAATCTGACATCTCTCACTTTTAGTGAAGCTCGTTGAATTATAAAGCCTCACGTTTCTCTGTTCGAAGAATTTATAGACCGAATAGAAGAGTATCGTATCGTCGCTGGCCTTGGCTGCCTCAAGAAATTTCCTCGCGCACACCTGGTCGGCCTTACCGACACTTCTCACGTATCTAAGAGCCGGCAAAATTTCTCCCTTGGATAGGAGAACCTCGATGATCTCTTCATGAGCATTGCCCAGTCGCTTGAGCATGTCGAGGGCAAGCTGATGCGCAGCTGGGTAAAGGTTCTCTAATGAAAGAAGAAGGCAGGCTAGATGCTTTGAATCTGAGACCACATGGTACTGAAGCAATTGGTGTAATTGATAATAGGCTTGCTTTTGCACCAATGTCCTTATCACTAATTCATGCAGGAAGTGTTGCACCGAAATCCCATGCTCTGATAATGATCTAAATAATGTTCAATAATAAAGTGTCATTTAACATCATATCGCAAACGAATTATAATGACAATTAATAATTTATTAGGTTGTATTTTATTTCTGAATACTATTTCAAACTGTTTTTATTTGTATTGATTATACGTACGACTATAAAAAAAATAAAATTTTAAAAGCGAAATGTTAACTAATGAATTTTTACATTATTTATTTAATTCGATTCAGATAAACATTTGTCGCAAGTCATCAGAAAAATTATAAATATAAATAGATACAAGTAAAACCAATGGGGCATTCTTTCTTCTTTCTAGAATGCTTTGCTTATTTTTTGACAAAGTCCTTTTTATATTGCATTCTATAATTTACAACTAAACAATATATTATCTGTATTTTTATGTGTTAATTATAAAAATAATATTCGAAATAAGCGCAGATTTAAACGGATGTCAAAGTAAACATTGACAGTTATAATAAAAAAAAGAATTTTTTTTCAATTAATCAATTTGAAATCATTGCAGATGGCAAAATACTGTTAACAGAGGTAGCTGCCACCAAAAGAAAAACAAATAAAACTGTTATAATTTGTACAAAACGAAAATTCGTGGGAAAAATTGCAAAAATAATTCGAGGTGGTAACCATTAAGCAATACCACATGGCCGCATCATAAGATAAAGTATTTTTTTTATTAATCCATTTTACAGCGGCAATAATGAACTATCTACGATCAAAACAAAAAAACTAATACTACTTTAATTGGTGCTAAACAAAAATTCGACCCTCAAATTGCAAAATAATTTAAAAAATTAAAAAATCATATTTTATCACATTTCTTTCGGGACGTACTAAAAATGTTTAAAAACATTTTAAACAAAAATTATATTATTGACATTAAAATATATCGTTTTGTTTTATATGTATATTTTACCGTCAAAAATGATATTGCCAAAAATAATCAAGTAAAAACGATGGCCTTATTATAAAATCACAGAATTTTTTACTTTATGTATTTTATCCGGAAACACTATCCAGGTTTTAAACAAAAAGATTTTTATTACAATTTATTTTACGGTTTCTTTTTAATGGTTTCAATTATGATATTTCATTCTACAATTATTGTGAATTGCATATTTGTAGTCAGTGCTCTGAAATATATAAAAATACGCTCATTTTTTGCTAAACATTCTAAAGGGCAATTCATAAATTGTGTAAGACTTATTAGTTTATATTTTTAAACGTTATTTTTAGACTTTCGTCAAAAATGAAATTCATGTGCTTTAATAACTCTAAAAGATTAGTTTCTAATATTATTTAAGAACAAGTTGTATTTTTTATTTCCATATTCAATTACATTTGAACATATTAAGGTATAGGCTATAAATTATAAAATTTAAAAAACCTGAAGAATTACTATATATTTCAATTTTCATCTGTTACAAGAAAACTTGTTTGTAAAATTAAAATTCATTTTTCATTATTAAGAAAACATTTTTTATGAGCCTTAAGTGAAAATGAAACGCGTATATGCCTATAATGATACAATATCTATAAATTCAGTACTAATAATATATGAATATCGAATTATATGGTAAGATAAAACTTTCATAGAAAATTTTGAATTTTAAAATTTATAAATTTTATTTATTATTTCAGACCAATGAGTTGCTCATAATTGTGTAGAATATTAAGATTTTCAATTATTGGAAATTCCAATATATTAAATAGTAATAGTAACAAGTTGTTAGTTTTGTATATTTTAATAGCAAAAATCGAAATTGTATGCTGTACAAATTAAGGTAAAATGTTAAATAATTTTACTTAGAATAAAGATAGTATAATAATCCTGTACTTAAACATATAAAAATAGCATGTATACCTGATATATTCCAGAAGAACCCAAATGATCATTTTTGAATCTATTTTACTCTCGGGAAACTTGGCAAAGATGTGACTATACATATCACTTTGATCAAGAAATATTTTATACTTGAAATTTTCAGGCACAGAATTTGAATTTTTTATATTATTTTGTAATGAAATGCCCATAACACTTTGAATCTCATTTTCCAGTTGATTTCTGTATACATCATTTAACTTGTCAAAAATTGTGGGTAAATCCATAAGTGTTGCTGGCATTTGAGTTACCAAATTTTTAATAACTTGAATTAATATTTGTTTTGAATTTTTACGTTGCATTAAAAATTCTATTAACAGAACCTTATCAGTAATAAGTTTTACTAATGTTTCCAATATTAATTCTATATGCCTGTACAATAAATGATTATTGTCATGTTTATATTTAATAAATTTGTAATGTATAAGTAATTACTTACCATAGACAACCAAGTTTTGCATCAATAATAATATTTGGCTGAAAAACAACCCAATTGGGAGAATCTAGATTTAGCTTAAAGAAATTTCATGTTTAAAAATTTATTTAAATTATTCACTAAAATATATATTTTAAATATAATCAATTTGAAAAAAGGATACATAATTGGCAAGGCTGATTTACATATTCCGATATATTTGGACCAGGAACCCTTAAATTGCAAGGCTTAATAGTTTTTGATGGAACAATAGAAGTATGGTGGATTACAGTTCCATCACTTATACCAGGCAACATTATATCAAATATCATTGAAGTCTAAATGATTGGCATTATTATACATATATTACAATATCTTAATTTATACATTAACATTATAATTAGATTTAAAATTAATAAGTCTTACTCTAGATGCCTGATGGTGAACAATTATGAGATTATCTACAACATTGATAGCAAATCGCCCACTCATATCCAATTTAAGTATGTGACTTTTTTTAATAGTCAGCATTCTGAAAGTAATTCATATAACTTAAATGTATATTTAAGATAAGTAATATGTATATTGAAAATAACTTAAATAAATATTTTAAATATTAACATATAAATATTCTAATAGTAGATTTATAGTCCTAGAAGAATATCAGAATACATTTATGAAATCTAAGTCCTTTAAAAAATATATTTATGTGCAGCCATTCAATTACGACATTAAAAAAAAATTAAAAATAATCATTATAAAGTTATTTATTTAGTAAAATTTTAAATAATCACGATTGTCTTGCTAAATTCTTTAGCAGGAATTACAGAATTCATATTAGTATATAATTTTCAAATATATTTAATTCAAACAGATTACTAGTTTTATTATTATATAAGTAGCAGTTAAATGAACTATAATTCTTACAATTTTTTATAAACTTGAAATTTATTAATAATTAAATAATTTTACTGTTAAAATTCTGTAATTATATATAGTATAATTAATTATATTCCGTTATTTTAAATTAAATTCTTGTTCCTTTTCTATTTAATACTTTGGGTTTATAATTAGTAAATTTTTGTACAAAATCTCAATTTTTATTCATTTACAACATTATATAAAAAAAAGAATTTTCTTTAATTTATTCAATAACAATCATCTATAATTTAAATTACAATTTCAATGATAGACATTGAAGGTCCAGAACGGTTTGGTGAAAGGGACAATCAGATTATTCTTTACTAAAAAAATTAATTTTAATTTTAATATTTCAAATTTTATATTTTAGATTTGATGATGGTAATTATAAATAAAATCAGGCTGAATGTTATAATCATCAGAGTTAACGAATTAAATTTTTCTGAAACTATTCATGAGCTATAAAACATTTATTTATTCTACTTTAGAAAACAATATAGTGTCTAAATGTAAAGATATATTTTTAAAATGCAATTTTAAACTTACTTATGAACTGTATATACATAAATAAATGCTGAACTAACTGAACGAAAATTATCTGCTGTCTGATGACGAAGAACTATTATACAAGGTGTACCATATAAATCAGCAAGAGCTACATCTCTTTCTGAAACTGCAAGTTTTCCTGGTTTGGAAGAAATAGCTTCCACTAAAAAAAATCACATATTTAACTTTTGTTACAAATTATTTGATTCAAGTCAATGTTCTAATCTTACTTTCAAATTTTGTTATTTTATGTAAATTTCCTAAAGTAATATACAATGCTTGCATCTGATTTCCTAAAGTCCCAGAAGAAAGTAATACCAAATAGCTTTTTGGACAAAATATAAACCAATTTACAGATAAACTTAAAGATTTTAAGGCTTTAACAAATCTCTTTTCTGGAATGACCTATAAATGAAATAAATTAAAGTTTATCAACTGAAAAATTTAACATAACTTTTTTAAATTAGTATTAGATTCCATAAGGTATAGTTTTAAGCAAAATTGGCTTTACTGTTTTATTAAACTAATAATACTCACTTGAAATAGTTCAACTCCATTATCAGTTACAAATAAAATTTCATTTCCATGAGTCCACACAAAACCAAGTATTATAGCATTCTTTGCTTTACAGGATTGAGAGTATTCAATGCTATCTAATGAAGTCATTGGGTTATAATTTATAAATTCAACAGATGTAACATTATGCTGAATTGCAAGTATATTCATGTCTGGAGAAAATTTAATGGAAATGACTGGACCCTTGTCATCCATTCTGAAGTTAATATTATGCTCTGGACCTTTGACTAATACACCTGTAACACCTCTAGATCGAATAGCAAAAACCTAAAATTACGAATTTTCATAATTAATAATAATGTTACACGTATAAAATACAAAAAAGTACGGATTCCAAATTTAAAAAACTTAAATATACCTGCTGTTTTGAATCATCAAAGAAAACATCGGTAACATCGTTTACAGGTTCAAATTTAACAGGCTCTGAAGATAATTCTAAATAAAAGTCATCACTTCCTTCTGTTTCTGCATTGCTTTCAATTTCACTTGTAGTTGACATTTTAACTCCTAATATTTATTGAATTCAATATTAAATAACATAAACGCTTAAACTAAAATATTTTCATTCTATGTATGTGCTTAAAAAATATAATATTTAAAGAATAAAACTGAATATTATTTAAAAGTGTGGATTAATTTTTAGAAAAACAAGTAAGACAATTAGTTAAATTGAAGGTTATCAATGTACATATCAAATGGTTGCATGTAAGTAAATCTTTTAATATAATACATTATGTATATAACTTCATACTTTCTATTTTAATGCTAATAATAGTACTTTTACACGTCTCTAAAATTCGTAATTCACGAATAAAGAATATATTTCTAACATTTAACAGGATTTTGACGTTTCTTCTCTCTTTCCCTCTCTCTTTATTGTAAACTCTTACCTCTTAGTAGACGTCAGTTGGACCCTGTCCTGCACGCTATCAGACGCTATTCTGAATCTAGGTGTATCCTTTTTGCTCGATGATACTTATATTAACTTGTATCATCTGGTATCATCCATAAAGTATCATTTAAACTCCTGCTATCTGTTATGGTACCAGCTGATTGCACCTGATCTCTGCCTGTATAAACTGATAAAGCAGACGACACAATATGTATAGAATATAATTGACAGTTATCATTAATGAATGAGTGAACCTTTTGCACAATCGATATTTGATTATCTGAATCTACTGATAAAACATAATATAATGATTATATACAGGATAATTTAAAGTAGCATTTTATTATAAGAATAAATTAAAATGAACTCTTAATATTAGTAATAAATTAAAATCTCTAGATAATTAATGTTTACTCTATAAATAAAATTTTATATTTCAATTACCTCATTAAAATAAGATGTTATAAAATCTAATAAAGGTAAGATAAAACCGGATGAAACCTTAATATTACACACACATGTGTATGTGTACCTATAAAAAAACTCTTAACAAATTATAAACAATAAACAACAAAATCAAATATTGAAAATTATTATTTTAGTATAAAAGATAAAATGCCGTATAAATGGTATCAGAAAATATAATTTCGGATAAATGCGTGAAATACAATAATTGTTAACGATAACGCCAAATTATCTCTAATGATAATCATAATTCATGATGGATTTTTAAATTATTTCCTAACTCTCTTAATTTCTACCTCTGCTTCTATCTGCAGAAGCAGGTAAAACCTGCTTTTATACCAGTAATATTCCTTAAATGTTCCAATCCTTATTTAATCTCTATATTTTTATCGTGTGTAAAAGCCTTAATATTGCATATATATATATATATAAATCTAAACACATACATCATACGCGCTTCATAAAAACACTGGTTGGAATTTAATTTTTGAGTGGTTTGCTACAGGTTTTAGGTGCAGATTAGATTTTGTAATTATAGTATTTGGATCTTGAAGGGAAGACAGACAATTAAGGGGAAGACATTATCAGCGAATGAGCATATGATAAAAGTGCCGTCTGGAATATATTAATTTATAACAGTTACGCCTTGCTTGCCTATTGAAATATCTAATTAACTAAAAATGGCTCTAAGTCCAAGTGACCCTAACTCATTTTCAAGACCGGGTATGCGTTTATTATTCAAAATTTTTAATTATTATATTTTATATTAATGTAACATATATTAGTTTATCTAAAACAGATAAAATTAATGCGTAGTACTATTGAAATTAAGGTGCAAAAGATTTCTTATTGCTTCTGCATATTATTTTTGAATACTGTTATTAATTTTCGTTGACGCTATGAAAAAACTACTCATTAAAATTAGATTATTAATACTCGCCTGCTAAGAATAATTAATTTACCAAGTATGAGAAAAAACGCGCGCTACCTGTATAAAGATTGAACGTGCCTGGAAATAATATTTGGACATTTTTTTCGCATGATATTTTTGAGAAAATTCTAAAATTTAATTGGTTTATTATATGTTATAATTTTATAATTTCTAACATTCTATCATGTACAATGTAAAAATCCGTAACGTTTATTATGAAGACTATGTAGTACGAATATTGAAAATAAAATACCTATATTAATTCCTTTTAGATTTGGCCATTGTTACTCATACACACATAAATGTAAAAATAGATTTTCAAAAGCAAATATTTGATGGCTGTGTAATTCTTGATGTAGAAAAAAAAGGTGAAACAAATTTTTTAGTAAGTACAGAAAAAAGTATATTAATGTTTTCTTATGATAGTACATTATTTAATAATAAAATGTAAATGAAAGCATCAGAATATAATATTTTTATCTACTTGTTATGATTACCTAATGTTATATATATATTTTAAATAATTTCCGACTTAATTTTAAATATAAAAATTTATTTATACAAATAGTTAAGCACTAAATAAGCTTGTACGTTTTAAGCTTAAACTTGTTTAAATAGTTCTTTATATTTAATATTGTTTACAAAATATACTGAAAACTTGAATTATGTTCAACGTAATTTATGAAGAGTTTAAAAAATTTCTACATATACAGAAAATATACAAGAATAATATATATTTGTAAAAATATTACAAGATGTTAAATGTTTTTTACATATAATATTAAACTTGTTTTTAAATACAAAACTTCTTCATTTTAGGTATTGGATGTTCGAGGTCTTGTCTTATTATCAATTACAAATACAGTGGATCAAAGTAGACTTGATTATTGTGTCGAAAAAGGTGTTGATTATGGATCAAAACTTAGTGTTCATTTACCTGATTCACCAATTGTAGATGGAGATAAAATAAAGTAAGTTGAATGTTTCATTTAATTAATGTAAGTAAGCTTCAACAGTAAATCATTATGTAAAGCACTGAATAAAATCTGAACTGCAATAGATTTTTTATATTTATTTATGATTTATAAACATTATTAAGAATTCGAAGGTAATTTTTTGTAGATAAAATAGATTTATTTGGTTAAAGTTAGTGGTATTTTTATATTATATTTAATTCATAAATTCATAAATTTTTTAATTTATCTTTAACTTTTAGATTTTATACATACATTACATTATATTGAAATTAATAATATATTTTCTATGCATTATTAATTTTAAATAAATGAACTATGTTGTCAGTGTATTTTATATATTATTTGTGTAAATATAAAAAACAATTTTAGCGAACCATCAATAATCCTGAATATGTCCTCTGTGTAATTTATGTTTTAAAATTTTTACTTGGAAATTTTTTTTATTATAGATACAAAATTAAAATTGATTATCGTACATCGACAGATTCAACTGCAATACAATGGCTGTCCCCTAAACAAACAGCAAGTGGAAAACATCCGTATCTTTTTTCTCAATGTCAGGTAACATAAATAAATGTATCTTTATTGATCATATAAATATTTTTTTAGTTCAAAATTATTAAACTGCTTTATTTATTTATTTTAATTCAAGGCAATACATGCACGATCTATGCTGCCATGTCAAGACACGCCGTTTGTAAAATCTACTTATTCTGCTGAGGTATATATAGTGTAGGCTACAACTATATGTTTTTTATTTTTCAATTATTTTTTATTTAATAAATTTTAGATTAGAGCTCCAGCAGAATTGAATGTTTTAATGTCAGCAATAAAAGATGAAATTGAAGAACTTGATAATTCCACAAAAATACATAAATTCCATCAATCAGTACCTATTCCATCGTACTTAATTGCAATAGCTGTTGGTGATATAGTTTCTAAGCAAATTGGCCCCCGTACAAGAGTTTGGACTGAATTAGAATTACTTGATAAGAGTGCATATGAATTTGAAGAAACTGAAACTATGCTTAAAACTGCAGAAGAAATTTGTGGACCATATGTGTGGGGTGTGATAACTATTTATTAATAATAATTTGAAATAAAAATTTTATAAATGTATATTGAATAATTTAGTAATTTAGAATCAATATTTACTAAGTGTTTTGATTATTTAAAATAGATGTCGTTAATGATAATTTATTGATGAGATTAGAAGTTTCATTTAAAGTTGATATACATAAAAGGAGATTTATCTAATTTTATAAATATTACTAATTTTTCCAAATAAAGTTCATTTAACAAGAAATATTTTTAAGAACGTTTTCCTAATAAATAAGTATACTGTTGTAAATATTGAATCATATCGTTTTACTAGTCTTCAAATGCAAAGTTACCTTAAATTAAAACAATTAAAATATTTACAAACCAATAACCAAAGTACTATTTTTACAGGTATATACGATTTGTTAATTCTTCCACCAAGTTTTCCATTTGGTGGAATGGAAAATCCATGTCTTACTTTTGTTACTCCTACTTTATTAGCTGGTGATCGTTCTTTAGCAAATGTAGTCGCACATGAAATAGCTCACAGTTGGACTGGAAATTTAGTAACAAATGCAAACTTTGAGCATTTTTGGTTAAACGAAGGCTTCACTGTATTTGTTGAAAGAAAAATAGGTGGAAGAATGTATGGTAATAAAGTAAGGCACTTCAGCGCGTTAATGGGTCTTCAACATTTAAAAGATGAGGTAAAACTAAATGCATAAAATAAAAATTATCAACAATTTTTTTTAATAATAGATGTTTCATGTTTAGATAAATACATTAGGAGATAAAAATCCATTAACAAATCTTGTATGCAATTTAACTGGAATTGATCCAGATGATGCATTTTCATCAATACCTTATGAAAAAGGTCATACTTTTCTATTTTATTTAGAAGAATTACTTGGCGGTGCTGAAGTTTTTGAAGACTTCCTTAGAAGTTATTTAGACAAATTTAAATACAAAAGCCTTACTACATCACAATGGAAAGATTATTTATACAAATATTTTCCAGACAAAGTTGAAGTAATCTAAAATTTCATCATTTAGAAATTTTTTTATTCTAAACTTTTAATAAAAATTCTTTGTATATGAACATATTGATTGATTTAGATTTTAAATGCGGTTGATTGGAATGCATGGCTTAACAAGCCTGGAGAACCACCTGTAATTCCAAAATATGATACTTCTTTAGCCAAGGAATACATAGCTTTGGCTGAGAAATGGATTACAAATGATGCATCTTCGACATTTGATAAAAGTGATATAGAAAATTGGACTTCTAATCAAAAGCAGGCCTTTTTAGCAGAATTAGTGTTAAACAACAAATCTTTATCTCTTGATCAATTAAAACTTATGAATAAAATCTATGGTTTTGATTCCCAACAAAATTCAGAAATACGGTAATTTTTAATTAATTTTAATTTAATTCCCTTTTACTTGAATATAAAAAAAAGATTACATTGTCTTATTTTAAATAAATTTACTTGATCATCTATTTTGATCATAATAATGTAATAAACTACATCTAAAATATTTTTGAATTTTAGCTTTCAATGGTTAAGACTATGCTTAAAATCTCGATGGGAATCCAAGGTAACTGAAGCCTTACAATTTGCTACATCGCAAGGAAGATTAAAATTTGTTCGTCCACTTTTTAGAGATATTTATGCTTGGGAAGAAATGCGGGAACAAGCAATTAATACCTACCTTGCAAATAAAGATAAAATGATGTATATAACACGGGAAATGCTAGCAAAAGACTTGCATTTAACGTCGGAAAAAAATAGAAAATAGATGCAGTTTAAAGAGTCAATATAAATTTCATAGCTCTTCCAATAGAGAACTTGCAAGATTTGTAATTTACAAATTTTGTTCTAATTGACATTAATAAATCGTAAAATTTTTCAAATATTTTCATACTTTAGCTATATGTAATTACTTATAATGTAAAAGCAGTTATATTATAAATTATTATCAACTAGCTCTATCAAATATAAATAAAAACGTATTTAAATATATAGATATTATATAAAAATTATTTATTTCCAAATACCGAGATATTATCGCATTTTATAGTGTTAGATACTATAAATAATTTTATAACTTTAAATAAAAAGTAGAATAAAATTGTAATACAGTATCATGCAAGTACTCTATTTTACATATAGTTCAATACTTGTTAATTTATATAGAAAAATGTACTATGCCTGACCTTCATTTCTTCATAAAATTTTTTTGGTGGGATCAAAATTATTATAAATTTACATCAGCTTAAAAATCTATACTAAATTAAGATAACTTTTATAGGCATCATATAATATGATATCATATTAAAAATAGAAACTGAAAATAACAAAAAACTTAAGTAAGAACACTTTTATTAACACATTTTTAATTTGCTATGCAAACGATAAAATTGTCCAGTAAATATGACCTTAAAGTAGATATTAGTTATATTAATCAAATTAAAATTGCTCATATAATTTCATTTAATTTATTTGTTAAACAGTCAATAACAAATAAAAGCTTTACTGATATTCACATAATCAGTATATATGATATTATTTACTACAGCATTGACAATCGATTCTACCAAAAATGTTTAATGAATTTCAATTGCCAGTAATTTGACTGAATTGATAGATGACATTTTGTACAGATCACATAATGTAGTTTTCTTAAAACAATCTTTACACAGTTTATATGATGAATATGTATGTTGCATTTAGAAAAAAGTAAATATGCTTTGATATAAATAAAATAAACTTAATTTTGGAACCTTAAAACATTATCTTAATATATAAGATTCCGGTAATTTACAAAGTTGTGGAAAGTTTTCTAGTTCTTCTTGGGAAATATGATCAAGTCTAGTTGGTACAGGGCGCAGCTGTTTGATTTGTCCACTTATGTTTCCTTTTATTTTTTCTGGAATATTATCATCATAGTATATGTGAAGGCGTTGCATAGCATATCTTCTGCCAAGATTATTACCAAGTTTACTATAAACAGCTTTGTTGAAAATCTGAAAAGTATAAATTTATATATAAAGTTTGAAATTATTATATAATAAAGTTTTCAAAATTGTAACTATTATAATTCATGATATTTATTTTGAAAATTTTTTAATAATTTTAAAATAGTATACTTTTTTAAATAAATATTCTACAAGAATAATAATGTTAATTTTGAAATAAGAAAATAATTAAAAGTTTAATAAACAATTTAAAATATACTCATAGAATACTAAGAAAAGACAGAGTTATATTGGTTTTCAGTTTAAGATTAACAAATATTTTTCATTATTTTTAAATTATTAATTGGAAAGTTATATTAACTAAATAAAATACTTCTCGACGATTATAAAATTATTAACTTTTATTAAATTAAATTAAATTTTAACATGAATAATATTTTACTTGGTTTTTATTAATTAAAATGTATTAAAAATATAATGTTATACTATTGAATATAAAGATTTTTATCACAGTATTTATACTTTAAAAATAAATTTTAACCAGATCTATAAAGAATAACTGAATCAAAATAAATTTTCTTTTGAATATATAGAGAATGATTTAATGAATACCAAATTCTGTTTTAAAAAAATATATGCTTTTACACATATGACACAAGTAAAAACTGAGTAAAAAATTTTTACATTGGATATAGATATAAAGTATAATTTAATTTTTTTTAAACACTATATTAAATCAAATAACTTCTTTACCATAGTTGGGTTTTTTTGATGTAATTCCCAAGCTTTTGTCCAAGATGCACCACGGTGATATGTATTGTGATGGAAATAAACTCTTAACTGCCATTCATCTCCTCTAAGAGCTATATCATTACTATTTATTATAACAACATGATCACCACAATTATCTAAATAATCATATGTAATTATTAGAAACTAATTTTATATTGTTTCTTTTAATATAAATTAAAAAGTAAATTAGCTACTCAGTGGATGATAAATTGGTTTGTGATAGCCTCTAAGATAATGTGCTATTAGTGGTGCACACTTAAATGGATCTTGCCAAGTAGCATCAAAAACATACCACATTTGAGCAAATGTACCCCATTGCTAAAATTCAAATTACATAAGCTGTTGTAGCAGAGTTCAAGAAAAGGAAGACAAAAATTTAATGTTATGACATATACCTGAGCCCTTCGTACGATAGACATTGGAGTTAGTAAAATAATTTAAAAATATTTTAAATTTTACTTTACTATTTATTCTAATTCCATGTTATCTTATTGTTTATCTTTTAGTTAGGTTATATAGGTTTAATTGATTTTAGGTTATAACAACAAATTGAACTAAATCGGATTTGGTACTCGGAATTCAAATCAGGATTCAGTCTAGGATGTACGGAAAGTAAAGAGAAGAAGTGAAAACTGTGCTAAAATCGTGACAAATTACACAAGACTTCAGGATAGAATTGGCCGCAAGGAGGCGACACCCTTTGAGGTTGCTCGTTTAAATGCATGTATTTTAAGAAAAGAGAGTGGTGGTATGCAGCGAGCGTGGAAAGAGGGGAAAGCTAAATCTCTACTCCCCTACTATTGCTTCTTTTCTTCCCCTCACTCGCTTTGGCTTTTACTTTCTCTATCTGTTTTACGCAGAACTATCGAGGGATTTCCAAGACAGCGAAGTCTACCGGACAAATCTGAACTACCATAACCGGCTAATTTTTGATAAGCTTCACATGGGAAAAGCTTATCGAAAATTAGCTAGAGATGGTAGTTCAGATTTGTCCGGTAGATCTCGCTGTCTTGGAAATCCCTCGATAGTTCTGCGTAAAACAGATAGAGAAAGTAAAAGCCAAACCAACGCTTTGAAATCTATATTGAAGGACAGAGATAGGATTGAAGTCACGCTTTCCTCTTCCGGGGAAAGAGTAAGAAGGCAGCTCATCGATAACAATGGTAAGACTATAGGAGAAACGTATATTTCTGCTGCGCATATTTCGACTGCTACTGTTCTCCTACTTTCCTTTTCTCCCCACTTCCTCGCTTGTAAGAGAGAGATAACACTACTCCCTGTGTTGCTCTCTCACTCTGGTTTAGGTTTCAACTCTGTTTCCAGAGCCAGAGCACGCAGTCTAATAAGTCTATGGAGCAATCCTGTCACCGCCTTACGGCCAATTCTGGTATGAAGTCCTGCCATGTAATTTGACACGATTTTAGCGGAGTTTTCACTCCTTTCTTTCTATATACATTCCATAATGAAAACTTACAGATTTGCCTGAAGAGGTGGCGCTCTAGGCGACTGCGTATGGAAATTCCTACTCCAATGAGACGTCACCATGAGCGCGTAAAAGATTTAAATTCAGCACTATACATTCTCAGTTTTGTAAAATAACAAAAATTATAAAATAAATATGAATATTAAAAACAAATTATTAAGAAAATATTTTCATTTCACCTTAGCTTATATATGTCATTTAAATATAAAATTAAAGAAAGTTTCAGTTCTTCATTGTTCATACAAAATTGATACTGCTACTTTGTCACCATAGAGATCATTACGATTCCGACTTTTTTCTCATCGACAACAAAAAATTAAATTTTTGATAAACTATAAACAGTATTTTATGTCAAAATTTAAAAATTAAAACATTTTGATTGTTTTTCGTATTTTTATTGTTTTAATTACGAGAATACAATTCCCTAAAGGCTTGTTTGCACTAGTAATAGGAAGTATAAGATTGCTGCGTCAGCTCAGCTGCGTGCACGGCTGCGTGTCTGATGCTTTAACACTTGATATTTTTTCCATTTTTTGAAACACGGTCTTTTGAAATGATAATCAAATTGTCCACTATTTGTGAATGCAGCCTTAGACGATTGGACGAAGTCACAAGTCACAAAAATTTCGCTGTATGAAACTAATAATATATTGAATCATAATTGAACTTTTATACTATATATTATGTAAATTCTCATTTTAATTAATGTCTATAGTATTGGCAAATATACGATTTTCATATCTTTATACTCAGGAATTCTGAAAAAAGACATTTTTTGCATAACTCCATTTTCTTGCGTACTGCCAAAAATTGATATTGTAAAATAATCATCTGAACTTCATGTGTGAAAAGTTTTATTTATTGAATTGTAAAAATTAAATAAAACTTTAAGAGTTGATAACTTTACAAATGAATATGGAAAATTCTGAGGCTTCTTGTAATACACTGTGATCTTAAATATTACGTTTTTCTGATTAAAACTTTTTAATCAGATCGGAAGTTAACTTTAATAATATATTCTAAGAATGAAGTAAAAGAAATGTACATACAGTGTTTTTTAGAATATTGTGTTGAAAAATATCTTTCAAGTATTAAGTGCAGTTAATACTATAAGGAGTGCTTAGCATATATGTTTCAAATTTGTGGATTTATTATTTTTTCAATGAAGTGTATTTTTGCTACTAGTAAATTTCAATAATCATGTATAGTTTTGAGGGGGATTATAGACGCAAACCACAGCAAAACTTAGCTGGTGCTAGTCGTAGAGATGAAAAAGCTGCTTTATTGCAACATGCTCACTTGAAACGTTTCAAACGTGAAGAGCAGCGCAATAAACACAATGCTACAGTTAAAATTCAAGCACATGTACGAAGTTTTATTGTGAGGCAAGCAGTAAAAAGATTTGAACGATCAGAATTTGATAATATAAAAGGAAATATTGAAGGACAACAATTAACTTTAGAACCATTAACACCTTTAATAAAACAGTTGATATTTTTTTACTCATTCAAGTTTGATGGAAGTAGATTAATTTGGTTATTACAGTACATTCTTAAGCTACAGAAAGAAATTAAACTGGTATCTACTACTTCATCAGAATGGTTATGGAGAATTCGGTAAAATTACTTAAAAAGTCTTCTATAAAATATTTCAATATAGATATAAGTATTTAATTAAAGTTATTTTGTATAACATTCTAAATTGATAGTATTTTTATTAAGTATTGATATTGTAAATTATTTGTATTTATAATGTATTTTGCATATATAAAAAGTTATATATATATATATATTATTTTACAGATGGATACTTAAAATTTGCATGCAATATAGTCTACAAACTGTATTAACTAATTCAGTGCAGTCTATAGCAATTCCTTTAAGAATTTTGGAAGTTTTTACGACATTAGAGAATAATGAAAGAATTATGCAGACTGATTTTGATTTACATTTAAAAGAAATATTCTCCTATTTAATTAAAAATGAATACTTTCAACAGGTGAAACAGTTGATTGATGCAAAAGTTCCACCTAATTTAGAACCATCACCTATTCCACCTACTCCAATGGCTAAGTGGTTCTTTGAAATGATACAACGACCTTTAAGTATTGTGAATCGAATAGAAATTTATGATGATTTTTGCTTTTCAATTTTACATTCTTTTTGCACAAGCATTCTATCTCAAAAATTGACAGATGCTATCTCAGCTTTCATCATTCCGGCTCTTCTAGAATTTGCAGAATTTCCTTATGATAAATTAATTAATTGCATCAATCATTATGAATCCCAACCTACTGTTAGTTTATTGTACTCAGTTCTTCAGTTAGAACCCACAGGTTATTGTAAGTCAAAAATTAACTTAATTAATATATATTTAATGTATTTGGAATTCAGTTTTTTTTTTTAATTAATAATAATTTAAGAATAATCACTAAATTAACTGTACTTATTCTTTAATAATTTCATAATTTCTAATGTTCACTTCCTAAATTACTTTGTTAAACTTTTAGAAAGTCTGGATTGATTTTTAGAATAAAATGCTTATTTATAATTTTTCTAATTAAAAAATGAAAGTACAAAATATATTCTTTTACAGCTCCAGGAAAATCTAAGGCCAGTCTAATAAACTATTTAGAAGTATTGGCCTCTCTCAGTTCAACCATTAATCCACCACTATTTCAGGATAGTTTGACAACAGAAAATCATGATGATTCTGACAGTGATACTGATATTGAAATGTTGGATAGTAGTGAGGCTGATGAAATCTCTCGTTGCATTGAAATGTTAAATGAAGAACACAGAGTCCAAGGTATCCTTCTTGCTGTTGATCAGAGTGAAGATCCGACAATTATGCAGCCCTTGTGTCAGCTTTGTCACAACCTTCTAATCACCAATAAAAATGCTATTCACAAGTACAAACTTCTGTACATGGTTGCTTTTAAGCCTGCTTTTCTCAGACAACTTTGGAGCAATTTACTGACTATGAGTCAGACTTCACTTTTTGGTGGCTCCACTCCTTATTTACATATAATTTCTCGAGGAATTCCACTTTCTACAGAGGACACCTCGAGAATCGTACCACTTTTAGCAGTATTCTGCTCATTATTTAGTTTATTAATAGCAACCTTACATGATACAGAATTTTTCATAGAACCTTCTGATATAGAAATGTTATCAACAAATAATACACACAGAGGACAACAGGCAATGCCATTCACAACTTATGATCTGGCAATACTGAGTTCCCAATTAAAAGGAGTATGTCTTGGATTAATAGAACTTGCTTTCCCAAATACTAGACCATCAGTGAGAGATGATTATAAAAGTGCAGTATTGGGGCCTTCACCTTCAATACCCACTACTCCACAAAGTACACAAATATGGGCACACCTATTTAAGGTAACTAATATTTTAATTTATTTATTTGTTATTATAAAAGAACATTTGCAATATGTACTTCAAATGTTTAGGTAACTGTAGCATTATTACGCCAACTGCATACACGTGATCTAAGACGACAATTTTGTCCAGATGGTCATTGGATAGCCTCTAATGTAGTAATTCCAGTGAAAAAACCTCAAGATTTCACTCTCCGCCAACGTCGATTGCGCAATTACATGCCTTTCCAAGGACTACGTGTTTTTACTCGCGAAGAAGTTAAGGATGGTCCGCCACTTTCTACGAAGGAAGTGCGAACACTAACTTTATTGCGTGAAATACCTTTTGTCGTACCATTTAATGATCGTGTGATTGTCTTCCAGTCCCTAATAAATCGCGACAAATGCGAGCAACAGGGCGACCGTACTCATTTTATGCAAGGTCCTTCTATCCACATCTCAGTCAGACGAAACTATCTTTATGAAGATGCATTTGATAAACTATCGCCTGAGAACGAGTCTGAGATGAGATTAAAGATGCGTGTACAGTTAGTTAATACAGTCGGGCTCCAAGAAGCAGGAGTAGACGGGGGTGGATTATTTAGAGAATTCCTATCTGAATTACTAAAAACGAGCTTTGATCCAAATAGGGGCTTTTTTAGACTTACTAAAGATAACATGTTATATCCGAATCCTACAGTACATATGTTAGTAGATAATTTTCCAAAGCATTATTATTTTATAGGTAAGGATCTTATGATATAATCATCTTTTATAGTTTTGATTTTATATTTATTCAAAATTATTAATTTATTGAGAAAAAAAATCACAGATATTTGTTAAATTTGTTAAATGTACATAATTATTTTTTAAAGTGATTCTTTTCTTATTTTTGCACCTGCAATAATACATAAACATGTGAACAAAAAACATCATTCTTTAAATAAATTTATATATTAAATGTTACAATCGAAAATCAATCTAATGTAATATGATTATTAAGTTAGTAAAATCCAAAATTTTGTTTTATTTAATAAGTAATCAAGTTTTTGTGATAATTATAAAATTATGAAACACTTCATTGTTTATTATAAATGATTAATACTTTTTACAGGTCGAATGTTAGGTAAAGCATTGTATGAAAATCTACTTGTTGAACTACCTTTTGCTGAATTTTTTCTTTCCAAAATTGTTGGCACACATTCTGATGTAGATGTTCATCATCTTGCATCCCTTGACCCTATTATGTACCGAAATCTTTTATATCTTAAAAGCTATAAAGGTGATGTGACTGAACTTGGTTTAGATTTTACAATTTTATCAGATGAATTAGGTAAATACATTTACGTTTATTTTAATTTTTAAAAATAAAAAATTTGTATAGATTTTTTTGTTCATTTTATCTATTTTAGTCACAAAATTTTAACCATTATTTGTATTATTAAATAAAAAATTCTTAAAATCATAATAAAATAATACTATTTATAATTTTTATTAAAGAATCATGATTTACATTTTTTTCTAAAAATTTTTTTTTTATATAAATTTTGTTAAAATATGTCATTATAATTTTCTTTTATCCTTATTAATAGGAGAAAGACGAGTAGATGAGCTTAAACCAGGTGGAGCTAACATAATTGTAACTAATCATAACCGAATAGAATATATACATCTTATGGCTGATTATAAACTTAATAAACAAATTAGAGCACAGTGCCACGCATTCAAACAAGGAATAGGAAATGTTGTGCCTCTAGACTGGCTACAAATGTTTAGTAATAAGGAATTACAAGTCCTAATCTCAGGCGCACAGATACCTGTAGATGTTGATGATCTCAAAGAGCATACTAATTATACAGGCGGTTATGCTGCAGAACATCCAACAATCATTGCTTTTTGGAAAGTCGTCGATGAATTTAATGATCAGCAAAAGAGTCAATTATTAAAATTTGTAACTAGTTGTAGCAGACCTCCCCTGCTTGGTTTTAAGGTATCATAATGTACATCGTTTAAAAATTTTTCAAACTTTAATATGGAAATTTTATAGTTATTTTTATTGTAATTTTTTATCTATAATATCTTTTTTAAAATTAATATTTAAACACTTAGCTAAAATTAAAACTTTTTAAAGTACCCTTCAGCAATTATTTGAAATTTTTATTAAATATGATAATTAAATTTCTCCAGGAACTGGATCCACCATTTTGTATTCAGCAAGCTGGTAGTGAAAATCGATTACCAACATCTAGTACATGTATGAATTTATTAAAACTTCCAGAATTTCCAGACGAAAAAACGTTGCGTGAAAAACTACTTTATGCAATTCAATCTGGTGCTGGATTTGAACTCAGTTAAATA
Source organism: Sycobia sp. Sy_11 (assembly GCA_018907035.1). Classification (NCBI taxonomy): domain Eukaryota; kingdom Metazoa; phylum Arthropoda; class Insecta; order Hymenoptera; family Epichrysomallidae; genus Sycobia; species Sycobia sp. Sy_11. Next base: position 1,364,243 of record JACCIC010000105.1, read on the forward strand.
GATTTTTTAGACTTTTAACTATTAAGAGTTGAAAATTCTAAATGAATGTTTTTTAACTTTAATCGAAAAAAATTTATATAGTTATTAAATAATTTAATTGTCAATTTTTAGTTTTTAGTTATATTTTTATTTATACTTATATAAAGTATTTTGCTATACATGGTTATATTATTTATATTGCTCATGATCTCCAGACAACCTCAGCTAGGAAATAGATAAATGTGAGAATATATAGCAGTTGAATTTGAATTTAAAAAGCATACATTGAATTAAGACTCTTTATTTTTTGATAATGTCTGTCAGAAGATAAAATAATTTTTACTGAGAATTTGTAAATAATAACTTGTAAAATATTAATATGCAAATATTTTGGTTCACGTATAGTTACGTGCAGTTATTTACCCTGTAATTTAGTTACTGTTCAAGGATAGTTTTTAATTTAAAAAATTTACAATCTGAAACTGTAAAACCAGTTTCAAAAATTAAATTTTATTAACAAATTTTATGTTTAAGTTTTTCTTTTGTAAATAAAGCCAATATTGATTACATATAAAATGTTTATTTATTTTAAAGACAAAACTAAAATTTACATATAAATTATTCTCATAATTTATATTTGTAAAATAACCTTATGTGCCTTAATTGATTGAATTTTATACTTATTTTCTGGAATTGCTAACAAAAATAAAGTATAACATTGTTTCATAGGGGCCAAATTGTATAAAATCTATAGTTATTAGAAATACTATTAATGATATGAATCTCATAAACATTTGTATATATAAATTTGAGATTAAAATTGATATTCTTGTAATAATCATAATATGAAATTGATCTAAATGTGTATAATTGATTAAGATATATATTAATTTAGATATTTTGGAGTAATACATATTAAAAAGAATTCTGTTTTGATTTACCAAACAATTCTTGATATTGGAAATGAATACTAGTACTACAGCAGAAAAAACTTAAATGCTTTCACGATTTATTTGCAAATACTTAGTTCTTTACCTGTGGCTTTTCTGGTAGCTGAGGTGGCAACTCTAATTTTGAGTATTATAATGATTAATTTTATAATTAATAATTATTTAAAAAATTATAAATGTATAAATTTATTTGTTCTTGTAATATATGTAATCAAAATCAAAGAAAAATAGCCTAGACCTAAAAGGAAAATACGTAAAATGTATTAATTATAAATTAGGTAAATGTTTACTGTACTTAGATAAACATTGCATGATAATCTTATCAATGTAAAAAAAATGGTCTCAAAAGAATAATAAAATAATTATTCCAATTGTAATATTATATTATTATTGGTTAACTGATATTCTTATTTCATTTTATAAAAAAAATATTTTTTAATATATATTGTTATATTAAAAAATTTCAGGTATATTATGAAAAAGGATTATATTTAAATTAATTTATAAAACTTCATGCTCATTAAATGGATTTTTTAACCAAATGAGAGTTATTTTTTTTAATAAAACTTTTTTGTTAATTGACGTTTAATTAATAAGATGAAAAATTTTTTTATTTAAACTTTTTGCTCTAACACTCAGTACTCACATTTTCAGTGTTAGCTGTATATATAGGTTTTCTAATATTTGGTAAACGGAAATAAATAATACAAAATATTTCTTTGTTCAATAAACGTGTCTAATTTATAATAAATGTATTGTTTTATATTGATAATAAATCTATGCAGGAACAATAATGATATCACTCTAGCTATTATCAAGAGATGAAAATTGTAGATTTCATTACCAAACAAGAATTAGATAAGAAACATTATATTACAATGATAGAACTTAAATTAGTACAAGACTTTTAAGATTTTATATTATTTTGAAAGCTGTGGATTTAACCGAAATTGAGGTCAAATTAAGGTCAAGATCACTGTTTAATTGTGTATATATCTTACAAACTTTATAAAGTAAAAATGATATATTTATAAAGTTAGTTCAATCCTATAATTCTTATATCCTAATACATTTTTTCAAAACGCTTTCTTTAATATGTAATTTATAATTTTCTTTAAAAATAAATAGTAGAGAAATTGAATCCCCCTAATCTCTGATTATTACTGTTTGTATTAATAATATCGGATAATATCTAGTCAAATTGCTAATGTTACTATCAGTCATTATCATTATTTATAAGATGTCAATTGCCATTTCCATATGCTCAAGCCTCGAATCTCGAGCCCGCCGAATCCTGTCACCAAATCCTGATTACCCATATCGGAGTCAAAATTGCTGATTTGCCCGATTTACCGATATCCTATTTTCCCGCATTTAACAAATAAAAAAAATCAAGGTTATGATTAAAGTAGGCGCGCGTGCGTATATTAGTAATAATGTAGCGATATATTGGTAATAATGTAGCGACTGCGACTGAGGTATATATAAATAATATCTAACCATATATATATGTGATATAGCAGATCATACAATCATACTACTAGCTACTAGTAGTGTGATATTAGTATTAGTGGTAAGGTAAGATGGCGTTAACTGAGGGAACTGATTTTGAAAAAATTTTAGAATATAGAATTTATAAATGTTCAAGTTTCTCTTCGACTTTTGTACCTGAGTAAGAATTTCATAGTTTATATTATTCTATCGGTCATTCATTTAAATAAGTATAAAAAAATTCAAATTAAAGTTTGAGCAGTTAATAAACATTTCTAACCTACAAAATTATTTTTTTCTTTATATTGCCTTATGTTTCATAATTTAATGAAAATATATTCGATTTATATTGTTATAGTTTTAGTACATTTTGTGCTTACTTTAATTGAAATAAATTACTATTAATATTTTATTTGCCACAGAAACATAGTTATAGATAAACCTTCAGATCAAACTTCTCGTTGGTCCACTGACAATGATAATCATCCTCAGGTAAAATAATTCTTTTATCACATACGCGATCGTCTTGAAAGTTTAATTAAATTATTTTGAATAAAATAAAATTTTTTGTTACAGTTTATCGTACTTAAACTACAACGACCATCAATTATTAAAACAATAACATTTGGTAAATTTGAAAAAGCTCATGTTTGTAATGTTAAAAAATTTAAAGTTTATGGTGGTATTGGACCTGATAAGATGATGGAGCTTTTAGAAAGGTAAAGTACTGCTTTTGCTTTTACAATTTAGTCATAAATTTTTATAATAAACTTTTTACAGTGGTTTAAAGAATGATTCAATACCAGAAACATTTGAATTAAAACCTCTTATTGGAGGTAAAGAAAATTATTTTCCTGTAAGGTATCTGAAAATTCTTCTCTTGCAATCTTGGGGGCCAAATATGAATTGTTCAGTTTGGCACATTCGGTTAACTGGAACAGATAATATTAAGTTGATTAAACCAAGTATGGATTGGCTAAATGCGGTAAAATATTACTCTTTATTTTAAGAGTTTAAATAATAGCTTCATGAGTTTAAACATTTTAATCAATTTAATAGTATAAAATGATTAATGGTATAGGTAATCCTTTATAAAAATATTTTCAAATTTATAATTGAAATAATTTTTCTTATAAAAATATAAATTTTAAAATTCAGGTATAGTATTGAAAAAAGAATTATTAATACAAATTATTTTAATACAATATATATTTATTTATCATGGTGTTATTAATATTTTTATAGTATCATCAAAAGGAGGTTATAAGACTGTGTATGAAACACTTTCGAAAATATCAACATCAAGATATAGTAGAGACACTTCAAAGGGTAACTGGCGTTTCATTAGAAGATACTCAATTATCTGGACTGTATGATTTATTAGTTGTCAAAGGAGACTACTTAAGAACTGAGCAGTTCATAGCAAATGCTATTAATCGTAAGTTAAAGAGAAAAAGAAATATTTTTCTCAAGATTTGAAAAATATTTATAATTAAAATTTTATGAAGAGGATACTGGAATATTTTATTTTTCTAGGGGGACTTTTAGATGAATATATAAATTCTCAATCGTATCAAGTTTTATGGTCAGAACTATCGACTGCAGATCCAAAACCTGGTATGAGGGGAGGACATCAAATGGTTTTAGACTCTCTTGATGAAGTTCTTTACCTCTTTGGTGGATGGAATGGTAATCAAGATCTTGCTGATTTGTGGGCTTATAATATTGAAACATCAGTATGGTCTTTGATTTGTAACGACACTTCTGCTGTTGTATGTAAATTTAGAGTTTGTTTATTTATTTAAAATTATAAAATTTATAAATCTAATGGTTTTCTACTTTTTGCACAAAACAGATAAAACGTATTATTTGATTAATAAAATTAGTTTTAAAAAAAATTTTAAATTAATTTTAAATAAATTTAAAAACTTATTTTTTTAAAATTATGTCTAAAATATATTTTATTTAGGGTGGTCCCAATGCACGTTCATGTCATAAAATGTGCTTAGATCCTGAAAGACGTCAACTCTTTACTTTAGGTAGATATGTAGATATTGAATATCGGACTCAGGAAAATTTGAAAAGTGATTTTTATGTATATAATATTGAATCAAATAAGTGGACACTGATTTCCGAAGATACAGCCGCAGTTGGAGGTCCTGAACTGTTATTTGACCATCAAATGCTAATTGATGTTGACAAAAGAACGATTTATGTATTTGGAGGACGTGTACTTATGCCAACAGTTAGGTAAAATTCTTTTTTTTTTATTGTATTCATTATTTATGTAAATATTTGCATAAGCATAAGCACATATGTTTATTGTACATTGTAGTCCAGAGGAAAATACCACAAATTCAAATGAGTGTATATTTTCTGGTTTGTATTCCTATCATGTGCCTACTGGTACATGGCTAAAACTTGCATGTGACATTTCAAGACCAAGTATTCAAAATATGCCTAGCATCAGATCTAGAGTTGGCCATTCGATGCTGTTTCATTCTGTAAGAATTTATTTAAATTATATTTTTTCAATTAAACAATAGGTTTAAATATTTCTATTATTTTATTAGGGATCTAGAAAGTTATATATTTTTGCTGGGCAAAGGGGTAAAGATTACTTGAATGAATTTTTTACATACGAAGTAGATACTAACAAAATTGAACATATTAATTTGAATGACTTGGGAGGTAGAGACATGAAACATATACCAGCTGCTGGTTTTACTCAGCGCGCAACGATAGATCCAGAACTTGAAGAAATTTATGTTTTATCTGTAATATATATTCTTTATTCTAGTTATGTTTATGGCAAATTTAGAGATTATATATCTATTTTACGTTTTATGATTTAGGGTTTAAGTAAAGACAAAGATAAGAGGGATGAGAATGTCCAAAATTCATTTTGGGTATACAACATCAAAAGTAACAAATGGTACTGTATTTACAAAAATGAAAATGTCGGAGAAAAATATTGGAGTAAAATGCAAAACTTTGAACCATGTCCACGATTTGCTCACCAATTGGTATATGATCATGTAAAAAAGGTGCATATATAAAAATAATGAATCGTCTAAATTTTTTACAATTGCTTTTGTTTAATTTTAATTTTATAAATATTAAATACAACTGAATCTACAGGTACATTATTTGTTTGGAGGAAATCCTGGTCGCGCGTGTTTACCAAAACTTAGACTTGACGATTTTTGGCAACTGCAACTTTGCAGACCGTCTCGTGAACAAATCTTAACAACTTGTAAACAGATTATAAGAAAATACAAATTTGTAGAACTTGCTATGAATAACAGTATTGAAGCATTAGAGTATTTACAAACTGAAATTGCGGAAATTATAGACCATGAGAATATAGACCAAACTAAAGAGGTAATGATAACATATGTTTAAATTATATTGTTTATATGTAATAAACTTAAAAATCTTTATTTAAATTTATTACTGATTCAAGAGAAGCATAAATGTATTTTTCCTTCTTCTAATCTATAAATCGCACCTTCGTCGCTTGTTTCCGGTTCTAAGGAGGAAAAATATAGTACTTATCTAATACCTGAAGGCTTCTTTACGAATCTCGTTTCAGCCTTCAGTTTTGTCTCGGGCAGTGAATTTCTTGTTTCATAAATAGTCTTTACATACCCGATAAAAATGTACTATATTTGCTAATAGTTTTCAAATATATTATTCTTTTATTTTAACACTAAAAAACATTTACTAAGAGTATGTACATAAATCAAAAACAATAAAAGCAAAAAAAAAATAAATATGTTTTTAATTACAATAAGTTATTGATGGAATTATAATATTAAAAATATAAAACATAATATGAAAATAATGTTTTATACTTTTTATATTAATAAATAATTCATTTTCTTTTAATTTTGAAATAATTGATGTTATTTTTTATCTCTAGAATTAGTAGTAAATTAGTTAAATGAAAACTTTAACAAAATAAATTAACACTAAATTTTTGTTCACAACTTAGTTTCAAATGTTGGCATCGGTACTGTTTCGTGATCAAACTACTTTAAAGCTAGAATACATGCAAGAAGATGATGATTTAATTGATTTATTGGGATTAGCGTCTAATGATCTCGAAGCACATACACTACATACTCGTAGAATCCAGCTATACGACAAATTGTCTGAATTTTTTCCCGAATCATTAACGCAGCCACGCTTAAATCTTATCGATCTTTTACCATTGTGATAAGAGATCTATTAATATTGTACATTTTTACATCATGCTTAAAATGACAAAGAGAAGAATATCCTTTTATCTGCGAATCTCAGTTTTTGAACTTTGAATAGAACAATTTTTTAGAAAAATCAAATTATCATATGATGACGAGTTATTATGTAAAAACATTATCTGTTTTAAATTAAATATTTTTTGTATTTTAGTAAAATTATTTTTAAACGGTCGTTATATATTAGTATCTAAGGGTTTGAATCTAGTAAAGTTTCAATTGCTTTTATACACATAATTATTTAATTATGATCAAAATTAGTTTGCTAGGAGATCCATGCAGTTTAATTTAACCGTTATTTTTATATTAGCATTAATACTAAACTTAGCGAAAACAAATAGTATATTTTTAATTCAGTTAATAAATGAGGAGGGATATATAATTTTACGATTTCTAATGAAAAATTTTGATGGAAATTCATGATTGTTTGATATTAATGAAGTTCTGCTATATCATTTTTAATATAAACATAAAGTTTTGTCATGATATTTGAATTTTTCATAAGTATTTATTATGTAAAAATGATTGAACTTTTGCAAAGAATTTTTTTTCTTTGACCAAAGATGAGTAGCGTATACAAACGTTACTTGTCTTTATTTTGACCATAGATATGATATTATGACTTTTGCAATCATTTACATTTTTTTTATTTATATATATAAAAAATAAATTTTAAGAATCATACTGACTTTACTTAAGCAGAAGCTTTATTACACTTAGAATTTATCTTTCAAAGATCAAAGAGTGTAAAAAACTGTAATATTGTATTAATTAGATTTTTATAAAGGAAAAAGCTTGAGAGTCTTCCAGGAGTCAGCCTATTGTGTACCATAATTTAGCTTAATCAGTTTTAGTATAGAAAAAAAAATGAAATACACCAAATATGTAATTTAAAATAACATAATAGAATTGCTGTTATCTTGAGAAAAATATTAGAATACAAATAAAATTGAAGAAACTAATAATAAATACCCCTTGAGTATATAAGGAAAGAATTGTTATTAACTTTTTCAATTTTATTTTTATTTTAAATTACAAGAAAATTCTATATTTCTATTGTTAATAATAAATATTAATTGAATTTGTTTTAAACTATTCATAATTAATTTTCCTATTTGCTTAAAAAATTTCGGTACTATACAGTGTATTCAAAATGTAAATAAATATAATGTTATTCAGTACCAATTGCTTGTGTTGTGTTTTTAATTGTAAAATAAATTCTTCGTTTATTTACAAATAAACATGTGATTTTGATGTGCCATTATTGATTTATTGATAAGTCTACCAACAAACAATATATCAATACATTTTTATAATTATAAAATCCACTTCAAGTATAGAATAATATAAAATAAAAGTACTTCCATTATTATTTTATTATTGAATCTCAGGCTTTTTCCTTGAAAGAATTGTAATTATTAATAAATTTGTTAATAAACTTTGATAAAAAATGAAATGATACTCTTAAAGTAAAAAGAAAAATATGTATGTACAAATATTGTTTTAAAATTATCTCTGTCTTCTACTTTTTAGTCGTTGTGAATTATAACTGATGTATATATATATCAAACTTATTCCTTGGTGTACATTGAGAAAGAGTAATGCATCATAGCTTAAAATTTATTTAATATTAAGAAAAGAGCTGAGAGAAGAAATCGACAGTCAAACTTGTAAATAATGTTGTAAATGTTACATTGTATTAAAAACATGTTTATACTATTATTTAGCTCGTTCCTTTTAAACAAGAATTCTATTTAAAGTGATTTTGATTCAATACAGATAAGTTAGTATTTTTAATTTTATTTATAAAATAATCAATATCTTGTTTTAATAAATTAGTTACAATTACTTCTTTTATCTAACTATTACATTTTTTATTAATTGGTTTTATTATATAATTTTGGTTATTTTTTACATATGTACATTGAAAACTTGGATTTTGATAATTTTTTGATATTTTAACATTAAGCTTTATAAACATACAGATTTATAATTGTAATTAGGAATCTAGTCATACATATAATATAATATTTTATTAATTTTCTTATTTTTTGATATAGTATGATTTTTAAATTATTCTTGATTACAAGTACATTAAAATGTTATTGTATAAATTATAAATAATGTGGTAAATTTTATGTAAATATATAAACTTTTTCCAAAAAGTGTAAATTAATTTAATAACCCTAATAAAATATTTTATTATCATTTTTATAAATATTATACTATTATCATTAGGCATATTTTGATAAAAATACTTGGACGGTATTCCTAAATTTTTATTTATTGAAGTTTACAATAATAGAATCTTCTATTAATAAAAGTATTATATTAAATAATTAATAAACTAAGAAATTAAGCTTGAATGAATTATATAAAACAAAAATTACTGAAATAACATAATTTTATATTTCAACATCGATGTTTCGATGACATTTAATTTTTATGGTCCATGTTAAGATTCTATTAACAAATTTTTAATATTATAAATGAATTACTTATTTTAAAGGATTTTCAGAAGGTCCATAACAATTACAAGTCGTCGAAACATTGATGTTACAATAAAAAATTATCGTCTTGTGCAATTCATTTGAGCTTAACTTATTACTTTATTATTCAGTTACATGAAATGAAGTTAAATTATTATTAATGAAAGTAAATAATTTCTATACTATTTTTGAAAAATTTACTTTTATACATATAAAATATCACTAATTTTTAAAATATATTTAAAATAAATGCATACTAAATTAATATTTTTTATTTTATATAAAATAGAATAATTATAAAAAAACTAAATAAATGCTTTTACTTCTTAACGATGGTTAGACTAGGACTGAAATGTTCCATAATATTTAGCGCTGTAATTAGTACGTTTTAACACGAGAGGAAGGTCCTTATTTGCTGCGTCAGACAGCTTACTCCCGAGCGAAGCGAGAAAAGTATGTCGAATGAAGATAGACAGTATTATAGATGCATTGTCAGTCGGCATTTCAGCAGATTCTGTTTGTTTATGTTGCGAGCGCGCGCGCGCGTGTGTGTGTGTGTGTGTGTGTGAACAGTTAAGCTACCGTCTACTTCAATGTTTTTCTGAGCTAAGCATAACATAAGTAATATATGGTAATGGAATGTATGCCGTCCCTTATCCACAAGTGCAGCGGCCAGGCCAGCTACGACTACCTGCGACCTGCGACCTGCGACTACGAGCTGACGACTATCAGTAGTGTCAGTACTACCACCAGAGATACTAATAAAACCTGATAAAACCTTATTATCTCTGCTGCCACTACTGACAGCTACCGACCTGTCTGTAGTACCATAAACCGCGACCGACAACGTCGACGTGTGCTTATATTACCGCTTTTGCTACACCAGCTTATTGGAGCATGCGTTACATGTTATATGTTTTTAGTAAAAATTGTGGAACATTGTGATTTTTCTTATCCTTTGACACTCTTGAATGCGTATTTTTATACATATATGGGTTATCGATCTTATTTCGATTAAATTTTCCAATCATGCAAAATTATAATTTGAATCAAATGGTACTAATCAACAAGTTGATAATATTAAATTCGATCCTATTATAATTAGTTCAGACAGTATTTATTTTGCATTATTTATTAAACTACTGGCATCCCCCGTCTCGCCTTCGACCGAGATAATAATTGAACCCATTTTTTAAACAGTTCAATAATATCTAAGTAAAAAGTACTCTATATATAAAAATCTATATTGCTATAAATAATTGACCGTAATTTACTTATCGTTGCTTCTGTATAAAAAGGTGCTTCAAAGCAGCGTCCACTTCAAAAAGGTTATATTTCACAGACCGTTTTCTACAATATATATATATAACATTACATATGACTATTACTCGGAAAATTGTACTTTTGAGTTCGGGCGGTAGAAAAAATGTCAAAATGTCTTGAGACAACTTGAATACCGCAAATATGTATGTTTGGTGCAAACTTTTTATACGGAAGCAACGATATGTAATATACTCGACTTCTATAGGTACACCGCGTAATTTTGTGTTCGGACAATAAAAATCGATGTTCAAGTGCCTTGGAAGAACTTCCACAGAGAGTTATTGTTCGCACAGTAGAAACTGATGTCCAGAATGTACAGGTACAGATGTCCAGGATTAACAAATGTTCAGGGATGACTTCCATGGAGAGTTTGTATTCGTACGTTAGAAACTGGTATCAAGGCGTCTCGAGACGAATTCCCCTGAGAGTTCGCGAGAAGTTTCATGTTTAGATGGTAAAATACGATGCCCAAGTGTGAAGAGACAACTTCCACGGGGAGTTTCGTGTTTGGATGATAAAATATGTAACGTGTATATATACTAGCGTCCCCCGTCTCGGCTTCACCCGAGATAACAATTTAACCGATTTCTCAAACAATTCAATAATATCGAAATAAAAAGTAATCTATATATAAAAATCTATATTACTATAATTAATTGACCGTAATTTACCTATCGTCGCTTCTTTATATACAGTATGCATATTAAATGCGGTTTTTATGAAGAAAATTGTACTTTCGAGTTCGAGCAGTAAAAATAGATGTCCAAATGTCTCGAGACAACGTTTGTGGAGAGTTTCATGTTCGAGCGATAGAATATGTCTCGGGACGACTGCTATAGAGTTTCGTATTGAGGAGGTAGAATACGATGTCTAGGTGTCCCGGGACGATTTCTACAGGGAGAATACGATAGTCCTACAGTAGAATACGAAACTCACCGTAAAAGTCATCTCAAAACACCTGGATTTCATATTCTACCGCCTTAACACGAAACCTCTTGTATAAGTCGTCCCGAAATACCTGAATATCGTCTTCTACTATCCAAACACTATCCCTATAGAAGTTTTTCCGACATACCTGAACATCATTTTCTACCGACTAAACACGATACCCCCTATAGAAGTCGCTTTGTCTTTATAAATTAGTATGATATATGATATCATATGTTATGATGTGATATAATATGATATGACGTGATATAAATAAAGTTAATTTTTATTGCAAATAAATAATAATAAAAATTACGTATTAATTTTTCTACTAAACTAAATTTTTCCGTTACTGAGGCGAGAATATGGCTGCGTGTCTGTTTACATCCACGCCATTCACGGCAAACAAAGCGTTTATTCATTTTCTAATGCGGTTTGGCCTAGAAGCAGTAGTCACGCGCGTAATGATGGCTCCGGCCGCTATATACAGTAACTCACGAAACAATTTCATACATACAAAAATTTACACGCGAAAGTTGATGAAACCTAAAAAAATTTTGATATTCTAGTAGAAGTTCAAGTCACTTTCTATGCCTTGATCTATCGATATCAAAAACAGCCGCGTCAGGGTCCGCGCACTGAAATTCGGAAAATTCGTATTTATTATCGAATTTTACGAATTCCACGATAATCGAAAAACAGAAGGCCGTCTAGCTGCCCATTGCTTAACTTTTAAATCGATGATTGATTTGCGCTCCGATATTGATGATTTGGCTAAATTCATTTATCTTCGAAATGCCTTATCTGGAAATGCAGAAAAAAATTAGATCTCTTTCCAGCAAGTCCAGGTAACTACAAAAGGGCCAGGGAGCTGCTAATCGAACTATATGAGAAGAAACGACTTCTCACAACTAAACATTATTTCGCTTTCTTCAATAACGCTTGTTACAAAACAACGCCGTTGCAAGGGGTATCTTCCGAGGCGCCTTCCAAACTCGTGGATGAAGCGCAACAGCATAAGGATATGCTTGAGGATTTTGGTGTCATACCGGATGAGGGTATAATGGTTTGTCTTCTCGAAAGAGCTCTTCCCCATGAGGTGAGATTAGAGTGGGAACGTACTCTTAAATCAGATTCGATGCCTTCTTTCCGACAGTTCTACACGTTTGTACACGAATAGAAGTGCATATCCATAATTTAAATTTAGATTCGGCATGTTCTCGGGTGGGATCGTCAAGCAAATGATCCGGAGATATATTGCCGCGCACCTCAAAGACATGTCGCGCGCACTTGTGACGGGCACTGCCGAATCGTGCAGATATTGCAGTCAGGGCCATCGCATTCATCATTATGCGAGTTTTACAAAATAGAATATCCAACAGATATGGGACGCAGTTAAGGCTAAGTAGTTCTGCTTTAATTGCTTACGAGAACATAAGCCTCCGTGTAGTTTTAAGTATTGTAAGCAATGCAGTAAGTTGCATCACACGCTTTTACATAACGAAAGACGAACCATCACCGCATCAACACCAAATAGCAATGTAGAGGGTGGGGACGTTGACATGGTCGCCCCATTATAACTAGCTCCGAGTACACTAAACATGGTCTCGCGCGTGCCTTGCTCGGATCTTATGATGAGCGCTATCGTTTTAGTACGTGCAGCCGACGGCACGCTCATCAAGGTTCGCGCACTGCTTGACATTTGCACCACTACACAATTCGTCACTTCGGATTAGTCAAACGTCTGACGCTTTCTATAACACTATGTTCCATACGAATCATCGCGATTAATGACACGTACACTGCGGTTAGGGAAACATTTAAAATTACATTTGGCTCTACAGTGGGAAACTTTGAAAAAACGCTCTCTTTCTTAATAGTGCCTAAAATTACAAGTATGGTTCAGGACGAGATTTCTCCTCGCGAGCGTCTCAAATTTCCGGTGAACATGAAATTAGCCGATCCGCATTTCCACGTACCTAAATCAGTAGATTTATTAATCTATCCTAAATCGGATTGATATATTGTGATATATTGTGCGCTTGCTCTTTCGACAGAGCGAATCCGATTTGGGTGATTCTCGAGCCTGCTTAAGCGCTTTCAATCTTTGCTTAGGCGATTGCATATGCATTCAGATCTGCAGAAGTCATGCTAGAATACCTCGATTTGGGACATAGGTGTTTAATCGAAAATGAATCAACAAAGGGTTACTATCTACCTCACTACGCTGTGACTAATGTTTTCAGGGACACCTCTAAGGTTCGCGTCGTTTTCGATGCTTCGGCTAAATCGAGTAATGGAATTTCGTTCAATGATACTCTGCGGGTCGTAAGTCTTATATCTCGCAATTCGCAAGATCTGCTCTTAAAGCATCTATTGCGTTTTCGTGGCTACGTGTACGTTTTGATCGCTGATATCGCTAAAATGTACCGTCAGGTTTTATTGCATCCTGATTATCGTCGTTACCAACGCATTTTTGAATGCTTGAAGGAATCATTCGTATTTTTGAACTCAACACTGTCACATTCGTCGTGACCTCAGCATTCTATCTTTCGATTTAAGCTATTCAGAAACTCGCAGACAACGAAGGGATAGACTTTCCGCTTGTTTCGAATGTGCTTAAAAAACATTTGTATGTTGACGACTTACTCACTGATGCGAAACTTTTTAATGACGTACTTAGGATCCAAAACCAGGTCATCGATTTTTTTAAACGCGTTGAATTCGTTATTAGACAATGGACGGAAAATCATGAGTACGCTCTTGAAAATATCAAAGAGAAATTTTTCGATTTAGACTACGCAATAAGGGAGGATACTGTCTCAAAGACGCATGGACTTACTTGGAACTAGCATCGAGACGAATTTATTTTCGTGATCAATCCGATTGATCAGACAGAGAAAATCACAAAACGTAGCATCTTATCTAAAATTAGACGAATTTTCGACTTTCTAGATCTTTTAGGTCTGGTTATGCTAGTAGCTAAAATTATTCTTCAGGAATATTGAGAGAGCGAGCTGTTTTTGGATGAGTCCATACTTCAAGAGCTCCATTCAAAGTGGATGGTGTTTGCGGCCCAACTGAGCATGATGAGCGATCTTAGCGTACCGCCCCGGATCTTGATCGATAATCCAATTCATGTAGAAATTCATGGTTTTTGCGATTTTAGTTGGGTAGGATATGGCGGGTGTCTTTACACTTGCTCAATCGACAACAGTGCACGCATGCTCGTGCGACTTATTTTTTTCTATCTTTTGGAAGGTCGCACCCATCGACTTATATTGGTTTAAAAAATCACCTCACGCGCTCAAATTTTTCGAAGGCAATTGTGTGGCTGAGATTCAGGCTCTTGGCCAGGAGATCGAATGGCGACATATTAGATCCGAAGAAAATTGTGTAGATCTCTTTTCTTGAGGTCAGCTGTCACTCGAATTTCTCTCAGATTGTCGTTGTTTTGAGGGACCATCTTAGCTGAAGGAACACGAACGTTCTTGGCTAATTAGCGCGTTAACTGCAATTGCCGAAATCCAGGGGTTTTGAAAGAGGATTTGTTTGCTTGCAACATCGACAAAATATCATCGCTTATTGTCTTCACTTACAGCCTAATTCACGGTCAAATAGTTAGCGCATTGCAGTCTCCGAATTAGCGGAGACCGAACGGAAAGTATATCGCGTATTTAACATGAGCAATTATTTATTAAACTTTTGTATTAAAAAAAGTGATTTTTCGCACTAGGGTGAATATGAGTATCTAATTAGAAAGATATTAAATGACTCATGATCTTAAATAATTATAATATATTTTTTAAATTTATATTATATGCCTGATTCTAGTGCTATATTTATATGATAGCTATGTAATCAATAATCTCTTATACATATATAAAAACAGATAAAATATAATTCTACACATTATCTTTATTTTATTTTCATATGCATCAAATCTTTTTTCTCATTTCAGTGGATACAATGAAACAGTGTTCCATAAAAATGTTCTATATGCATAGTTAGAAATTTTTTTGTAATTTTTCATTTTTTTTACGTAAAGAATACTTATATTTCATCTTCAAGAGAGTATAACAATTTAATTGGCTTGTTATCTGTTTTTTATATCTGTTCGGTTATTCTTCTTCAAATTCTTTTTAGCAGGATTCATAACTGTAAAGAATAGCAGGTTGTGAAACAGGTTATATATATATATAATATATATATATATATATATAGATATTCTGCTACGTCGACGTAGAAGCCATCAGAGCACGCAAAGTATGCTCACAGTTTGATCTTGCCAGTTCACGTAAAATGAAGTTTGTTGCATTCAGTACGTACATTTCTAAACTTCTTTCTTAGCTATATACTAATATATACTTATATATATATATATATATATATATATATATATATATATATATATTCCTACAATTCACATATTTGTCCGATAAAAGAATTTTAAAAAATTAAAACATATATTATGATTACTTTGGAATGTAAAATATTAGTATAAAAAGAAATTATTTATATATCAATAATAAATTCTACATTTTTCTACAATACTTGAAATAGGAGAGAAATGCATGAATATACAAAAAAATCGAATACGTGTGCAAAAATAATGCATGTTACAATTGTCTTAAATAGTTTTGAAATAGACTTTATTTTCTTGTATTGAGTTTTTGTTGTATCGATAATGTAATAGCTGCCGAAAAATAAATTGTATTTGACTATAATATGTCTAAAGATATATTTTATATGTTTCGAAGTGTCAAAACGTAATTCAATTCAGCTTATATATATATATATATATATATATATATATATATATATATATATATATATATATATATATAATTTCATCAAACTTCGGCTACTATGTACACCATTATTGTGAGAATTTCTTTTCCTGATTATAAAAAGTAAATACAGCGATTTTTTTTCAATTGTTTGCAAATGTTTTGAACACTTGAAAATTAAAAGTTAAACTAATAAATATAAATTATATAGATAATAATATAATCAATTTATTTAATTTATCAAACTGAATAGTTTTGTAGTATAATAATTAACGTGTACAATATACAACTATTAAAATGATATTCGATTTTCGATTATGTTTTAGGCAACTTTAGATCAGGGAAGATAATTTATCAGTATATCATTAGAGATCAATTCCAAATTTTTAAAAGTGTTTCATGTGTGTGTGTGCTTTCTAAATTTCAACTGTATAATTGTACTAATATAGCTAAATGTATAAAAATATTATCATTTCAAAATGTTAGAAGATATAGGAGTACCTGTAGCTTAAAAAACTTCGTGAAAAATATCACTCTTTCTATAAAAATATAATATTTAGACGATATAGTTTGACGTTATATAAAATAGTTTTATAAAATATTTTTTCGAAATTTCACAATATTTGGAATTAAACGTGACAAACAACCATTTTCATAGTTTCTTTATGGCTTTTTGCGTGATATTTTTTCCGACATTTTTAACTGTCATATTTGTGATTTGCAAGTAAAAGCACATTAGTATAACGCAGTTTAGATTAATCGTTCCTTTAGATTGTTATGAGATTTTTAAAGAATCACATCACTTATGTGATCACTTACCGTGAAAGCGTAGTTTGTAAATGCATGTATAAAGAAAACGGTTCTAAAAACTACATATCAAGAGTTTTTATTTGAGACGAGAAACATTAATTTTTGATAAAAGATAGTTGGGAGCGGTAATTTTGATCATTTTTTTTTTCATATTTCCCACCGTCATGCGGTGCTCCCTCCCTTTAACGTTGTGACTTGATGTATAACTATGTACTTCTACTGCGAACAAGAATTTTAAATAAATAAATGCACTAAAATAATTAAAACAGATTTATTCAAACTAAATAACATAAATAAAAATACAGAACTAAATATATTTTTTACTTTATTTAGGAAATTCGCATATCAAATTATTAAAACTAGGCTATTTGAATAACTACTTTTCGCTAGTATGAATAGCCAATGAAGATAAAATTTCATCACGCATGGTATATCTATGTAAATCTTTTATTCTTTGTAGCACTGAAAACAGTCATTTACTTTCGTAATTCGCGGTAGGAATAGTCACGAGAAGTTTAAAGGCTATATAAAATAGTTTGAAAAATCGGTTTCATTATATTATTAATTATCCAATTTACTGTCTTTATATATTTTCTGAAAACTGAATTGAGTAAAGATGCTAGAAAACAATTTATTAGAAAACTTAAGCTAATTAATTAAAAAACCCGGCTTATTTCTTTCCAAAAATCAATAAAATCTTCAGAAGTAGCTCATACAGCACCGATAATATTTTAATTTCAACTTCAGAAATTCTTATTTTAGCAGACCACCACAAAAATCTTGAAAAGCTAATATCGACCAACATCATTCATTATATTTACAATAATTGAGAAGTAAAATTTTTGACATGACCTTTGGCGGTCAGATTTTTCACTAACGGAATTAGCTTTAAAGCGTAGTAGTTTTCATATTATTTATTTATTATTTTTGATGAGAAACCAATTGTTATGGAGGTTTGAGAGTTTTTGCGACGCAGATCATCGAAAAATTGGAAGAACAGATGTGCAACAAAAATGCGCGGGTGAATCACATCATAAGAAAGCTGCAACCGGCGCATCGTAATAAAATAGCTGCGATACAAATGGCAATATAGCAGTTTTGTCGTAATTTCCAGTATAATAAAATTTCTTAGTTTTCTAAGACCACTACGACAATAGTTTTTCAAATAACTTTACGATATAAGTTATCCAACGTTTAAAAAATAAATACACTCCATATGCACGTTATGTAGCTCTTGGCATTGGTTCTATCGTATTTGGCTTTTAAACTCATGGTCGTGCCCTCGTTTTAATTCCCAATAACAACAACCCCAATGCTAAATTCAATAACAATAACACACAAATCTTGATTCAAGATCTTGAAAATATGGTGAAGTCTTACGTGGCCATTTTCATTCAATGAACATGTTAAATTACACTACTGCTCTTTTACTTCATAACATTATTAAAAATCGAGTTAAAATAATAGAAAGAAAACATAAGAGTCTTCCTCCCATTACTTTCTTCAATAATCCAACCTCCAAGCATCAACTACCTCTCTCTCTCTCTCTTTCTCTCCAAACGACCACTCCCTTCCCTTTCACTAACATGACAGAAGTATATTGACTCGTAATAAAGTTTAAAGGAAAAATTCGTTCAGTATATGTTGTGATAAAAAGAAAAAACTTATTAACCAAATTCTTAAAAATTTACATGGTAATTTTTAGCAATACAATTAATAACAGTTATTTCCCTGAAAAATTTTTATTATAAACAAAAAATAAAACGCCAAAAAAATTGTTATTTAAAAACGGAATTAGAACGTATAATAATTCCCTATTAGCAACGATTTCGTGCCTATAATTTATCACATCTCCAAATCCAATAGTAATACAAAATTATATAAATTTAATGAAAAAGGAAACTCAAATATTTAACATCCCCAACTAAAAAGGATAACGTTTTAAAAAACTTGGAATATAAATTATAACCAACCTTTAAACTGTGAGAATTACCAGTAAACTAATTCTCAGCTAATTATACATAATACCAATTACAAAATCATATATTAACTCTTTTTCACCCATATATACACTCACCAGCCCATTCGTACTCAATATTTATATCTCATTAATTAACCATTCATCTATTTATCAATTCTCCATTAAAACATCATCATTATCATGACCACCCTACCTGTTTATTTATTTATTAACCCTTCCCCCAATCCCTCCCACCTCTATCCAAATTTTCTCCGTCAGCCCAAAACATCAGGTAAACGGTGTAAATAATAAGAAACTTAGTCCGAGGCACAATCAGTTTTTTCATAGTTATCTGACAAGGCAATTTTCATTTATAAAATCTCTTCATAAGATCTACCAATAAAATGTAATTAATACTAATAAATATAATTTTATAATGTTTTCAGCGACTGATTATCAACCAATTGTACCATAAATTATAGATAAATATGTAAAAAAAACTAAATGAATAATGATTGCAATTTGTCCAAATTACTCTCAAGTTTCATTAAAACTAAAATATTTGTGAAGTAAACGTACGCAATTTAAAATTGATTTCAATGTCGAATATAAAGACATGGACAATGATTTGGAGTCTGATTGTCTTAATATAGTAAGGATAATGATATAGATGATATAGAAATTGATGTAATATTTTAAAACGATAAAAAATTCAATGCAATGATGAAAAGAAAATGTCGAAATTGTGCAGTTTTTTCGTATATAAATTAATTTTATATGATTGTATTGTCCTTAATCCAAATATATACGATTAATAGTTTTCATACATTTTTTTAAAAGAATTTAGAAAAACATGCTTCATTTCAATTAAAACATTTCAATCATATATTGTGATACCTATTATCGAAATATGTTCATATTTTTGTTAAAAATCGTTGAAACCACTACTGAAAACAAACTAGCTTCAGGAATTTTTTATACAATTTATATATCATAATATTCATTCACATTTTTCGTGATGCTGATTGATTTATATAAATTGATCATACTATTTCCTTGTTTGGAAGTAATAAGTCATGCAAAACTTTAGCAACTGCTCAGAGCGATATCAGGTATCGCTATACATATACCTATTTTAATTATTATATATAGCAAGAAAAACATTCTCATTTAGTTTTGAACTTAATTAACTTAAGTTTAGTAATAGTTTTATCCTTGATTTATGAATATGAAATTTTTGTGTTTATGACTGTAGATTTCTTACTCTGCTTCTATATTGCTTTGGCAAATGGCGAACTGTC
The DNA here is from genome assembly GCA_018907035.1 of Sycobia sp. Sy_11. Lineage (NCBI taxonomy): Eukaryota > Metazoa > Arthropoda > Insecta > Hymenoptera > Epichrysomallidae > Sycobia > Sycobia sp. Sy_11. The sequence continues at coordinate 1,384,525 of JACCIC010000105.1, forward strand.
AAAATTTGAATCCTCGGGAATTGTCCCCGATGTATTGACAAAGGATCCATCGGAGTTACTATCAGTAAGTTGGCCATAATAAAGTAATTATGAAAGTTAAAAACGAGTGTCGTTTATTAAAATATATTTTGTTAAAAATATTTGAAGATTATATATTAAAAAAATTTAATTAAAATTGTAGGTATTATATAAATATAAAAACGATATTTATCTTATACCAAAATATATAAAAAACTGTAAAAATATTATAATTATTTATTCTTATTTTATATATCAGGTTCATTTTAACAACAAAGCTGTACAATTTGGAGAAGAATTAACGCCTACACATGTAAAAAACGATCCTACACTGTTATGGAATGCTGATACATCCAGTTTCTATACAATTTGCATGACTGGTAAGAAAAAAATGTTGTCCTCTCTCTAACCTGCAAATCGCACATTCGCCGTTTGATTCCCGTTCTCATGAGGAAAAATATAGTCCTTACTTAGTACGAAAAGGCTTTTTTACGAACTTCGTTGCAATCCTCGGATTCGCCTCGGGACGCAAACCTCTCGTTTCGTAAATAAAACCTTTCCAGTACGAAATTTACTTTTTCAATAAGAAACTTATTAATAAGAAAAAAAATCAAAGTATAACAAATAAAAATCTTAAATATACAATAGTTTTTATAAAGGCTATTCTAAAGATTCTAAATCTCCTTAATCCTTTTAGCTTCTCCAACGCCGGGATGACGCCTCCAGGCGTAAAAATTCATAAAAAATTATAAAAACCAATTTTAGTTCAAATTGGTCGATATCTTAAATCCGCCATTTTGAATTTTGAAAGTTTGATTGAAGAATTCTAGTAGAATCTTTGGTAGAATCGTATATTTCCTACGAATTACCGGAGTACGTACGTTGCTTTAATACATACGCGTCAATTTTCTCTTCGTTATGTGTACAAATACAGATGCTTTAAATGATATTCAAGGGAAACCGAGTATTTTATCACCACCCCGTTTAATTGAAACAACCGTATAGATTTACAACCCAAGATTGTGCATACTACTTTCAAAATTTATGGCCATATATCAGCAATCGATTATGTTGCGAGCTGAAAAATAGATTTTCCCTCCTCGAGGTGATGCATTTCGAAAAATTGAGATAAAATAATACGATAGAAGCTCATAATATTCGCGCTTGATAGCTATATGGTTTTCTCATGAATTAGTGCTGGAAATAACGGTCCTATAAAGTCCTTTAAAACAAGCGGTTTCCTGCGCCGGAAGAACAATAACTATAACTTTGTGAATTGTAGTTCTGCGAGCTTTGTGCATAATTACCAAAGAGCAATGCATCATGCTTAGTCAATCCGACGACGATTCGTGCAAAATGAATAGGTTAGATAATTTTAGATCGGATGCATATAAGTAATGGCCTACAACTATAACTATATTGCTTAAAAATTTGCTTTTACGTTAATTCGTGTAATTTGTTGATAATGAATTTGAGTTATATCAAGATCCTACGTTACCAACCAATTACTTTATATAACTGATTTATCAGCATAATAAGAACATTGTTCTGAAAATTGTATGGCCAAAGTTGCAAGCCTAAGTATATTATATTAGGTATACTTTATTGACGTGCTAGAATGACATCTACATTAACACACCGGTGCATTACTTTCATTTTATTGTTGCGATGTTATAATATGACATTGAATAAGGTAAACAATATTAAATAGCCGCACGTTTTTATAACTAAAATAATTTTAAATGCCACTTAAACAAAATTGTTTTATTAATTTTTATTAAAAAAGATGTATTTAAAATACTAATTATAAGCTTTAATTGGAAGAATATAAGCTTGTAATAAGTGAGTTACTACCCACGAGAAAAGTCTCAAGATTAAAGAGAGGTCACGAGATTTGGATGACATATCTGGACCGGATAAAGCGAACTAATATTTAATACCGGATTAATAAATTTCCAAGGAAACTGTCAATTCAGACAAGGTGTAGTTCATTAGTTATTGTCAATTAAAATTCGGTTGTATTTTCTCGCTTGGTTCTGAAAGTTCGCTGAATTCGATTAAAGATAACCAAAGTTATCTCATTAAATCTGGACCAAATTGATAATTGATCACCCACTTTACCCATCTTTTCTTATTATTGAAAACGTATTTATCTTGACTGTTATAAAGTTATAAAATAATGTAATTGTAGTTAGAAAATTATTATCTATCGAATTATTGAAGAATACTTGCATCTGTGGGGTGGGTTTTTATATTCCGTTTTTAATTTTAGTATATAATGTTTATATATATATATATATATATATATATATATATATATATATATATATGTGTGTGTGTGTGTGTGTAAAAAATATATAATTTATTTAATAATATATTTATTGCATAGTAAAATTGTTAAATACATCTCCTCATGTATTTTATAAAAAATTTATATAAAATATTTTTCTAAATTCAGTAATAGATTAAGACAAAAATACATACAATAACGTCTTGAAACAATGGATCATTAAAACAAATGACTAAGTACATTTTAGATGAATATCTATATGTATAACAGCATGTATTAGTTTACACAAATATATCTAAAATTCTAAAAAATAATAATTAATAAATAGTTTTTGCACATCATTTTAGTTATATTAAGAAAAGTATTGTTAAAAATTAATGCCTTTTACAAATATTTCTGTATATATATATATATATATATATATATATATATATATATATGTGATATTTTATACATTCCTTTTCTCTTTCCATTCTCGGACTTTAATCTATAATAAATAAATATAAATCTAATATTGGATATATATTTATTGATAATAATTTATTTATAGTTTGTATATTATTTATAGTATTATTTATAGTACTATGGACTAATTTGAATGATCATTCAAAAGCAAAAAAAACTTTTAACAAAAGTAAAATAGTTAGGCGAGTTTGGTGTATTCTTAGCATAGTAATTTTAAATACATCTTCTCGTGTATTTTATAACAAATTTATGTAATATTATGCTTTCCGAAAGTTCCAAATATTAACACAAAAATTATTCTATAATTAAATTATAAATCAGTTCACTGACATAGTCAAATATCCTACAGATTATGATAAAGGCAAATATAATAATATGTGTTCTTGGCATATTAAGAAATTTTTTACTTATAAATGTTATATGTATTTTATAAAACTTTCTATAAAATATTGTTCTAAATTCAGTAATTTATTAATATAAAAATACATACATAATAGAATATGTAATTATATTGTAAATCTTTTTATAGTAAAATAAAAAAATTTTCATATAATTAAATAATATTTACTACTAAAATTTTTCTAAAATCTTCCGAAATATATTAATAAAAAATAAATTATATAACGCAATAACGTCTTAAAATAATGGATTATTAAAACAAATGGCTAACTGCATTTTATATGCATTCCTTTAAATAACAGTTTGTATAGTTGACACAAATATATCTAAAACTCTAAAAAAATAATAATAAATACACAGTTTTAACGAAAATGAAGCTTAATAAAGTAATGAGATCAGTTACAAATCGCCGAGTTTATTTTCACGTCATTTTGTCCACGTGTGGACTCGTAAAAAAGATGTTTTTAGGTAAACATTCTACCGCTACTTTTTCTGATTACTATATTTCTGCTTTTTATGAGTCTATGCATGGACAAAATAATGTGAACATACAATATATCTTAGCTTTGAAACAAATAAATAAATCAATAGTTGAACGAAAATACAGCTTAAAAAAGTAACGAGATCATTTAGAAATCTAAATTAGGGCAAATACAATATGAGTATTTAAATATTACATGAGAAGGTGAAACAATCATAACTCAAAATTCATAAAAATATATTTTACAAATAAATACTATTCATGCGTTGACTCATAAAAAAGAGTTAATTATCTTGAATCATCGATGTTTTTAGGTAAACATTCTTCTGCTATTTTTTCTGATAATTCATTCTTATTAAAAAAAGCAAATACGAACTTGCCAGGCCCGTTCCCACAAAGTTTATAAGTGAAGTTTATAGGTGAACAAATCTAATATTGAACTTAAATATACATACTCGAAGTCTGAAATAATATACTTTTAAATAACTTAAATAACTTAAATACTTAAATAACTTAAATATCTATACTTTAAGGTGAAAGTACAGAATCATAATGTAAATTTTTTACTTTTCATTAATTCTGTACTTTAAATTAGAATTCATTTGAAATAGATTAGTCAAATCTCCAGAAAGAATATGCAAAGAAAATTAATATATGTACTTTGAAAAGTACTTAAAGTATGATATAATTTCTTGTACGAACCGAATGATTAGAAAAACTTCCATAATAACAGAATTCGGTTTCCAAAGCCTTGTCGACAAAAATAAATATAATAGAAATTTATACACAAGATTAAAGCATATATACACTAGTTCATTAATCAAATGTTCCATCATATTATTTCTTGAAGTTTCTTTTAATAACAGATTACTATTTTCAATTTGTGTAAAAGTCCAATTTTCGCTTATATATTGGGCTCGTGTAATAAGGGAATCTGATTGTTTACTATCGTTAAGTACCGGTATACTAGTAAGCCACAACATCACTGTTCCAACCACCATTACTAATATACCATATCTGCTGCAACTGAGGTTTCGAACTGCTTTGTTTCATCTTAAGACACTATAATAAAATTCTAGTAAGAAAATAATATATTCTACGCCCATTCTCTTCTTTATATTATATACCCGATAAAAATTTTGATTCTACAATCTATTATCTAGAATTCCCGGAAAATATTTAACCATCCCATTCCACACAATTATTTCTAAGAACCCTTCCTAAAATATAAGCTTTTTATCATCCTATATAGACGTCTACTTACAAATGAACTACCAAAAAAGAATCAATAGAGTTTCTGTAATTTTTTTACACAATTTAATAATATAAAAGTTGGGGCACAACAGATACATAAACTCAATATTTATGGTTGGGGTAGTCGGTTGTACTGTACTGAAAGTAGTAAATGGATTAATTTTTTATTTTTATTATTTTTTAGTAATAATTTTCTATTTTAGATTCTACGGGATGGTTATAAACAAAGTCGGTCTCACTGTCATTATATAATTATATAATAATATACTTTTATAACTGTAAGACCGATAATAGTACATTTTTTACCGAGTACGGATTTACGAAACGAGAGGTTTGCGGCCCGAGGCGAAACCGAGGGTTGCAACGAAGTTCGTAAAAAAGCCTTTTCGTAATAGGTAAGGACTATATTTTTCCTCATGAGAACCGGAATAAAGCGGTGATGATGTGATTTGTAGGTTAGAATGAGGGAAAAAATATTTGTTAGCTTAGTTTATAACAGTCGACATAAGTAAAATTTTTATTTCTTTTAAAAGAATTCAGTATTCTAGTTCAGTACAAACAATATCTACTGTTAATCTTTTTAGGAAGATTGAAATTGCTTAAAATAAAAAAAAATATATATATCTACTGTTGTATTCGATAAGTTAATTATCGAATAGTATATGCGTCATTTGACAATATCGTCATAGTAATAACTTATTCATCAATAGTGGTTTACCGAGAACAGTCAAAACTTTAATATTTTAAAAAAAGTATGCTACAAAGTATATTATTTTTTCTCATATATATATTGGATCAGATTAAAAGAATATTATAAGCCGATATTGGAACAATTTTTCAGGGGCTTGATCCATTAATCCATTTTTTTATTTTCTATTATAAACAGTAAAAGTAATTTGTTTATCGAGAACAGATATTTCTTAAATTCAAAATTTAAAATCTTTACTCCTCAAACGAAGTATTATGTATAATTTATAGTGCTCTTTGATAATTCTAACTTTCTTCTTTCAGATCCGGATGCTCCAAGTCGTAAAGATCCTACGTTTCGAGAATTCCTGCACTGGCTAGTTATCAACGTACCTGGCTCAAAACTAAGTCAAGGTGATGTGCTCGCAGCTTACGTAGGTTCTGGTCCACCGAAGGATACCGGTCTGCATCGTTACGTTTTATTAGTTTATAAACAGCCGGGCTTGTTGAATGCGGCTAACGAGAAACATATCCCGAATAATTCCCGGGAGGGTCGTTTCAAGTTCTCCATTCAAAAGTTTGCTGAAAAATACAATCTTGGAGTACCAATAGCTGGCAATATGTATCAAGCACAGTATGATGACTACGTGCCGATTTTGCATAAACAGCTCAGTGGGCAATGACAATTTTCATCAAATTTTCGTTAGTTTTCATTAAATTGAATGTTTAAATCTGGAATATCTACTACTATTTAAATATATAATAATTGTACGTTTGAACATTTTTTTTATAGATTTTATATGTCCGACCCCAAGATTACTAATTATCCAATCCTTTATATTATACATTTTAATTATATAATTAAAGTAATTGAGAAGTTTATCAAACTACTCATTGAGAAAAAGTAAATAATGTATGTTGTGTATTCTAATTATACCAAAGTTGTCTTTTTTCATTTGAAAAAAGAGTTTTTTTAAGTAATTGATAAATCATAGTTAACAACGTCTCCCAATATATGGTGTGTATAAACAAAGATTCTGTATGAAATTCTTCGAATCAATTGTAGCTATCAAGCATTCAGAATCTGGTGCTCATACTGTCCCATATAAACCACCATGTGCGCTTAGATACAGATGGTTTTGCATGCTTTGGTATGCTCTTCTTTAGAAGCTTTCTTATTCACACTTATTTATGTACAATTTTTGGTAGACGATAATATAACCACTGCTTCATTGGTAAAAAATATATCCACGTTAATGATTCCGTATCGTACCACTCATTTCAACAACGATTTTACTTTGTGTACATATTGAAGTTGAATAATATATATATATATATATATATATATATATATATATATATATATATATATATATATAGTTTCTGATTCTCTTATTTTCTAGGGAGAAGCTTTTGAATTCATTTGAAATCTTACGTATCAAGTTAACTTACGTTCACACTCCTCCTAAGATCTTTCATTACTGAACAAATATGAACTATTGCAAAAAAACTTAAACGCCGTTATTAAGTAAATAAAAAACTGTAGATTACAATTCCGGCCCCTATAGTCTATAACAATTTTGAGAACAAAGCCTTTTGACTATTAAAAAATAATATATTTTAACATTAAGTCTCATGAGACATTAATCGGAATGCAGGTTTTTTTTTTGATTAATAAGTTTTTGAAAAAATGAAATAGATTATATTCATAAATGTATTGAATATTTTTTAAAAATTCTTTTGATACCAGATTCAGCAGCTGGCAAGTTAGATGTCTATCGTGCAGCGAACTGACAGACGCGTATAAATCTAAATAGCATTAGATATATAAAGAGATACTTACATTTTTAAATATTTTGAAATATACAGTTTGTTTATATTTTTAAAATATATTTTTATAGATTATTAAATCTACAGTACACTAAATTCATAAAAAGGATATTAATACAATATCCTTTACAATATTTTACAATATTTTTCGTTCTCTGTGATCAAGTTTCCTGTTGAACCACCATCGGAAATATCGTTGTCGTTTTTAAAATCCTTGATGCATTGCACCAAATTATGGACAAAATATTTTTTAAATACTTTATTACTGCACATTTTAGATCGTTTCAAAACAATGTGGATGAAAACTGCCTCGAAGCATTTAGCATATGTAGTACGCATTCCTACGCATGTACTTTTCTGATTGTTTCAATAAACAAGTTCACAGCATTATATATGACAACAATAACGTACCAATATAGCATTAATATTGCGCCGTGATATATTACAGGGCAATATCGCAGTAATGCTACAGGAATAATTGCGCTGGGACATAACAAGGGACCATCTCGCTACAATATCATGTAATCTTGCTCTGTCCATTGGAATATTACTGTTATTTTATCAATCTTTTGAAAAATATCGCCGAATAATCACTGTATTATACGACGAATATCCACGGCAAATAATTACCAATAATAAATCTTGCAATATTGCAGCCAGTCGTTTGTCTAAGATATTCAATTATTCAGCGATGCTGCTGTGATATTGCTGCAATATTGCAAGGTTCATTGAAGCAATATTACAGAAAAATTGAATGTTTTACAAATGGATCATAGAAATATTATAACACTGAGCATAAATATCTTAGATTCAAGAAAATATTCTTAGTAAAGATACATTTTATTGGATGAATAAAGTATTTATTTCACTTCAGAAAATCTTTCTTGACATAAACAATTATATATTTAAAGTTCATTCGTTTTTTCATTAAAATAAGAAAACTACTTAAAATAAGAAACTAATTTTTGAATTGAATATTAATTAATAAAAATTAATAAGAAATTTACTTGATGTTAGAAATTCCGTTCATTTAAATAAAGTAATCAATGATCATGAATTCAATTTCTAAGCAATATATAAACTTCATTAATAATTCTAATGTAATGTAATGTAACTTAGTGACCACTACATACAAATTCTGCTCTTTTAAGTAATAATAATGCATTAAATATTTTTGTCAGTAAACTAAAAAACATTTCTTTATAATATAAAGTACAATCACTAAGAAACTTTGTCGTAGTTTCTATTATAGCTTTTTATTATTCGGATACTGGATTAATCAATACCAAAAACTAGGGATATCAAAAAATATTGTAAAATTTTATCTTATTTTCATATAGAAAAATTACATAATAATATTTAAATTTAAATATTAAAAACACTACTCTAATAATTGATTAAATTATTAGTTAATTTTTCATGTTTTTGACATAACGAAATTAAAAATCAGACCATTGAAATAGTTAGATGTCCTGTTTGTGATTAAGGAAAGTAGCATTATATATATAATTGTATTATATTGTAGATTTTTGCATTGGATTCATTAAATAATAACTATTTGAAAAAGAAATGAAATCTCCAAAAAAATCTTTTAAAGAAAGTAAAATAGTTGACGAGTTTGATATGTTCTTAGAATCGTATGAATTTCCAATATATTTTCTCATATAATTTATAAAAAAATTATATAAAATACTTTCGGAAAGTTCAAAATATATTAATACAAATAATATTCTATAATTAAATTAAAAATAAGATCACTGATATAATCAGATGTCCTACTATTTGTGATAAAGGGAAACATAATAATATATGTTCTTAGCATATTAAGAAATTTACAATTTATAAATCTTTTTTTTTGTTATTTAATGTCGTTCTATTTATGCTTCCAAATATCGGTACTAATCATCGACGGAAGTTTACGATGTGTGTGTAAACAAAGCACATGTAAATTATTACAGCGGTGCCCGTATCAATCGGCCGAGACCAGGATTTGAACTCGGATCACCAAGTTACTAGTCCTTCGCTCTAGCGATCGAGCCATTGTAGGTCTCTTATAAATGTTATATGTATTTTAAAAAAACTTACTATAAAATATGTTTCTAAATTCAGTAATATATTAAGACAAAAAACAAACATAATAATATATGTAATTATATTGTGAATCTTTTATAGTAAAACAAAAAAAATGTTCATATACCAAAATAATATTTATATAAAATACTTTCTCAAAAATTTCGAAATATATGAACAAAAAATAAATTATCTAACGCAACAACTTTTTCAACAATGGACCATGAAAACAAATGGCTAAGTGCATTTTATATGCATCTCTATACATATCAGCATGTTTGGTTTATACAAATATTACTGTGTAAAAATATGAGTAAGACTTTTCAATTCAAACTTCCCGGGTTTATCGATTCGGCCAAATGTTTTTATATTTAAGTTGGTGGTACTGTCAGAATTCTCTGTGCCAAACTTCACGCAATTATCTTCATTTTTTATATAATTATGCTTGTGTTTTGTGAACAAAGAAAAGTTGTCTCTTCGTTTTTAAAATGTCTGAAACTATTTAGCAAAGAAGTAGCATTACATTTTGTATGCAAATGAAATATTGGCCGCCGAAATGTTCAGAATGTTGCAGAAGGCCTTTGGTGAGAAGTCCATGTCAAGAGCAAGTATTTTGATTGGCCCAAATTGTTCAAAGAAGGTCGAACGCGTTGAAGAGATCTAATGATGGACTAAACGTCAAGCTATTCGTCTCAAAAGGCCAGATTTATGGAAGGACAAATTTTGATTTTTGCATCACGATAATGCACCAGCTCACACTGCATTGATTTTACGTGAACATTTCGCTAAATATTCAACCAATATCGTTCCGCAACCACCGTACTCGCCTGATTTTGCACCGTGTAACTTTTGACTGTTCAGCAAATTCAAAAGACTACTTCGGGAACACGGTTTTGATTCGATTGAAGAAATAAAAGCCGAATCGAAGAAGTAGTGTAAGTTGATCTGGAGGAATGAGATGCCCGATGGAGCCATTTATTGTTCCATCGTGCTCCCGCCCTCAACATTCTCCACAGGCACTCGTTCCTTCCGGCGGCTCACCTTAAAGGCGATCCTGCCCGGAAGGTACCAGGGTCTGTGATCTAACACCGCCAACAACCTGGCATGCGATTCCGGCATGGTCAGTACGAGGAGATGTTTATATCCTCCGTCAGCCCTGTGTTGACGGTCCTCCATAGGCTTGTTTTGCCCCTGAGGGATGCATTATGCCCCTCAAGCCTTTCCAAGACGGTGGACGGGTTCTCCGGGGGCCGCGGTATCTACGTCAAGGCCTTGATTCTAGCCTGTAGGAGCTCTACACCCCCCATTTTCTGACTGCCCCCCCAGGGTAAGTCCAGAGTACCCAGTCTAGCGGCTAGCCACTCCTTCGCCTCCGGGTTGTTGGCCACCAGTATGATGGCCTCTCCCTTGCAGAAGGAAGCATCAAATTTAGGCCATGTGTCAGGTGGTGCACTATACATAACTTTCGACACCGCCCCTCGGAATTGCGAAAACATTTCCGAGGCGATGGTTGCCTCCGGGTATCCTTCATGCACCACGACACATGTAAGGGGGTTTGACCTTTGGGCAGCCGTAATGATTCCAGCACCCGCTAGCCTCCCTCCCGGGGGGCAGGGTTCCTTTATTGTCACTACCGCCACTCCCCTCCTTTTGCTTTTTAGCGATACCAGATGTCGAGGGCGGAGTCTTATCAGATCCCTGTCGCCTCTTCATCCCTATCTTTATCTGCGTGGTAGGCCGAGAAGTGCCGGTCCCGCTAGCATTTTGCTGCCGGGCCAACTTCCTCCTGGCCGAGCCACACAGCCTCTTTTTGTTGGGGGCAGTACTGCCTCCCTCTACACTGGTTAGTGTTGCAGGGGTCACAACCACTCCAGGATTGTTGCCTGGAGCTGCGTCCTCCTTGCTCACTTGGCCAGTAGCTCCTACTGAGGTCCTTGGGGGCGTTGTATCCTCCCGGGCCTCGCCTTCAATATTCTTAGATATAATTTTCTCCATAAGAATTCCACGAGTAGCCAGGGAAATAAAAGTCCGCCAACAATAAATGAATAAGGCTAAATACTATAAGGTATACTAAAGAACTATAAGGCTAAATACTCGAGAAGGTCGCCCAGTGTTCACGAGGCATCGTTTGCGATCGCTACTACCCCAGTGGCCAAGTCGGAACCCTTCAGCATGATGGCTCCCACCTTGGGTTTGGGGGTTGGATATAATACCCATTACGCCTCCTTCCGAACGCAATGGGGGGTTGCCCTTGGCTTCTGGGGTGTCCACCTGGCTGTTCTCGAGAATCCCGAGGGCCAGCTCCGGTTGTGAGAGAGACCTACGCGGATTCCATTTTCAAGGATCCCACCGGAGTGGTTACTTTGGCGTCCGAGAGGCAGTTTGCTGTATCAGCACCTTTCCGCCACCCAGCCCGCCCTAAGCCAGGGCCGCACTCTCCCAGACCATTGCCGGGTTAGCCGCTCAGATCCCCAGACGAGCCTCCACACCGGCCTACAAGAGGCACGCGACAAGGTGCCAACCCCTGGTGGAGGAACTTAAATTTTAAATTATATATTGGATAATTATATGTTTGAATTATATAATAAATTATATGTTGGATACTAATCCAACAAGAAAAATTACCAAAAATATGACCAAAAATTAAAAGAAATGAAATATCACTAGACGTAATAACGGTGCAAATGGAACCAGCAAAGAAAAATTTTTGAAAATCGGAAAAAAAATTATCCACTTGACTACAACAAAATGATTTTCTACATACTACTTTTGGAAAACATGACATATACAATCTTACTTTAATTTATACCACTGATATTATTACCTTAGTGTCACTACTAACAGATATTCAGCAAAAGATAATAGATATAAAATTACAAAGAAGGCTCGATAAAATAAAAAAACGCTTACAACACCTAAATTCTAATGCTCCTCTAAGTGAAAGAAACAGTGAAAGAGAAAGTAATAAGTAAATAAACAGAATCTTATACTATATTTAATTGCATAAAAATACTATGCATGATCAACTTATATTATCAAACAAACTTATAACAATAATGTTTTGGAGCATAAGGAGCATCTGATAGAGGTATACAGAAATCCTATTTCAGAAAAATAAGTACGACTTAATTATTTGCGTTGAATCTTGGTTATTTGACAAAGATAACATTCAACTGCCGGGTTTTGCAACTTTTAGAAAAGACCGATGTTATTCGATTGGTACTGGCATCGTTCTCTTTGTTAAAAACAACTTAGCGTACACACAAATTAATAACATTAATATGCCCGACCAAAGTAGAAATATGCGGCATTGCAATCAATAATATTAAACCATGTATTGACTTTATAGTTTGCTATCGAACGCCTGGATTTATTCTAACTCAAAATCAGTGGAATGTTATTTTTATTTTTATTATACAAAACATAAACAAAAATAATGAAACGATTCTTATAGGCGACTTGAACGCTCACTGTATAAATTAGAACTGTAAACATACAGACGTGAATGGAATGTGGTTAGAAACTTCAATTAATAAATTTGAATTATTTCTACATAACAGCAACACCTATACTCATTTAAATACACATAACAATACAAAATCAAACATTGATCTTATCCTATCTACTCTAAATATAGCACATGAAGTGGAAGTGGAAGTATTCGATGAACCTCACGACTCTGACCATTTCCCAATCAAAATTAACATTGGCATCAAAAAAGCAACATATTAAAAAATCACATAAAATCAAATCAGTGAAAACTAACTGGCAGAAATTCGAGAAAAACCTAAATGGCACTTACAAAGACTTTTTCACATGGGATTTCGAGCAACTGCGTCCAAACAAAAAATAGGAATACTTTCTAGATACTGTCACTAAAGTCCTCAAGCTTAGTACTCCTGTTCATCCAAAAAATGTTAATAATAAAGGTACAATAACGAATCCTGTAACATGGTGAGACGCTGATTGTGAGCGAATAAAAAGACTGAGGCGTGCTGCTTATAAAAAATGGAAGTTTTCAGGTGAATTGTGCGACTTGATAAATTATAAAAGAAACTTTTAAAACTAAGAAAAGAGAATATTTTAAAATGTTTGTGTTTAATTTAAATATTAATATTGATCCAGGCAACGTTTGGCAGAGGTGCAAAATATTGAAAAATAGTTTTGTTAAAACCAAATCACAGTCATACACTGAAAATCTATAAAAAAAAATGATGTACTGCAACTTTGTCTTATCAAGATCTTCCCTCCATGGGTCGAAAAGAATCCGAATATTATAACTATCACGCAAGAGGCAAATAACTTCTTTGACGATCTGTATAGTTTTGCAGAATTTAATATTGTACAGGTGAATAAAAAAAAACTTGAGCTCTGGCATGGACGGGGTTGATTTTCAAAATTTTAAAAAAATTACCTATTAGATTTCAACTTCTTTTATTAGATATATTCAATGAAATGCATGTTAATAATAACTACCCTTATAGTTGGAAGCAAGCATATGTAAATTTTTCTCCAAAAATAGATGGAAAATCATATAGAATGATATCGCTAACACCATATATGGGGAAATTATTTAAAACTTTAGCAAAAAATAGGTTAGAATAGTGGGTAGAACACTATAATTTTCTCTCAAGTAGCCAAAACGGTTTTAGAAAAGGGAAATCTTGCATCGATAATCTAGTAAATCTTACACTTAAAATTGATGAAGCATTTCTAGAAAAGAAAAGTGTTCATGCCACCTTCCTAGACAGGGTGCTTTCGATAATGTCAATATTGACATCCTGATAAATAAATTATTAAAAATTAGCCGCTCCTCAATATCACTCGGAAAAGGAATATCTATAGTATACTCAGTACTGATCCAAGAATAGCGTACAGAGACTTTCCGTAAGGAGGAATGCTCAGCCCTCTTCTGTATCTACTCTATGTGTCTGATATTACCTCAAACATATCTAAACAGATAAACATTTCCCGATTGGCCGATGACATATGCTTATATATTAAATGCAAATCGGTGATATGTGGACAAACTTCTATTCAGAAAGCATGTAATAACATAGATAAAAAATTGTATAAAATCGGTTTAGAACTTGCGCTGCAGAAAACCGTATTTGTACATTTCAATAAGAGAGGAATGTGACCGGGTAACTCCAAAATAAAAATTAGAAACGAAACTATCAAATCAGTAAATTCAGCTCGGTTTTTAGGCATTTTATTCGACTTCAAAACGTCATTTAACCTACTTATCGATGTCGTTACAAAAAAATGCTTGAAAGTATTAAATTTACTAAAATTTCTTGGCGGAACTTGGTGGGGTTCTGATCCAGACATTCTGATTATAAAGAGCTATATAACACCAATAATTGAATAAGTCTGCTTTGTATATTATTACGATAAACAAAATATTTACACCAAAATAGACAAAATTCAAAACACGGCCATAAGAGCGTCCTTAGGCTATCGAAACAGTACCCGAAAAAATATTTTAACAGCTGAATCTAAACTTGTAATTATAACAATTTTATTAACAGTTTTATTTAAAACTTTTATTAACATTATTATTTTATTTATTTATTAAAGTAACTTAAACAAACAATTTTATTAATAGTTTTATTTAAAACTTTTATTAACAGTTTTTCAAATCTACAAGATAAGACGGCAGCTAATTAAGTAATGCGACCGATTTTATTTCTCGTCTTGTGGTAACACTGCGAACCTCTAACTCTTCCACCTTAATAGTAGACCCCTACTCTTTCGATTGAGACCTTGACGACTCTTGTACGATCATTTCTTCGGCAGCTGTTTAGTGTTTTGTAGCAACGCGCGAGCAATGCATGTCACGAAAATCGAACAGAGAAATTTAGAGCAACTGTGCGCGATAAAATTTTGTGCGAAACTCGGCGACAGAAACTTATAAAAAAGTACTTAAAGTGTATGGTAGTGATGTCCTGATTCGTAGTCAGGTGCTTCGGTCGTATGCCGATTTTTAAAAAGGTGTGAGAGCATCAAAGACGAGGCGCGGAGCGGAAAGCCAATTCAAGTACGAACTGGCGCGAATGCGCAGCGCCTCCGCGTCGTTATTCATCAAGACCGGCGGCGAATCCTTCGAATAGTGGCTGACGAGTTGAATATTAACCGGGAAACAGTTAGAAAGATTTTCATCGAAGATTTCGCCATGAAAAAGCTGTGCGCAAAGATGCTACCGAAGAACCTTTCAGATGAGCAAAAAGCCTATCATATGAACATCGCTCAAGATTGTCTCGAGCAGATTGAACGTGAGTCTATTCATCTCCATCGAGTTATTACTGGTGATGAAAATTGGTTCTTTCAATATGGCCCCAAAACTAAGCGACAAAGCCAACGGTGACTGTCCCCTGGAGTGCCAAGGCCAAAGAAGGCGAGAATGAGCAAGTCCAAAGTGAAAACCATGTTCATTTGCTTCTTCGACAGCAAAGCGGTGGTTCACAAAGAGTTTGTACCACTTGGACAAACCGTAAATCAAGTATTCTACCGCAATGTGCTCGAAAAATTACGAAAAAGAGTGCTCAGAGTGCGTCCAGAGATGGCAAAGATTAGGTTCTGAATCACGACAACGCTCCCTGTCACATTGCGTTCAGTGTCTCCTAGTTTTTGGCCTCTAAAGGCATTGCAACGTTACGACAACCGCCCTATTCACCGAGCATGTCACTCTCCGACATTTTCCTATTCCCGTATGTGAAAAAATTCGTCAAATGTCAAAGATATTCAAGAATCTGTGACGAGGGTAATCGGGAGAGATCCCACATGAAATGTTCCAGAATTGTTACGAAGATGGGAAAACTCGTTGGAATATGTGTATTGATGCGGGAGGAAACTACTTTGAAGAGGATCGCAGCGATGCACCTTAATTTTTAAATACACTCGATTTTTGTATTTTGTTGCTTAATTGTCTGAGCTCGGATGCCATCTGTCCTGGATGTAGAAAAGGATGTGAAAATGAACTTGGCTATTTGTAAATGATTATGTTATGAATGTTGTTATTTATAGGAATATTTATAAAATGCACTTAGACATTTGTTTTAATGGTCCATTATTATAAGACGTTATTGCGTTCTATAATTTATTTTTTGTTAATCTGTTTCGGAATATTATAGAAACATATTTTATATAAATTTTATTATAAAAAATGTAAATTTCTTAATATTATTATGTTTCTCTCTGTCACAATGATAGGATATCTGACTATATCAGTAAACTGATTTTTAAATTAATTATAGAATATTTTTTGTGTTAAATATATTTTTAACTTTCGGAAATTATTTTATTTAAATTTTTTATAAAATACATGAGAAAATATATTTAAAATTCTTATTATATTAAGAACACGTCAAACTCGCCTAACTATTTTACTTTCTTTAAAACTTCCTTGTTTGGAGATAAGAGTAAATTGCCTATAATCACGTTATAGCATTAGCTGCTCTCAAACTCGCCTTCGTGTTTGCGCCACTTGATTATAACAATAATTTTCATATACATTTCGCTTCCTAATTTAATATAATCTTCATAGAAATGAAATTACATAATGAAATTGTACAGATTTCATTGATTTCGTTTAAATTATATTACTATGTCCGATATCATTTACAAACTCAAAGTATTTTCAAGGAATATATATTTTTATTTTGTAGAAAGTCAGTCCAAGTAATAAAACTAACATTTTCTAAATAGTATATAAATTAAATGTAAATCATCCTAATAGTATGCCTTTCATTTCAAATGATTATTTTATAATATACAATTTTTATAGTCGTAAAAATTAAATTACTTAGAGAATAATTCTTAGAATCGCACACTCGTCCTCAAGTATGAAAACAAAAATGCATTTGGAAGTTTTCAATAAATTCATACAAAATGACATGTTTTGACAAAAAAAAAACAATGAAATCCTATTATTTTTTCAATCAGATATTTGTGATATTTTCACTTACTTTACATATATTTTAATCTTCAATATTATTTCAAATAAAAAAAATCTTTAGAAACATTTTTGATAAATATAAATACTTTATAATAAAAGATAATGTATTATTATTGCTTTGAAATTTAACACTAATAATATTTCATTAGTATACTGAATTTTTTTTGTTTTCAATATAAAATTTAGCCATTTAAATTCTCAAATACGTAACAAAATATGTGGAGATATATTCTTAACTATAATTAAAATCAAATTTGTTCTCAATTTATAAGTTAAATTTGAATTATAATAAATATCTCTGCTTTAGGCAGTCAACAATAAAGGCAGTCAAAACAAAAATTGTCATTGTCCGCTGAGTTGCTTCCGCAATATGGGCACGTAGTCATCGTACTGTGCTTGATACATATTGCCAGCTATTGGTACTCCAAGATTATATTTTTCAGCAAACTTTTGAATGAAGAACTTGGGACGACCCTCGCGGGAATTATTCGGGATATGTTTCTCGCCAGCCGCATCCAATAGGCCCGGCTGTTTATAAACTAATAAAACGTAGCGATGCAGACCGGAATCCTTCGGTGGACCGGAACCTGCGTAAGCAGCCAGCACCTCGCCTTGGCTCAGATTCAGGCCCGGTACATTGATGACTAGCCAGTGGAGAACCTCGCGAAACTTGGGATCATTACGATTTGGAGCATCCGGATCTTAAAGAATAAATTTCAAATCATCAAACAGCTGCAAGTTTTATATACTTCGATCGTAGAGATAAGATTTGGAAATTTTGATTTGAAGAAATGCCTGTTCTTGAAACAAAGTTCTGTCAATTTTTTTACTAAAAAATTTGAAAAATGATTAATTAATGAAGCCTCTGAGAAACTGCAAGCTTATCGAATGAAATAACGTGTAATACTGTTTTAAATAAAGACGTATACTGTTATTTTATCTAATACCACTTTTCTAGTTAATTTATTTATATATTACTCGTATTCGGCATGAAATCTAGTTGCTGGTATAGTACTATATTATTGTGTATACTTGTATATAATACAAGAATTTCATGTATCAGGGATACCAATAAATTTCGTTCTCTCTCTCTCTCTCTCTCTCTCTCTCTTTCTCTTTCTCTCTCTTTCCCTCTATCTCTCTCTTCCTCTCCCTCGTCTTCTATCTTAGTTAATAATTAAAAGTAATGATAAACTATCTTTTTTAATATTTATTTATACAGCTGTAATTTTCTATTTTTCTATTCATCCAATTATATACAAGAAATCGTAGATTAATAACTTTTTCTTCGTTATATACAAGTAAAATGTTCTATACAAGTACATATAAATTTACTTCTAGTCCAGCGCTATGCTAGAAGTCTTAGTGACTTTATTCAATAATGAGTATAATAACCTGTATGAAGCGTTTTAAATTACAGAATACAGATAGATATTATAAAGATAGATATATTAATTGCAATGTTTAGCTCTCTTTCAGAATCTGTATTGCAAGAAGAAGAGTATTTATATTTAAAAAATTGAAGAAAATTTTTTTAATGATGTTGACAATGATAATGATAGTTAGAATACTTATTGTTTATACGTTATATTTATTTCTTATTAATAATTTGTTGTTTTTAAAAACTTTTTTCTTACCAGTCATACAAATTGTATAGAGACTGGATTCATCTGCGTTCCATGACAGTGTGGGTGCATCTTTGACAAGTGTAGGCGTTAATTCTTCTCCAAATTCCACTGTTTTGTTGCTGAAACTAACCTGATATATATTAAATAATTATAATCTTCTTACAGTTATATATGTACATGCATGTAATTTCTGAACTTCTTTTATATTCCGCTTACCGAAAGTAATTCCGAAGGAGCCACCATTAGCACATCGGGAACGATTCCTGATGCTCTAAAATTCGACACTACGTCATTTGCCAAAGCAACAGAAAAGCAGAAATAGAGATCTAGAGTCCGAAATACATTAATTAAATCTCCATATTAATAAAAAGAGACATAACATAGTTTGCTGAACAATCAAACGAGAAGATAAAAATAGATTAAATCTGTACATTTTTTTTAAAACCTAATAAAATTTCAATCTGCATATGCAAATCTTGATTGGTATTGAACTTTTCTTCAAAATTAGTAATTAAATATCATTTATAAATATAATATAAATATTTTCAATTGTGCCATCATTAAACAACTTTTTTTGAGCCAATTTTTATTTTATTTCATTGTTATCTATATTGTTATTTTGAAGAAATTGTTTACAGTAATGTAATTTTTTATACAATTTCTTATTTTTCTAATTCGAAAAAGCGATTTTTTTTTTCACTAAAATTGTTTTTGAATACTTTTTATTTTATATATATGTATATATATATATACTATGGTTTTTTAGATTACTATAGAGAAAGAACAGGTCATATCGAAATGGTAAAGCTTATACAAAAATAAATTTGTTTCTGCATATTTGTTGTTCGCGAAAGTAATTTAATTTATATTATGTAGTTATTTACTTTTTATAAGAAATTTTAAGCTGTATCATAAAAATAAAAAAAATCAAACTGATATTATGGTACACGGAACCATGGCTGAGACTCCCTCATAAAATCTGGTTCAAGGGCATCAAGATATAGTTTAAAGTCAGCATTGATTGATTTGTTATGCAGCATTGCAGTAGAGCATAAATACATTTAAAATACTCTTTTGTATCCTCGAATGTCTGTCATTCACAATGCAATACTATTTATTTAAAAATATCTTTTATTATTATTAAAGCTTAATTGTGTCACACAAAAGTATACATTTTGATAGATTTCAATGCAAGTATAAATTTAACTTTGAATTTCAATGTTTGATTAACATTGAAAAAAAACTACAATTTAATTTTTTATAATCAAAATATAATATCTATTATGGTAATTCACATGAATTTTATTTGTTTATATACTCACGCTATTTCGACCTTTATCAATTACTTACAGAAATCTAAAAATTAACTTAATTGCAGAAAAATTAAGTTGTTGGTTTATATAACCTGTTCTTTGTTATATATAATAATCGAATAAGAAGTTAAAAGTAGCAATGTTTCATTTTTTGTTATTGAATTAAATTTTTTTTTTATCGTAGGTAAAAATATATTGCAGTATAGTTAATGAACGATCTATACATACTGAATGCAAGAAACTTCATTTTACACGAACTGACAAGATTAAACTGTGTGCCACTGCATCGCTGCAAAAGAATTTATATTATAGAACCTGTTTCTCGGCCTGTTTTTTGCATTTTTCAAAGATATGCATCCTGATAAAAGAATCTATAAAAACAGATAAATGATAATTTGTAATAAACAGATAATTTGTAAAAGATGAAAGATGCCCTATAGGTCCAAATGAGAAAATCGATTCTAGATATTATAAATCATAATTCATAAAATATATGAGATTTTCTGTAATTTTTTAATTCCATCAATATTGTATTTACATTATTATATATATATATATATATATATATATATATATATATATATATATATATATATAGTGTATTAATAATAGCTTTCGTTTTTTCCTTGGGATCACACGTGGCTATATAATAGCTGTGCCCATAAATTCGATTTTGCAACGAGCAGATGAGATGTGTAAAGATCTATACTACTGTATACGTATAGTATTAATGTGATTTAATATTAAATTCTATTTAATCGTGATAATGGCTATACAAGTTTATATTTTTAGTTTTTGTTCAATGAACTATACAGTGGAAATAACGTATAAGTTTTTTCATTAAACTTCTTATATGTACTTCTTCTACATATGTATATTAAAAAAATCTGCCATAGCTAACATAAGCACTTAAATAAATTCTTATATTCATTTGATTTGATTTTCATAAGTATAAGAATTTATGTATTATAATATGACACAATTAAATAATGCGGCTAAATACCTTATAGTGTATCCAAACGTTATTAATAAATTTGCCTTGCCTAAACTCTTGCAAATTAGCAAAAATGGACAGGATAAGAATGTTGCGTATCGAATTTATATTACAAAACTATGAACATGGAAACGAAGATCTGAATTGTTCATCTCAAAAATTCAAAAAAGATAAAGTATAAATAGCAATATTCGCTAGTATTGGCAATGCATTTTGGTGCCTTCTAACACAGCTTAAATGCAGCACAATAAATTGCCTTTAAATTATATAGATAAAGAATTTTCCGTTACAAATTTGGATACTCGAAGGGAAGTTATTAGTCTAAATAAGTAATCCTTATTATTTTATAGGAATTCGAAAAAAGTCGATTTGTTGACAATGAATTCACTGCAAATTACGAAAAAGTTGTATCGAGAGTATAGGCCGGTAAATCTAATGCTACTCGTAAACATTTTGTAGATAATTTGAAAGTTATAAGTATCAACTACTATTTTGAGTATTTCTTGTAGCCTACCTTATTTGACCTTTTAGAATAATTTTTTTTATATTTTCTGTAATTCATATTTGTAATACGATATATGCAATATATATATATATACATGTACAATTTTGTCAAAATATTGTTTGAAAGCTTTCAATGTAGTTCAAATATTAAGAATATCTGTTAGTAATAATGCATTCTAAAGAAGAAATTATTTAATTGTTTGTGTTCTTATAATTTAAAAATCTACTTCATTCTACATTAATCGTATATAGGAACAAAGTTTTAATTTATTGAGATTACTTTAACTAATCATTTAAATAGAACTATTATAAAGAATAATTACAATATTTATATATATATATATATATATATATATATATATATATATATATATATATATATATTATAATATAGATACAGTAGAGCTACTTAATAGTATGTAGGAATGTATGAAAGAAAACGAGAAGGCGCGGTCGTATACCATACATCTATATAACGTGCACGAATTATTATTCGAAGGTTAGATTTAGTCTTTTACTTCTCACGTAATCAGTAACAGTAAGAACTTACTTAAAAGTTAGATACAAAATTTATATAAGAACTTCTTGTTGGAAACGTATATATTTCCATTAGAGATTAAGAATTATTAGGAGATTAAGAACCGTCTTTTTTCAAGCATCTATTGCATTCATATAGAAAGAACTGTCTATATAGGACCTTCTTTTTCTGCTTTTCAAGTTCTTATACTAATTCTTTTTTGGTACAATATTCCAGAAAGAAGATAGAATAGAATGTAGTATACAATAACTGAGACTCTTGTCGATGCCTCGGTTATTGCTTTTTATAACTCAGATAATTGCATTAGCAATTTTCAAAAGTATTTACATCCGAAAATATAATAGTAAGATGCACAGTTTCTTCAAGATCATTGTTACAAACATAAAAAACTAGTTCTTACTAATCTCATACGCATAAGTTATTTATTATATTGGGGTGGAAAGGGTGCGTATCTTTGTTTCTTATTAATGCCAGTTAATATGGTAATTCAGTGACCACTACATACAAATTCTGCTATTTTAAGTAATAATAATGCATTAAATATTTTAGTCAGTAAACTAAAAAAGATTTCTTCATAATATAATGTACAATCACTGAGAAACTTTGTCGTAGTCTCTGTTATGACTTTTTATTACTCTAATAATGGATTAATCAATACTAAAAAATAGGGACATCCAATAATATAACAAAATTTTATCTTAATTTCATATAGAAAAATTACATAATAATATTTAAATTTGAATTAAAAAACACTACTCTAATAATTAACTAAATTATTAGTTAATTTTTCATGTTTTATGATATAACAAAATTAAAAATCAGATCATTGAATTAGTCAGATGTCCTGTTGTCATTAAGGAAAGCAGAATGATATATATATATATATATATATATATATATATATATATATATATATATAATTGTATTGTATTATAATTTTTGCATTAAATTCATTAAATAATAATTATTTGAAAAAGAAACGAAATCTCCAAAAAAAACTTTTAAAGAAATTAAAATAGACGAGTTTGATATGTTTTTAGAATCGTAAGAATTTTCAATATATTTTTTCATATAATTTAAAAAAAATTATATACAATACATTCCGAAAGTTCAAAAGATATTAAGACAAAAAATATTCTATATTTAAATTAAAAATCAGTTCACTGATATAGTCAGATGTCCTACTGAAGAAAAAAATACAAAAATAACAATATATGTAATTATATTGTCAATTTTTCATAGCAAAACAAAAAAAATGTTCATATACCAAAACAATATTTATATAAAATACTTTTCAAAAAAATTCCAAATAGATTAACAACAGATAGATGAAAACAATAGATTAAAACAAATGGCTAAGCGCATTTTATATGTATTCTTATGAATAACAACATGCATAGTTTACACAAATATATCTAAAACTCTAAAAAGTACTAATAAATAAATAGAAAAATATATTTTATAAATATATACTATTGATGCATGGACTCTTACAACAGATTTAATTATCTTGAATCGTCGATGTTCTGATGTGAAAGTTTCTTCTGCTACCTATTCTCATAATTCATTGTTATTAAAAAAGCAGGTATAAACTTGTCAGGCCCGTTCCTATAAATTTTATTGGTGAAGATATCTTTTATTGAACTTAAATATATATACTACTGTGTACAAATATTAGTAAGACTTTATTGATAACTTTTGAAATCTTTATTAATTCTTCTAAATCTAATTCACCCCCCTCAAAATAATAGCCTCAGGATGCAATGCAACTATGCCAACGATTTTTCCAATTTTCAAAACATTTTTGATATTCGTATTTCGGAATGGTCGTCAATTCCTTCTTCGCTTCGGTTTTTATTTCTTCAATCGAACAAAACCGTGTTCTCGAAGTGGTCTTTTGAATTTGCTGAACAGTCAAAAGTTACACGGTGTTAAATCAGGCGAATATGGTGGTTGCGGAACGATATTGTTTGAATATTTGGCGAAATGTTCACGTGAAACCAATGCAGTTTGAGCTGGTACATTATCGTGATGCAAAAACCAAGCATTGGCTTTCGATAAATCTAGTCTTTTGAGACGAATAGCCTTCGTCTAATAACGAAATAATATTCTTTATTAGCCGTTTGACCGGTTGGAAGGAATTCATAATGCACCACATCACGATAATCGAAGAAAACAGTGAGCATAACCTTGATTTTTAAGTGACCTTGGCGTGATTTTTTCAATCTCTGCTCTCCTTTGGCACGATATTCGCTCGCTTGATCGGTTGTTTCTGGATCGTAAGCGTACACCTAAGTCTCATCTCCAGTTATTATGCGTTTCATCTTGTCCTGATAGTCCGAAAGCAACGTTTCACAGATCTCCATGCGTCACTGTATTTTCAAACAATTTAATGTTTTGGCACCAATCGAGATTTCACTCTTTTCAGATATAAAATGCCTTTCAAAATGGTGACCCATTTGAAATTCCAACAATATCAGCAGCCGCTTTAATAGTCAATCGACGATTTTGTTGAATCAATTCCTTGATTTTTTCGACGTCTAGTCCATCAGTAGATGTTCTTGGTCGTCTTTGATGTGGTTCGTCTTCAACGCGTTCTAGACCTTCTTTGAACAATTTGTGCCAATCAAAAACACCTGACATTGACTTCTCACCTAAAGCCTTCTGTAACATTCTGAACATTTCGGCAGCCGATATTTCATTTCACGTATAAAATTTAATGCTACTTTTTTGTTGAATAATTTCAGACATTATAAAAACCGAAGGGACAACATTTCTTTGTTCACAAAACACGAGCGTAACTATATGACAAATGAAGATAATTGTGTGAAATTTGGTACAGATAATTCTGATAGTATGAGGGGAGGTAAATAAGTTCTTAGAAAATCTAAGAGATGGCGCTCGTAGCATCGCAAATGGTCTGTTTCTAGTAAGCATCATTCCTCACAGATATCTGGCAATGTTTCAGCTATATTCATCTAGTGGTTTCGTTTTTATTGTCAGTTTAAGTAAATAACCTTTGTTTGCTTAAGAATATGGAAAAAAGTGTGTTTAGAGCAGTGATTAAACATTTCTTTTTAAAAGGCTTAACAGCAAAAGAAATAAAAGCTGAGTTGAATTCAGTTCATAGCACATCTGCCCCTGTTTTTGCAAGAGTTTACAATTGGATAAATGAATTTAAAGGTGGCCATACATCAACAGAAGATGAACATCATTCAGGACGTTTTGTAGACGTGAATACCTCGGAAATGATCGATAAAATCCACGATATGGTGTTAAGTAACCGAAGAATAAAATTGCGCGAAATAGTTAAGGCCATAGGTGTTTCGAAAGGTACCGTCGTTTCAATGTACGATAAGTTGGCTATGAAAAAAATATCTGCGAGATGGGTGCCTCGGCTGGTTGCTCTCAGTTAAGAACAAACCCAACCGCGTGATCTCTTCTAAGGCTCTTTTGGAGCGCATGCGTCGTAACCCAGATGAGTTTCTGCGTAGATTAATCACTATAAATGCACCATTACACTCCAGAGACGAAAGAACAGTCTAAACAATGGATTATTAAAGACGAACGGGCTTCAAAAAATGCAAAGACGGTGAAATCAGCTGGAAAGATAATGGCTACTGTATTTTGGGATGCACGTGGTATTCTCCTTATTGACTATTTGGAAAACGAATAGACGATTACTGGAAAGTATTATGCGTCATTATTAAGTCAGCTACATGAGAAAATAAAAGAAAATCGTCCTCATTTGAAGAAAAAAGTCCTTTTTCCAGGATTATGCACGAGTACCAATAAGAAATAGTTATAATTTTAGTATTAATAATTTCTTATATTTTGACTATAGGTTTCACAGTAGTTTTAGTTAATTCATTTGTATTTATTTTGATTTCAATAAATAATAGTGTTCAAATATAATACTTGCTCGGGCTTTTCCCTCAAATCGTGAGGGTTTTTACGCCTAAGCAAGTAACATCTGTATGTACTTCGCGAAATATTGTGTTTTTCTTTTATATACCAAGTCACTCATTCATAATCTTTTTACTCTGTATTCGCAGGTGTTGTCCCCACGATAGTTTCTTATCTAGGTATACACCTAGATATTTGACTCCTTCCATATACGGTATACCTTGCCCGCGGAAGTTGACGCACGATTTTATTTTGCTCTTGTATTTCCTAGTAAAGGCTACAACCTCGGTCTTCTTTGGATTGATCCCCAGAGATCTCTCTTGATACCAGTCATTGACCTTTACCAGAACCTCCTGAAGAATTTCAGGTAATATCTCTTCGTACTTGCCCCTGACAAGTATTGCGAAATCATCTGCGTATGCGACTGCGAAGATTCTTTCCTCTTCAATCATACGCAGTAAGCCATCAGCTACAAGATTCCACAGGAGAGGTGAAAGTACCCCTCCTTGTGGACATCCTTCGTTGACTTTACCTTTTACGAGTTTACCTTTCCATTCACTATATACCTCTGTATTACTTAAGGAACTCATAATCCACCTTCTAATAGAGGGTGTTATTCCCTTAGCGTATAGAGCGTTGCCAATGGCAATCCTAGTGGTGCTATTGAAAGCACCTTCTATATCTACGAAGGCACCTATTATAGTTTCCTTCGAGCTCCAAGCCTTCTCAATGTGTTTAACCACTGAGTGAAAAGCTGTCTCAGTGGACTTGCCCGTCGTGTAGGCATGTTACCTACTTGAGATTGGGCTAATGATCAACACTTTTTGCCTTATATGTGAATCTACTAACATCTTAGGGAAGATGCCATCAGACCCTGGTATCTTATACGGTTGAAAGGCGTGAATCGCCCATTTTATCTTCTCCGGAGTCACAATTTGACCAGCCGTTTTCCAATCCGCACCCACCAGCCGTTCCGTGATTGTGTGGTGTATTTCGTTTTTGCAGTTCCTGATGAAGTCAGGAAAATTAGCGTTCAAAAGTAGTTCGAGCGTGTCCTCTTCTGTATTTACATAACTACCTGCTGTCTCTCGTAGATTTTGCAGTCGATAGTTATTATCCTTTGTTAGGATATTAGCCAACTTGGCTACATCAGACAGGTTCTCGGTCCCTGAACAGAAATTCTTCCATGCTTCTCTTTTAGCAATTTTTAGTTCTCTTTTGAAATCGCCCATTGTTTCCTTATACATGGACCATCCTTCAGAGTTTTTCCTATTCTTTGCTCTGTTGAAGGCCTTGCGTGCCCTTTTTCTCAGCGCCTCTAGTTTCCCATTCCACCAGTATGCGCTGTTATGTTTTCTAGCAGGCTTCAATGGACAGTTGTTTTCGTAGGCTCTGGTAATTGCTGTCTGAACTTTACATAATGTCCAGTCTAGTTGAAACTCAGTGCCATATTCTCCTTTAAGATGAACAATGCTTGCACGAAGTTCATCCTTAAATAGTTCCCAATCTGTATCTGTTGGTTTTCTCCTCAGTTCCATTCTTCTGTTAAGACATTCCAATTGGAATGTTATGGTCCTATGGTCCAACGTGGATGGTTCTTTTTCCACCTTCCATCCATGTATAATACTCCTTGCTTTAACAGATGCTACAGTGAGGTCGAAGACCTCATTTCTGCTAGCTGTTATAAAAGTAAGTTCATTTCCTCGGTTGACTATATCCAAATGACTTCCGATTAAATACTCCAGCAAGGCCTCCCCTCTGGTGTTGATGTCGGTGCTACCCCATGTCACATGATGTGCATTAGCGTCACAGCCAATGATCATGTCCAGATTCGAGCGTCTGCTGAACTCAACCGCCTTTCTCATACTGGATATAGGTATATCCTCATTGTGTGCAAGGTAGACTGAGCAAACTATGATACTTCGCACATGTCGGTCTTTGCTCTCGATTTCTATCCTGATGGTGGTGCAGTCTCTGCAACTCAGCTCCTGCAACAAAAAATCATTAATTCCCTTGATGAAAATGCAAGCTCTCGCGTTTCCATCTCTGGACCCCACAAAAAGTTCCCCTTTCGCGTTAATACCCCTAATACGTTTCCTCCAAATCCAGGGTTCCTGTATTAGGGCTATGTGTGTATGCACCTTTCCCAGGCTTCTCGTTAAAATCGTCGAGGCACTTTTGGAAGGGTGCAAATTTATCTGGGTAAAACGTATCCCCGAAATAGCCATTGAGGATGCTATTTCTTAGCTACGTTTTCCGTAGAAATTTCTCCCTTTGCCCCAGCGGTATTTTGCCGAGACAGTACCTTAAAGGTAACCATCTCAATCCTCACCGAGAGTCTAAGGTTCCTACTTCGGAGGGCCTCCACCGATGGTTCATCTAGACCAAGAACAAGTCTACCTTCGGCAGACCTGTTCATGATCGCCCATCTAGATGGATCCACTCCTTTGTTCTGTCTTTGGACCAACTTTAGGAAGTCCGGGACAGATTCTATCTCCCCCGGAATCATTGTGATTACTTTTGTAATCTTCAGTTCCTCCGGAGATACTACTCTGACTTTGAGGTTCGAGTCCCCCAGCTTCAGATTCTCAGACTCCTTTCTCAGCCAGGTCTCAGAGTCTTGTCCTCGCAGATGAAGACCACTGCTCCCCTTCTGGGAAAGGATTCTTTAAATCTCGGTGCGAAATCGTCATCGTCGATTTCGCAGATTTTCTTAACCACTGCTTTTTTCAGTAACGTGCAGGTGTCTGCAGGCATTTCCCCACTGAGGTATTCACCACACGTAAGTGTCACTATAGGTAGGTGAGATGCTGCCCCTGCGTACGTACCTTCCTTGCGTCTTTTGAGCGGTTTCTTAAGCCCCTGCTCAATAGACCCAAAGCTGGCTGAGGGCCCCCTTTTTCCCGAATCAGTGGCTGGAGCAACCGAGGCCGATCGTCTCCCCCTGTTCAGTGGCCTGAAAAGGTCTCAGTACCTTCGAGATGGTTTCTGTCGGTAACAAAGCCCGACTTTACTATGAAACTACGAAACAATTATTTATACAAATTGAGAACTTCGATATTGAATATTTTTGTATTTTGTAGTTTTTACTATTTGATTATGTTTTTTTAATGCATGTGTTATATATGTTGTTAAAATATGTGATATATATATTATTTTTTACATGTATCTAGTTCTGTTTAGTAATTTTTTGTTTAATTAAACCTAATTGTGTGTTTCTAATATATGGTTTATCCAAATTACAAAATATTCATTCGTTTTAAATAAGTATGTTGTTTTTTGTAATAAATAAAAACTTAACTAAATATTTGTTTGATTTAAATACATATACTTGCACAGAATTGATTTATTTGAAGTTACAATTAATTTTATTCAGTACAATGTAAATGGTATGATATTATAATGTAAATAGCAATGAAATACAACTTATTATATAAAAAAGTAAGAAATTGTTAGATAATTATTTACAAAAAATGAAATTGCTTATATCAACTTGTAGTCTTATTATTAAATTTTAAACTCGAAATTTTAAGAAAATACGTATATATATATATATATATATATATATATATATATATATATATATATATTATATATACACGATAAGCTATACACGGAAAGCTATACACGATTAAAAAATTTCTTCACCAACACCGTTAATCCTTTTTATTACATCTAGGTGTTTCGCCTCCCCCCTGCTCCCACCGTGAGCTGTCGTTGCACCTCTCGATCGTACTAACGCGAAAATCAACATTCGCAAGAACCAAATACGTACGTTCACGCCATGGTACTGGGGGATCAAAATCTTATTGTAATCTTTGTAACAACATAATTTTTTATCAAATTATTATAATAAATACATCGTAAATATGGATATATACAAGAATTTTGAGTAACTGAAAGTGTTATTTTTGATACAGTTTATTTCGAAAAGCAACAAGAATAAATTAGATGAGACCTACGATGGCTCGATCGCTAGAGCGAAGGCCTAGTAACTCGGTGATCCGAGTTCAAATCCTGGTCTCGGCCGATTGATACAGGCACCGCTGTAATTATTTACATGTGCTTTGTTTACAAACACATCGTAGACCTCCGTCACTGATTAGCACCGATAATTGGAAGCATAAATAGAGCGACGTTAAATAACATAAAAAAAAATAAATAAATAAATTATATGAAAATCATCCAATAAATGAAATTGATTATCACATTCATAAAAATAAAGAAATGCCAAGAATGCAATTTTTTATAGAAAACGTTACTTAACATATTCAGAAAAGGAATTTTATAAAAATTACTTAATTTCATACATTTATTGAAAATTTAATTGCAGTATTATGTACTTTTATTTTTAAATTAAACATTCTTTAAAATACATTTTTGAATGCATACAACAGTTAATTAATTCCCGTTCATTCCACTAATTGAAGGTTTTATAATTAAATTTCTTTACAAAATACAAAATATATTGCCGTAACTATAATAAACACTTAAAAAACTATAATAGAACTGCAAATAAAACATAATTGTTAAATGAACTATTGCTTCAATTTTTTGATTATCATAAAATCACCACGTACTAACTGCTTTATTGTTGTCTGCTTACTGTTGTCATATGCGGAACGGAATACGGAACATTCGCGGAACACAGCCTAACTGGCCTGACCCAGATCCATCTGTCTCCAGTCTGCTCCAGCTGTCTCCAGTGGTCTCCAGCAGGTCTCCAGCTGGTCTCCAGTAGCGTCAGAAACAGTTTTATGACGGACTATATAGGTCCATAACGAAAAAAATGACCATTTATATTGTAGGAACGCGGCCAATTTACTTTCGGCTGCTTTCGGTACATAACCATTGACCATAGTCAGATACAATTAGATTGTTGTCAACGTGTTTGCATTTGGAATTTGCATGTGGGATATCATTATAGTATCAGAGTCATCTCCATCTAATCTCAAATAGTATCATTTATCGACTAAATCGAAGATTTAATCAGGTTTAATATTCAATTGTGTTTACATATAGAGTTCAAAAGTGTTTAAAAGTTTTACTCTATTTTTTAAACGGCATTTATTACAATGGCATTAAGTTCTTACGATGATGTTTTAAAATCATATATACAAGACGATGATAAATTGGTATAAAATTAAACTTTATTTATAGTACACTTGCTTATTTATATTTAATTCCTACTTTGTATAACATAATATAAATTTTATATTAATTAATCATAAAACTAACTTTCATATCTCTTAGGTAACATATAAGTGGCTGAGTAAAGAACTAGACTTGCATGTTAATACAGCAAAAGATATTTTGAATCAATATTGGAAAAAATATAAGGATACAAATGTTTTTAATGCTACTATTTTATTAGTAGGTCGGTTAAAAGATCAATCTATAAGAGTAGAGGTAGTGAAAGACTATAACTTAAATTTTGCAAAAAGCAAGTTTTCAAAAATTGATTGTGAACATGTGTATAGTCTTCAAAAATCTTTAGAAAATCTAGAATTATTAGCATTTGCTGGTGAAGGAAATTTTCAATTAAGTGCTATAAAATATAATAATGAATATATTAGAAATAATGAAGAAGTTGATGATTTAGTATTTAGTAATAATATTGAAATACAAAAAACATGTAAACAAAGTAAAGAAAAAGATACAGTCACCAAATCTACATCAGAAAAAGAAATAACTTCAGATAAGTTGTCACCTATGCTAAATAAAGCAAAGCTCAAAAATGATAATGTAAAAACACAAGGGAAGGAAAGGAGCAAAAACAATCAAGTAAACAAAAATCATACAATTGAAGAAACATATAAAAGTAGTTCTGTAGTTGATAATCAACGTAAACAAAATAAACAAGAAGATATATTTACCAAATCCAAATCAAAAAAAGAAATCATTTCAGAAAAGTCATTATCTGTATCCAACAAATCAAAGCTAGAAAATAATAATGTAAAAAAGCAAGATAAGGAAAGAAGTAAAAATAATCAAGTAAATAAAAATCATACAATTGAAGAAGTATATAAAAGAAGTTCTGTAGTTAATAACCAAGAAGATGATAATTTAAAATCAACAAAAAAAAATGATGTAAATAGAAAAAAACGAAATCGTAGTGTAGAGCATGTTCCTTCAAAACGTAAGCGTATTGTTACCGAAAACTTTAGTGATGACTCAGAGAATAGTAGTAAAGAAGAAGAAAATGACGAAGAAGACATAGAACAAGAAAATGATGAAGAAAATAAAGAAGAAAATGAAAAAGAAAAAATGGATGAAAAAACAAATAAAGTAGAGCAATCTAAAATTATTACAAAAATGTCATCATCAAGATCTACTCAAAATATTAATAGCAAACATATAATACGAAAAACTGTAGACAAAACTTTTCAGGATGAAGATGGATATCTTGTTACAAAAAGAATTCATGTACATGAAGTTGATGTTAATAATGAAAAATCTGAAGAAATTAAAATAGAGCAGCCTTGCAAACCAAAATCTTCAGAAACAAAAGCAAAAAAACAGAGTACTCTATTGAATTTTTTTAAAAAAACGTGATATTATTTTTTATAAATTTAAAAGATTTTTTATATTGTAATAACATTTATTTAATAAATTGTTGAGTCACAATATGATAGGCATAAAATCAATAAAATACATCTTATAAACATACAGCTTATATTTTGTTTATTTTTTTATTTTAAGTCTGTTAAAAAAATATATAAAAATATTTAAAAACTAACTAAAATTATGAGGACAGATATACTTAAGGAAGCAAAATAAAATAAATTTGAAAAAAAATTTTATTCCTGTATCCACATATACATAATTTGTAAATAAATTTTAACATTTGTATATTAGCAACATAGAAAATGCCCAGGCATGATATTAAAACATTTAGAAATAAAATCTTTTTGTGTAA
This sequence comes from Sycobia sp. Sy_11, assembly GCA_018907035.1. Classification (NCBI taxonomy): domain Eukaryota; kingdom Metazoa; phylum Arthropoda; class Insecta; order Hymenoptera; family Epichrysomallidae; genus Sycobia; species Sycobia sp. Sy_11. Next base: position 1,417,778 of record JACCIC010000105.1, read on the forward strand.
AAAAATGAAAATGCTGTTGAACTAGTAAGCCAATTTTTAGAATAATTAAATGGGACCACTAACATGTTTATATATATTATTTTAAGAAAATTCTATTTTAATCGGTCAAGTAGTTTTGAAATTGATGTTGCCAAAATTTGTGTTAAACAAACATTTGCAATGGTATTCTGTCAAGATAATTGATATGGTATTATTTTCATGTTTGATCTATAGACATTTTATAGAAAAAAATCAGATTTTATAATTCCAATTTATACATTTATAAAAAGGTAAAAATATTTCACGATATGGTTCATATAAGTAAATTATATAAATTAATTTGATTAATTTGTGTTTTTAAAAACATTAAACAAAACTTTTCATAAAATATTTATACTTTTATTAATTTTATTAAATAAATGAAATTTACTTATAGAGGTAATATGATTTTTCCTGAAATTTTGAGAACTCGTAAAACAGATGTTTGCTAACTGATGTGGGATATCCTATGGCAATTTTTTTTTAATATCAATTATGATTGGCTTTCCTATTTTATAATAAAAGTGATTTTCTGCAGCACAACCTGATCCACCTCTAAAGAGTAAAAGAGGGGTAATAATAATGTTCATGAAAATCTCTAAAACAACTTTTGCCAATTTACATTTCCAATCCCAATCCTAAGAGATAAAAAAGGATAAAATAGTTATAAAACTTCATAAAAAGAATCGTCTGCATTTTACCAAAATCTACTTCTATGAGGTACAAAAGAATGAAAAATATGTTTCGTCATTTTTACATATATAACTTCGAATTTTCGAATGTTATGAATTTAATTGTTTTCATCTTAAAATATTTAGAAATCAATTTCTATATTTTATTCCAAACAAATACTGAACAAGTGAAATTCAATAAAATAGGATATTACATTTTCATAGAGAAGTTTTTCTTTTTTGAATTCGATTTCAGTCACAATAGGTGATTGACTACCAGAGTGACTATTTATCAATTTCTGAATTTTACCTTAATCCACCCTAAATAAGGTGAAAAGTGAAATGTATTTTTATGTATTTTTTTTTATTTTTATCGATTACTACAAATTTTAAGTTCTTAATTTGATCTTTGTTGGTAATAATCATCTATATACATGTAAAATGATGACTGACTGCTTAATTAAACAATTTGCAATAAAAATTCATGAATTAATCATCTTAAGACCGCTGTAATAATATACATGTGTTTTGTTTACAAACACATTGTACATCTCCATCGCTGATTAGCACTGGTATTTGGAAGCTTTGTATGATATTTCACTCCTATGGGGTGAAGAACTGTCAAACATTTTCTTTATAAATTTTTATCGATAAGTTTAAATTCATTATTAAAGCTTAAAATTTTATAAAAAGGATTTGTATAAAAAATATTTATACTTTATGCAATGTTCGTTTTTTTATTGATAGAGTCAGAAGGAGCTATGAACATTTGATGCAATTTTAATTCATAAGAAATAACGTACGTACTTAATAATATTACTGTCACACTTTTATAATTATATATTTACTGGATAATAATCATGTGCATAAACAATTCAATAATAAATTACACCATTCCCAAAATCTTACACAATTTTACTCACAGTAATTAAAATTCGCACTAGTATTCATGGACGCAATAACTTCAGGAGCCCATGGTGCTCATCCATTGTGAGGCTATCACGATAAAATAATAATTAAAATGAATTAATCTATTATTCTTATTCTCCTTCTTCTTCTTATTATTATTGTTATTATTATTGATCACACCTTATATTTTTTTAGTTATTGCGCCTATGCCGATACCTATCTTATTTATTAATAAGAGTAACCAAACACGCATTAATATAATTAATATTCTTTCATTCTCGTAATATTTTATACAAGTTGAAAAATTTCAATTTCGCATTTTTTTAAAATTAGTTTTATGTGCTAATGAGTTTTAATTAAGATAATTTTTTTTTTTTCATTTTGTAAGTATTACATATTATGGAATTCAAAACCTTAATAGTAAACCAATATAGCAATATTCTGTATCGCATGATATACATGATGACATATTAATGTAAATTACAAAATAAACATACCATATGATTTATGATGTCTACAAAAACTTTATTATACATATATTAATGCATTGTTTTTTAAGTTTTTGTATGAGTGAAAAAAAATACAAATGTCACTAAAAACTTATTATCACTGCGATTTATGTAAATAATTAATATAACTTTAAAAACTAAAATAACTGATTAGAATCTCCTTAGCAGACTTTTAACTCAAATAAAAATTAAACTAAAATTAATAAATCAAGATGCTTACTTCAATAAAAATAATTGAGCAAGATTGTCAAATTTAGCTACATTATTAAAAAATTCTAATTATATACATTTACATATAATTGTACATTATTTTATACATAGGTATGTATAACTACACAATTAACTCAACTGTTATATATATATTTTTGAAGATAAAAAAATTAATATATCATTACATGAGTGGCAGACTTTAGATTCAGTTAAAACACTTTAAATTAATAGTACATACATTATAAATATAGATTTTTATAAAGTTGAAATTTGTTGACAGCGAAGAGCATATAATATCATACTATTTCACAAATGATACTACAGTCCTTACTGCACAAAAATCACATTAAAATTAGCATTAAATCCTTCATCCATTTCAATGTTCATTTCTGTATAGTATTAGTAAATAATTAAACTTGAGGACTGAATATTTTTACAAATTTTATCATCATAAATTTTTTTTTATTTAATGACATTATTGATTAAATTAAGAGATGAAACAATATATGATAAATTCATTAAAGAATGAGATCTCTTTATTTTCAAAATATAAAATAAAAAACAATCAGATTTAATTTTATAAAAAGATATCAAAAAATTATTTTATCAGTTTCTATATTTTTACTGATTTTATTTTAAAACATTTATAAGATTTAAATTTCTATTTTATAAGTATTTGTGAATTTACTTTGAATATATAAAAGGAATTTATTTTCAAATTATTTATTTGAATTGACAATACTGAAATTTATTAAATATTTACATATATATATATATATTATTTAAGTTAGTTTAAGATTAAATATTTTTGTATACTCCTAAAGAGGCAAACAAATAGAATACTATTAACATTTTCTCAGATCTCCTCTTATTTAAAATTTTTGTTTTTAAAAAATGTGTTCAATATGATTATAAGTTCACTATTCTAAACAAGATTGATATTATATTTATTTAGCGTTATATCCTTTGAAAATGAAGATCACTCTTTCTTAAATTAAAATAAATGTTATGCATTTTTTGATCTATTCTTATTTTTAAGAATGAAATCATTACAAACTCACATCATAACTACTGAATGATTGAAAATAATGAGTAATCGTAGCAAAAATTTGACTTAAAACGTTATTTTTTCATTATTTATGCATTTTATAAAATATATTGAAGTCTGTAAGCAATGCTATCACAAAAAAAATTTTATACTCATTCAATATAAATTTTTATAATACATAATATAAAATTTTATTCACTTACAAACAAATAAATAATTGATCCTTAATAAATATAAAGGTATTGAAGTTTCAATATTATGTCTATTTTTGAAAATTATAACAAAAAATAAAGAGAAAATAATGAAAAATTTGACAAACTGATTAAAATAAATTAATATATTGTATTAGTTTTGCTTACAGGCTTTGCAATAAAGAGAAAGAAAGACAGTGTGATTGATAAATGATTCATAAATCATGTATGTAACTGTCCATGTAATATTTTTAATTTCTCTTTTATACAATTAAAAATTAACTCTATCTCAATATTAACAGCTTTATATTTTTCTATCGAAACTTATACTTTTCTATCAAGTCATTAATACTTTGTTACAAATGACAAGTGCAAAATTGAGTCATCAATTGTGTTACAAATAGATAATATACATTTTCGCCTTACTTTCTTTGAAATAGCTATTTTATAATTTTATTTTATAATGCTTCTTCGACATACCGCTTTTTTTTACTGTAAGACTTATTACATTTATATACTATGTTAAACAGTCAATAAACCATTCTCATATCTTGTAAATACACACAAACATACTTGTTTATTTTCTATATTAAATTAATAGAGTAAATATAAAAAGGATATTTATTAGGTATTTGCGGAATTTCTGTCGTTTTTTAGATGTAATTCTTTAGGAATAAATAAGTTATTGAATTTGTCGAACATATATTTATATATACGCCAATATTATAAAATGAAATCAATACAAAATTCTCTTTTTTTTGTAATTTCGTACAATATTTTATATTTTAAGATTTCGAAAATGTTATAATAATTTATGATCTTTATTATAGATGTTCTTCTTATTGATAAAGAACTGCATGAAAAATACAACAGAACTTTATTAACAAATGTTTTGTTTTACTTACTGAACGAACTCGATAAGCTAGCTTGAATATTTTAACGCCTCTCTTTTTTCCTTCTATGAGAATTATGTATAATATATATTCGTATGATAATGGAGCACAGTGTGTACACTTGTGTGTGATATTTGTATATACTGATGAGGGACACTGGTTTTTTTCGTATATTATTTGCAATCATTATACATTTCGAGATGCTTGAAACTTAGCTTTACGAGATGATACGTTAAAGATATAATTAAATAATGAATATAACAAAAAGTAAATAGAAAACCATTTTTACATATAATTTGTTAATCGCGAAATGACTGTCTAATCAATTGAAACTGAATTTTGATAGTGAGCATATATTTTTTTTCTCAGTTTCAAAAAAATTTTTCTAATATTTTGTATAACATGATGTACGAAATATAATCTTAAACAGACTTACAATTGACTGTTTACTTCGTTCTGTAAATTAACTTCGTTATTTTTTCGCAGAGTATGAATTTTAATTTTACTCTTCATCTTTGTTTATATCATTTTTTTGTTTGTTTAGTTTTCATTTATATACTTATTTACGATATTATGCATCTTCTGATTTTTTGTTTTCACTTTCTTCATAATAAAAGATGTCATGTTCTAACGTGCACCTAAAATAAATGTAAAAAGATAATGTTCAGAATGTTGCTTATATTTTCAAAAGTTTCAATGCTATAATAAATTAATAAAAAATGGTAATAATCAGTTTTTGATTGTTTATATAAGTTTAATTACTTAGAACGTTTTACTAAGAACGTTTGATTTATCTACTTTTATTCTATTAAATCATTTACTTTTTTACTATTTAATTTTGATTTTGTATACTTTAGTTTTTACAGGGATAATTGTAACTAAGGGCAGTCTCTCTGCTAGCATAACTATATTAGTATATACAAAGATTGTAAAAGCAATAAACATATTTAGTAGTTTACTATCTATTATTCAATGTAAATAAATTTGTATTTTAATTAAATACATGTTTAACAAAAATTAATATTTACTGTTTATAGATTCATTAATTAAAGAGTAGTATTTACCTCAAGTGGTAAAGGAATTGACTTGTTTACTTCTACAAAAATATCAAGCTTGGATGGTTTTTTTATGTCGAAGCTGCTTACGAACCTGAGTTCGATTGTCTGTCATAGTGAATGTTGAATTTTTTGAAAATATTTTACAAAAAATAAACTAGATTTTTCAATGAAAGAATGTGAGCTTGTTTTCATTATCTATACTTGTAATGTCTTGCACGAGAGGACATTATATTTCATTAAGGATAAATAGAAATCAATAGATAATTAAATAAATAAATTTACTATCTATCTAGAAAGTGTTGAACATTCTATATTCAAATGTAGAATGGAATATATGCAAAATGAATTTATTTCTTAAATTTTTTTGTTAATAATCAAATACTGTTAGTTTATAGACCTATCAAAATTATTAATTAAAAAATTTTCAAATACAACCTTCATGCTTTTACGTTTTTTGATAGTGTTGATTTTACATATTGCAGAGCCTGGGTTTTTACATATTGTGGAGCCTGGTTGGTCTGGGCTATAAGTTACAATTTTGTGTAGTAAACTAATTTTAATGAAATTCTAAGAAAAAACTGCAATATAAAGGTCAAAATCGATATTTTATTTATGCCCTTTCAATTGGCATAGATTAAAAATTGATCAAAAACTTTTTTCACCACTCTAAATTAATAAATATTTTTATTGGTCTTACAATCTTTATACAATAATATACTATACTAATATGATAGTCAGACTGTCCTTGTTTGTAATCACCCCCGTAGAATCTGAATTCATCACTCTTACATCAAAATCATAACTTTAACATTATTTTTCAGCCCTCATGGTGAAAAATATAGTCCAACACTATTGTCTATAAATATAGTCCAACACTTCGCTCAGAGGTAAACTGTCTTACAAGGTAAATAATCAACTTCTACATTTGTGAAAAGCACTATTTTATTATTCCACACTTTTGAAATGTACTATTAAAAAACTTCCAATAAAATATGATCTTCAAAATTTAATTTTAATATAGCGGATCTTTCGCCGGAAACGGCACGAATTGACAAACCAATGTTTTTAAATAGTTTTTTAATTCAAGTATGGTCGACTTCAAGAAAACAATTTTTAGAATACAATTTTTGATAGATTGTTTTTGTTTATTTTAGAACATATTTGAAAATTCAGATGAAAGACATGATTGATGTTATAAAGATCGTTCTTTCACAAACCTGTTTGATTAGCAGCTTGAGTTGGCGTATTGGCCTGTGCAGATAGAGATTGTTCGGGCCCTGTTGCCCCTGTCAGGCTGTTATTAATATTGACCTTCATCTTGAGCAGCGCCCAGTCGAACGAGAAATCATAATGATAGTTGAGTGTGCGGAAGAGGATGCGGAACAATTGACGCAAATACATGTAATCAGGACCACCCTCAAAATGTAAGGCACGGCAATAATTTAGGTACATACAGAATTCAGCCGGATAACCCTGTGAAATAGTAGGATTTAGAATAAAACAATATTTTCTCGAAATAATGAACATAAATGCAATGGGATTTCATTCTAAATATAAAATTAATGAGACATCAAATGCTACAGAACTTTATAGTTGAACTTTGATTTAAACAAATAATCGGGACATACAAGTATACAATTTTTACATATAATTTTTAAAATTATACATATAATTTTTTTTAACGAAAATTTTAATGTCAGAAATTTATTTTTATAATATCTAATCGTAAAAGTAGATTAAATATTTTATACACATTAGCAAGATACTTTTAGTTGTTATATTTTATAAGAGATTCCTCACTTAAAGAATGTTTGTAACAACTTTCAAGGAATATTATAGAATCAAAGCAATCGGTAAAGTTCTGAAGGCAAGTAAACTTCATCAATAACACAGATACTGTATGTAAGGTAGGCTTGGCAATGCACATTGTTAATATACTTATGTTGTTGTATAAGATGATTTTTATAATCATAAATTAAATTAAGTTCTAGGCATTGTCACGTGGTGAAAATCTAAATCTATTATATATATATATATCAAATGCAATGATCAGTTTGATTTATAATTTCATATAAACTTAATTATATGGGCTATAAATTATGAATTCCTGAAATCATTATTTCAATATTTTATTTATATATATAATAGCTGGTATGAATATTATGACTATATTACTAGCTGCAAGCTGTCACTAATGTTACTCATGTAATACATTTCTTGTTTTATTGTATGAAAAAAAATATTTATATTTTATTCTAAAATTTGAACCATAAAAACATTAAATGCAAATAATTGCAAAGCTATATTCAGTAACAAGATATTTGAAATGTAACAAAATAAATTTAGAAATTGAAATCGTTATACAAAATTTCTGAAAATTTATGAAGAATTATTTTTCCTGTTTTTTCTTAATGTATGAATCGGTGCATTCTATGTACTATAAGTTAGGAAATTTTAATTTTATAGAAATTAGTGTAGAATTTTTAGTCCGGCAAGTTCATACCTATTTTCACCTAAGTTTTCACCTATTAAAGAAATCATTACTATATAATATATATTTATATCCATAACGTAATTTAAATACTTGACTATTAAAAATAAATATTTCCCTAATTTCAAAATTTCATTACTTATAGATATGGTTTTAATAATTTAAAGACACTTATTTCGTAAATGTTTTTTTTTGTTCACTTTTTTAAAATTTATTAAAATGTATATTTAATTAAAAAATTAATAAAATCAATAAATCTAATCATGATTTTAATATATATTGGCATCATATTTTACCATTTATTTTATCATATTTTAAATTATATAGTTTTTGTAAAATTTTAAAAATCAACTAGAAACAAGACCATAAATTAAAAAAACAATTTAATATCATTGCTTTTTAGCAAAGATAATTTCTCAGTAAAGCTTACTTGCCTGTTTTTTACTTTTTTGAAATTTCTTTTTATAAGATTCTCAAAACTTTGTAGAAATTTTTGAAACCAAGGCTGTACTGCAAAAGCATGATTAGTAAACTGTTGTTTGCAGTAGTATACTTTGGTATGTTTCATGAGTATCAAATTTCAAAAGTTAATTTAATGTTTACATATATTATTTAAACTAAAAATCAAAAAGAACTGTCCTCCCAATAAGATTTGCTTAAGAAAGTTCTAAATATTTTTTGAGATTTAAGTTGAAAATGTTATATATAAATGATAATATTTAACGTTTGATATATTTTTTTACCTTGCATAGAACTTCAACAGATGTGGACATTTTCTTTTCACTAATTTTTTCATATTTTTGTTTTTTCGTTGCCGCCTTCAAACCTTGCCAGGGTAGTATACCGCGGTTGAAGTACATAAGAACATATCCAAGCGACTCCATGTCATCTCGGCGACTTTGTTCAATACCAAGGTGGGCATTTATTGATGCATACCTTGCTGTACCGGTTAAATTTTTGTCTTCGCGGTATGTTATGTGTACTCGAGTGCGGCTATCACGATATTTTTTAGCTAATCCAAAATCAATTAGAAACAGCTAAAAAATAAAAAGTATCTAATAGTCTTAACTATTTTGTAATATGTGATATAAAATAAATTAGAAATGTATGAAAAGCAATAATTTAATTATATATATATTTTTGCTGCATGCATTAATTTACTGTTGTTTAGTGAACACTATTCATAATATATTTTTTTGTGTAATTAAGTGATAAATAAATATAAATCCATTAGTTTATAATCATACAGTATTACCTTATTACAATGACGACCAATTCCCATTAAAAAATTGTCTGGTTTTATGTCTCTATGAATAAAGTGTTTGCAGTGAACATATTCAATCCTACCTATCATTTGATCAGCCAACATTAAGACTGTTTTAATTGAAAATTTTCGAGAACAAAAAGAAAACAAATCTTCAAGTGAAGGCCCCAATAGATCCATCACTAGTACGTTATAATTTTGTTCCTGTCCAAACCTGTAAAAAAATTATTTTTATTTTCTTTGCATCAACTAATAATTAAATTCGAATTTAAATCAATATAGAGCAGACATATATAACATTGAATTAATAATATCAATAAAATAATAACAGGATTTTAAGCGAAGTATTGAAATAAAAATATAAATTATTTTTTACTTAATTCCTATAAAAAATACAGTAGTTAGATTTCTTTGGCATATTATACATTTGATATTTATTTATTTATTAAACATTTTCTATATTGCTGTTAAATGTTGTTATTTGTATGTATGTAGAATATTAATTGAGCTTTTCATTTACTGTTGTAGTCAAAAAGATTATTAAATTAATATAGTATAAAAAATGTTTTTGAAATTTTGGTTGACATGGTAATGTTCGTAATAAAACAGTAAATTCAAAATGTCAAATTATTTTTCAGTAAAACATCTAAAAAGTCAGAGGATCTACAGTGTACACAAACACAAGTATGGGAATACTATTTAGAGTTTAGATGTGCATTAAGTATGACTTGACCGTATTTGTAGCAATTTTTTCTACAATTATTATAGTAAACACTTTTACAGAATAAATAAGAAAATAAATAAGCAATGCTTGATTTTAATCAAAGCGAATAAAACATATGTATAGCAACAATTTTGTAGTAGAGAAATTTTAACAATACATGATACCATCACAAAAATGACTAGTATGAATCATCATTATTCATTATTGCATAAGATACATAAATATAAATATCTATACATTTTTCTTATACTTAACTCTTCTTTTAATAACTTTAAAGATTGTGCAAGAAGTCTTTTCTTGATACATGTAAGGTACAAAATTGTTTACTTGCTAATTCATTTATTTTTTAATTTTTATTATTAATAAAATTATGTGCATAATATAAATATATTAGTATGTACTATTTTATTTGAACTTTATAGTTAATTAAGGGTATGAAATAATTATAAATAATACTTTTAATCATAGTTTATAATAAAAGAAAATCTCATATAAAGAAATAATGTAATCAAATAAACAGTACATTGTTTATGAAAACAAAAAGGTTTTCCTTTAAAATTAAATAAAAATTAAATGACAAATGAATAATCATTGATTATATTATCAAAAAAATTTATATATAAATAAGAATTTAAGAAAAGAATCTCATCGTTATTTCTTTACCTAAGATATTTTTTCAATTTTTCCTAAGAGTTTTTAAAATTTTCCAATTTTTATAATCTGTATACTTTTTAAAATACCATAATTATTTTTAAATAATAACAAATATATTTTTCTCACCAGCGTATATGTGGAATGCCTACACCTCCATGTAATATCTTATATAATTTGCATTCATATAATAACTGAGGATGGCGAGCTCTGACACTTTCCATTTTAACGGCAACTTCCTATAGTAATAAAAAGATAAAAATACAAATTTGTACATTTTATGTCAAGTAGTTGAAATGAAAAACAATGTAATTTTTTGGTCTAAGAACTAATTAATAAAAAGAAATAGATCAACTTGTTCTGTGTACAATAATTTTACTACTTGTTTGCCTTTAAAGATTAGAAAAAACAAAAATTAAGAATTAATATTACATTGATAACAATATATAATTTATAAAAGAAACTATATTGTATAAAATATATTATTAAATTTATTACAAATTACATTTTATTTTCCTTTATAAGCAGACAAAATCTTCCAACATAATGTAAATGAATTCAATAGGCAAATATCACAAATAATTATAATTATTTAATAATTATAGTTCTTGCTGAAGTTTAAATTAACTGGAAAAATTATTTTTCTCATAATAAATAAATATAGAGCAAGTAAATCTGTTATGATCCACTATGGTTTCAATTATATTAGAATCATTTTTTTATACAATTATAAAAATTAAAATCTTTTTCAAGCTGGAGATTGTGTTTTAATTCTTAATGATTAGATTTTTTTATATTATTTGTTATTTAAAGCCATTGATTTATTAATAAAATTTTCTTATAAAAAGCAAATGACCAGTAAACTTAGAAAAATGGATATAATAATAACAATAACAACCACAACAACAACAACAACAACAACAACAACAACAAGAATAATAATAATAATGATGATGATGATGATGATGATGATGATGATAATAATAATAATATATGTTATTGAAAGTTGTAATACTAATTATATGAATAAAAATAAAATACTGGCAGACAAAATAAAATACAAAGAAAATTTTTCCGTAGCTTTAATAAAATTTATCATTAGCTAAATAAAGTTTCTAAATAATCAAATAAAAATTTCAAGCATTTTATTGCTATTTACAATATTGCTGTAGTTCTAGTATTTAAATAATAAAGATATAATTTCCATCTCTTTCATAATTAACTGTCTCAACATTATCCATGTTTTCTCCTACTTATGGTGTAACTGAAAATAAATGTAATTAGCTTGCTCTATTTACCAAAAAAGTGAATAATAGTGTTAACAATAATCACATTATTTTGGAAATAGGAATTTGAAAAAGGACAGTATTTTCTTTATATAAGTCTATATATAGGTGGTAGAGGAATAACTATATAAGATGCAATAATTTTCAAATATTTTTTACATTTACAAAATAATTACAATCTAATTTTTTTCTGTAAAGTCAATTTTTATTCTCCTACTATTTATTATCTTATTCCAGAGTTTAAATACCTATTTTGTAATTGGAGATAAGAAAAGAATAAGAAATATAAAAAAAAGCTACTAAATATAGCATAAATTATTCAATTTGAACATCGAGGTGAGTTCCTTCACAATAACAGAGAAAATTAAACAAATAGGCAAAAAGCGAGACAAAAAGTATCATCATAATCTAAGAATGTAAGACGAAATGAAAAGAGATAAACAAATATTTGAAAAGAACATTTCTCTGTTGTTGCTTGACCAGAATAAATATTTTTAAAATTAAATTACATGTAAGATAAAAAAGGCCTGATCAAAAATTTGAGCATGTAAGAGCAAATAACATTAAACAAGTAACTCCATAAGTGATACGTATATACAAAAAACAACGAGAAAGAAAAGGATAGATATGCAGCAAACATGTAAGGTAGTTTATGGTTATGATTCGTACGGCTGATGCTACTGTCGTTATCCTTACCTCGCCATTAGCAATGTTGAGGCCGAGGTAAATATCTCCAAATGAGCCCGAGCCGATTTTTCTCATAAGCTTGTACTTGCCACCAACGATAAAATCGCATTTGTTGATCCCCATGATCGACATGGCTGCTGCTTCTCAACACCGCGCATCCAGCCCAAAGAGAAAGAGTGAATGAGACTTATATGAGGCACACAGAAACGAGGCAGAGAAAACTCAGCTGCCACGAGCACTTCACCAAGGTCTTTCTTTTTCTTCTCCAATTTTGTATACAAAGGCAGAGGCTATGTTCTATAGACTTTCGTTGAACTGCCTTCACCTTCCTCGATTTACCTGCCTTGGTTTAGGCAGAGCAGCAAAATTTAGTAAAATTAGAGTTCCTTTGACACGCGCGCACAACCACAGAGAAGTTGCAGGTAACTGTAATCTGTATTATAATTTAGGTGAATTGTGTTAATGTGTTGTTCTTTATTGTGTGTCGCGCCGTCTAATCTGACCGTATATTCAGCTGTACATAGCATAAGTATATATTGTAACTGCACTGCACTACTCTCTGATGTTCTGTGAGGCAGCGACGTGTGAGTTGCGACCTGCAAACGAAAGTGTGATCTCTTTAATTCTTATCGAAATTTGAACGCGCGGCGCTCGAAGTCTCGAGCGTCGTATTCGCGGTTTTGCCGCGCGTACGGACGATAAAGATAGATAAAGAAAGAGAAAAACAAAGAAAAAGAAGAAAAGGATAAGACAATTATGAGGCAATTATGCTGCTTGACTTTAACCGATGTCCCTATAATATTAATAATATTACACGAGGTTGACAGTCCTTTACCAACAACTTGACAATTACAGATAAAGAAAAAGATAGATGACGGACGTTAGATCTTTTTCGCGCTCTTGTTCCGAAAGATATTTGTATAGATTTTTTTCAGAGTTTTTTATATGTATTTTAAAAAAACCTGTTTATGTATAATTATACTAAAGCTAAATTTACTCATGAATTTTTTTATTATATACGTATATATTCTCATTTAGTATGTATTTCACGTTACTGTAATGTGCAGGGGTCCTCCGTACGAATTACTGCGTCACCTCGATGTGCTCTTGTCGAATATACGAAATATTTATAAAAATAACATTAATAAGTAAATAAAATTATTTAGTGCATAGAGTACTATACTCACATGGAGTATTACTGCGAATATTGTTCAGGTTTTTAAATAAACTTTAAACAGTATGGAAAATAATATATTCATTTAAGTTGTAAAAAAATCTATTGAATGTTCACTGTGGTTTTCTTTTTAATTATAATATAGACTACACGAAACGTTTATATCATTCTTTATTTAAAAAGAAATATTCAAATTAAATTGCGATATATTTACTTGTGGTTCAGGAAGACTTTACGTGAAAATATATTTTAAACTTTTTTAAAAGAATCTTTTGACTACTTTATTTTTTCAATATAGTAATTTAGTTTCGTAGTATCGGCAATATTCCCTATTATACTTTTAATTTTCTGATTTATGGAAAATCAAATAACACAAAATGCTTAGAAAAACAGAGCTTTTTACATATGCTTTTTATTGTAAATGTTAGCTTCTCTTTATCCCCTGCTATCCCTAAATCGCTACATCGCTAAAAAATTTAGTCCTGCTGCTTATTAAAATTCCTTGAACGAGGTTTCCACGATTATGTTCTATTATCTTTTTTTTATGACTTCTTTTGATGAAGAAGTTATCCACTTAGGGATAAACATATAAAAAAATGTCATTTTTTATGGATATTGATTAAATTAACATTTTTATATTTTTACCATATTTTTATTTTTAACCAGTTTCAACTCAACTGAAGTCATTGAAGCTTAACCTGCTTAACTATCAATCAGAAAAAACCTTAGAAGAAAACATAAAAAATTGCATAGTTTACTTACGACGACTTCCGTCGAGTAACGTCGTGCACGAATGTACATATTATGAAGGGTTGAGAGGAGTGGAAACTCCATTCGCTTTACATGGGGGAAAAGCTCAGGAAAATTAGCCGGAGATGGTAGTTCAGATTTGTCCGATAGACGTCGCTGTCTTGGAAATCCCTCGATGGTTCTGCGTGCAACAGAGAGAGAGAAAGCAAAAGCCAATGTGAGTATGGGCAACGAAGATAGACGGTTATAGAAGCGCAAAGCCTATAGGCTAATAGGTAACAAAAAATCGTAGTACCAAGAAGTCCGTCAGATGGTAGCACTATGGTCTACAACACATCATTATTATCATTATACAGCGCACATCAGCCTGCATCAGCATATGATCCGTCGTTCTTGCGTAAAAGCAGAAAAGGTTACAGGGCAGTCACTAGTTTTTTTCAGCACTCGTATGAATTCATGTCACGTGTATGTATGGAGCAGTGTGTCCTACACACTCGTTAGAATGAATGCATACGTGTTGTCTTTAATATGTATATAAAAGATACAGCGTTGTCTTAAATAAAAATGTTCTTAAATTAATGTGGGAGTAAATTTTAATAAGGAGTAAATTTTATTCCTAGTCTGGAAATTGATTATTTACCTTGTGCTCGATCCCTTAATTCTCTAAGTACACCCCACGATACAATTCCGCCGTCTACTAGCATATCATGAATTCTAAAACTATTACGTAGACATTTAATTAAATGGGGGGGGGATCTCAATTGAAAAATATTTTTCTTCCGAAACGTTCTATGTACGGTGTCTCTTTACATATTCCCAAATTTTTTATCGCTTTCTGATTAGGAGTACCTAAATCACAAACCATAGATTTTATAGTGAAGCCGGCTTCATCTACATAATTTAAAATGTCTATAATTATTTTTTCCAACTTATCTCCACTAATACTGTTATGAGCAACATAATAACATATGGGTTGTCTCCAATTAGTTTGTCTCCCCCTTATCATGAAAACTAAAACATGGTTTCCATATGCAGATGACCTACCATGTTCACCTAAGTCACTAAAACCCTCTACGACATTATTTTTTGTATTATATTCTAACCACTGCTTAATGCACATTTCGTCCCACATTAACACGCATTCTTTATCCTGAAGAGACATTTGTTGGAATTTTATTTTAAGCAACTGTAAGAGTCGATCGTTTCTTCCCGGTGATAAATTAAGTTCGTTTACCCATTTTCTAATTGTACTCACGCAGGGCAGTTTAAAATTTTTTTCATTTCTTAACCAAAGATAAGCTTTGGGGGATTTGTAAAATAACGATAAAGCAAATTCGTGCTCATTATCCTTCCATTTACTCTGTTTAATGTGACCTATTTGCATTTTATAAAATTCTTTAACTTCCTTTCCTAATAGTTGAAACTGTTTATACATTATTGCTGATTCTTTTTGTTTATTAATGTTTTTTTTTAAATTATTAATTTTCTTGTTTTTATTTAGAAGGACTTTACGATTTCTCAGAATGACAGTTTTATTTTTATTTTTTAAATATACTATGGTTTCTTTAGCATTTTTAATAGCATTAATATTATCTTTATTAGTTTCTTTTAATACTTTTATTTCATCATTAAGTTTCCTAAGTGAATTTTTATAAGCGTTAAGTTTAAATAATATGTGTGGGTCAAGTATCCCAAAATTATCATCGCCATTCAAATTTGCACAAATGTCCTGTTTAGACTCCGCAGTTTCTACTAAATCAATTACTGAGCTGTTAACGTGTTCATTCAATTGTGTAGCTTGATTTATATCGTTTGTGTTATGAACATGTTTATCTATGGATTCGTGAACACTGTCATTAAAAGGATTATCATGCAAAGTTATTTCATTATTTTTATTATCATTTAAAATACTATGTCCACTTGATTGTCACTTGAATTATTTGAAACTATTTCAGTATTGTCTGAACCATCTGAATCAATAGCTATATTCACTTCTCTAGGAACTGCAGTATGCAATAAAATTTTCTTACCATTTCTCACAGTGTAATTAACATCCACGAAATGAATAGAACAAATTCGCTTTTCATAGAGCTGTTTCTCATCCACATTGTATAGGTCTAAATTTCCACAATTCTTTATCCATATATTTTGCCTTAAAATGTTAGCATGTTAGCATTTACAAAAATATTATGTCAATGTTATTAATATGAAATATTGATCTGTCTTATATTTAAAACTATTTCTTGTAGCGATAAAAATATTTTGTATAAAAGTTGTGCGGGAGACTATTCTAAACACAAATAAGTATCTTCAGAACTTATAAAACCAAATTTGCTATAATTAAATAAACGATCTAATACAGAAATTCAATGATATTTAAGAACTATAAAATAGTTTTATAACTTTTCACAATTTTTTAACAATTCAAATTCGATAATATAGTAATAATGTGTCTAACATTAAAAAGTGTGATTTTAATATGGTGATCTGTTTCAAAATTGTTTCTATTAAAAATTAACTCTTGTGATGTTCGTCAATAGATAGGACGTTTTTAATGAATTAAAATGCAATGTGTAGAAAATAAAAAATTTGATTAAATCACAAAAAGGTCATATTTATAAATTAAATATTAGTTAAAAATGGTACTTATGTCGACTATTTTGAATGAAATTAATAAATATTTTTATCTGTCTTACAGTCCATATAATATAATATATTAATTAAAATATTGACAGTCAGACGGTACTTATTTATAATAACCCCCGAAGAATCTGAAATAAAACTTATTAATAAAATTAAAATAATAAATTAAAACCATAATAAAATATAATAAAATAAAATTAAATTATTAAATTTAATTAATAAAATTAATAAACTATATCCTATGTTAGCAAAGGATAATCTGACTGCCCCCACTACCTTATTATATCCTTTGGAGTTCGACGTTTCGAACCCCTACGGTTCATCCTCAGGAACTAAACTATTGAAATGTAAATTAAATATAAACAAGTTTTATTTAAAACTAAACTAAACTAAGAATTTAGTTCCGGATGGTGAACCGTAGTGGTTCGAAACGTAGAACTCCAAAGGATATAATAAGGTGATGGGAGCAGTCAGATTGGCCTTTGCTAACATAGGATATAGTTTATTTATTTTATTAATTTAATTTTATTATTATTTTATTATTATTTTAATATATTAGTTTTAATCTTAGTAATAAGTTTTATTTCAGATGATTATAAACAGGGTGATTATAAAGAAGGACAGTCTGACTGCCATTATTTTAATTAATATATTATATTATAAGGACTGTAAGACCGATAAAAATATTTATTAATTAAATTGTTATATTGTTGAAAGTTCGAAACTCATATTTCCAGTGGTGATAGCTCGAACGTTTTGAACTTTATGTGATAAAAACAAATGCTTGTTATTACATATGCAAAAAAATTTTTTGAGCCCTTACACATTTTAATACTACCAATAGAAGCAGAAACAATTTTTGTTTAAACTTTTGTTCATTAATAGCGATTTAATTAACATTTTATCAGGTATGTGAATAAGTCTTTCCCGTTTTTTTTTTTTTTTTTCAAATTTTGAGTCTTTATTGTGAAAAAATGGTTACAAATGAATTATTGAAAGTATTGGCCATCGCTAGCTATAACTTTTTCCCATCTTTCTGGCAACATACGAATCCCGTTGCGAAAAAATTCGATCGGTTTGGCCTCTATCCAGTCATCCACCCATTTTTTGGCTTCCTCGTAGGAATGGAAGTGCTGGTCAGCCAGGCCATGCGTCATCGATCTGAAGAGATGGTAATCAGACGGAGCGACGTCTGGACTATACGGCGGGTGGGGTAGGACTTCCCATTTGAGCGTTTCTAAGTATGTTTTCACCGGCGGTGCAACATGTGGGCGAGCATTGTCATGTTGCAAAATAACTTTGTCGTGCCTGTCGGAGTATTGTGGCCGTTTTTCTCGCAGTGCGCGGCTCAAACGCATCAATTGTCGTCGATAGACCTCGCCTGTGATCCTTTCATTCGGTTTCAGAAGCTCATAGTAAACCACACCTAGCTGGTCCCACCATATACAGAGCATGAGCTTGGCGCCATGAATATTTGGCTTGGCCGTCGATGATGATGCATGGCCGGGTAGTCCCCATGATTTTCTTCGCTTCGGATTATCGTAACTTATCCACTTTTCATCGCCAGTCACGATACGATGCAGAAAACCCTTTCTTTTATGTCGCTGAAGCAGCTGTTCGCAAGTGAAAAAACGCCGTTCGACGTCTCTCAGCTTCAGTTCGTACGGCACCCAATTTCCTTACTTTTGGATCATTCCCATGGCTTTCAAATGCTTGGAAATGGTTGTTCGGTCAACTCTTAATGCTTCAGCAAGTTCTTCTTGCGTTTGACAAGAATCTTCATCAAGCAAAGTCGCCAATTCTCGATCTTCAAAGATTTGCGGCCGCCCGGAACGCTCCTTGTCTTCCACGTCGAAATCACCGCTTTTGAAGCGTCGAAACTATCCGCGAACACTTAAATCATCGACACAACCTTCTCCATAAGCCTCCTGAAGCAATCGATGCGTCTAGGCAGCAGATTTCTTCAAATTGAACCAATAATGTATATATATATACAATAAGTAATTGAAGTAATAAATCGACTCGGCTCAAATTTCGACATTTTCACGATATCAAAAATTTATGATGCGAAAAAATTTTAACTAATGTGTTAGTATGGAATTGTTGACATATGAATAAGCTTTGATTATGACATATGTAACCATTGAATACTCGCGCAGTATTGGTGGCGCCATCTCTTACAAAAAACGGGAAAGACTTATTCACATTCCTAATAACATCGTAACTGGTAAGGTGAAGGTAGAAAGTTTCATCTATCTTAATATTTTTACTGCATTTCGAGTGGTTATTAATTTTTAAAAAACTAGTGTTCATAAAAAGTTTTTTCATGTGCCGTCTACTGCGGTCGGCCGGTTTATCTATCCACACGCCGACGTCGTAGTGCCGCCTACTGCATATGCATTCACTTGCGTACTTATGCAAAAACAGCTTAGTCCAGGCGAATTAGGGTTTTGATTCAACAATTTCTCCAACGCCTTTTTTTTCATTAAATAATAGATGAGGATGTGTACACTAAGACCCTAAATTCTCGGGATTGCACCCCATCGGCAACGTATTTATTTATTGCAAAATAGAAAAAAAGCTCTTTTTTTAGTTTTTCATTAATAGTTTAAATAATATTGCTCTAATCGAAAAATGTTTCGTATAAAAGTTCTGCGGGAGATAATTGTGAATAAAAGTACGTACATTACAAACTTAAAAAGTCGATTTTTCTATTGTTAAATAAACAATGAGAATGGAAAATTTTTCGATATTTAAAGAACTATACAATTTGTTTAAACAATTGAAATTCAATAAAAATGGTGCAAACAGATGTTTTTTCATCTACTTCAACTACGTTTCAAATTACAAAGTGTACTTTCAAAATGGCGACCAGTTGCAAAATTATTTATATTGCAACTTAACCATTGCGAAGTTCGCCAACGGCTGGGAATTTTTTAATGCAGTTAAATGCAATCATTAGAGGATATTAATAGTAATCAAAGCTGAAAAGACCAGATTTTTAAATTAAATTTTTATATTGTTTAAAGTCAAAAACGCCGTTACAAGGGACAATATCTCGGAAGTTTTTAACGCTAAAATATTGAAACAAAGTGCATTTTATTGCGCTTAAAAAAAGAAAAATTTTGAGCCCTTGTACATTTTCATACGACAAATAGAAGTTGAGAAAATTTTTGTTTAAACTATTATTTATTACTTGTCATTTAATTAACATTTTAACTTGAAATTTGGCAAGGTTTAAGTATAAAGGTTAACCTATCTTTGCATTTATTAATACATTCTAAATTATTAATAATTATGTTTAAATGTAACATTTATAAAAAGTTTTTACGCGTGGCATCAGCGACGGCTGGCGGCAGCTTATCTCTCCTCGCGCAGACATCGCGGCGCCGTCTACTGAGCATGCGCACATTCGCGCACTGCGTCACAGACAGCTCCAGCTACGTCGCTCTCGATTTTAGTTGTAAAATAGAATATCTAAACTATAAAAGCAGCTATTTTGATGATTTTTTTTAATTTAACTTTATTTTTTTTAACCTTCATAGTGCTCTTGGTTCTAATACAGTAATTCTATTATATCCAATGTATAATAACGTTAATTAATTCTTTTCAATTTTATATTGGTTTATTTAATAATTTAAAATTACTTTTATTTCATTTTTTGTCTTTCTGTTATAAGATTAACGTAATTCGATATTAGTTTTCCTCTTTTCTGATAACCAATTTTTATTATTGATACATATTTACGCTGTTTTTTGTCTGTGATGCACTTAGCGCTGAAAATTATTATTTTTAATAGCTTAAACCAGCTTTGTCTTTATTCTATTCTGAAAAGCTATTCTGAAACCATAGATAGGACATTTTTATAGCGACGTAATAATTAAATTTAAATTTTCGATTAAATAGTCTAAATAATTCTTTACTTTTTATTCTGGTCTATAAATTTAATATTTATTGAAGATTACTTTCGATTCTTCGGGGAGAGATAATATTAAATTATGCATATTATATATATCATATGTATTAATAAGGTTAATTCCAATTTATTGAAAATTTATTTCATCTCCACAACGTATCATAATTCTAAAATTTTTAATTAAAAATTATTTAATCATACTTAAATTAATAAACTTGAGTGACTGTAATTAATTTTATTTTAATAGACTGTTAAAATTTTCTTGCGAGTTTATGAAAACAAAAATTAATTAAATAAATTAAAGTTCATTATTTCAATTATATTTGGATAAACTTTAATATAAAATTTCGGAATGAAAAGCGTCAAGGGAAATAAAAAAATTTTCAAAGAATTTAAATTAATATTAACAACCCATTTTCATCAGGGACATGTATTTTATTATTTACAAAGTAGATATTAATAACAGTGAAGATAATACATTCACGTTTTAATAATTAAATAATTTTTTTTATTCAATATTGGTTGGGCTATACAGGAGCTATTTTTGCAGAATTTATTCATTATTAGAATTGCACATCCTGCATATAAATTTCATAAATGGCGGTTACGGCCGGGGAACTGGGGTACTTGTATGAGCGCCACCTGGATTTCGGGGAACATTACTAATTATCAATGTTCCCCGACAGTAGTTACTCGCGTGCCTATGGGCTTTGCGCTTCTATAACCGTCTATCTTCGTTGGTATGGGAAAGAAAAGAAGCAAAAGTAGGAGAGCAGAATTTTACTTTCCCCTCTCTCTATGTTGACTGCATACCCCACCTCTTTTTTCTTCAAACACATGTATTTGAACGAGCAACCTCACAGGGTGTCGTTCCCTTACGGCCAATTCTGACCCGAAGTCCTGCCGTGTAATTTGACACGATTTTAGCGGAGTTTCTACTCTTTCTCTCTACTCTCTCTAATATATATATTATGGAAGATAGAGAAGAGTGAAAACTCCTCTAAAATCGTATCAAATTATACGGCAAGACGTCGGGATAGAATTGGCCGCAAGGCGGCGACACCCTGTGAGGTTGCTCGTTTAAATGCATGTATTTTAAGAAAAGAGCGTTGAAGTATGCAGTGAACGTAAAGAGAGGGGAAAGCTAAATATCTGATCCCCTACTTTTGCTTCTTTTTTCCTCTTACTCGCTTTGGCTTTTGCTTTCTCTCTTTGTTGCATGCAGAACCATCGAAGGATTTCCCAGACAGTGACGTCTATCGGACAAATCTGAACTATCATCTCCGGCTAATTTTTGATGAGCTCCATATATTATAAGTTATAATTATAGCTAGTTTTAACATTACTTTTTAATTAAAAAGTGCTAATGGCAACTTCTTTACTGCGTCAGACTAGATTTATTACGTTATTTACAATCGTTAACAAAACAAGTAATACTGCTTCAGTAATGTCGAACAGATCTATCATGACGAGCCGGTTAAAATGTGAGAAAGTTGTCGAGGATCTGCAAAAGAATCCATATTTCGAAAAGTATGCCCAAAAAATTTCCCAACTCCAAAATACTAGTCCGGAGGAATTTATGAGAAGAATAGAAGAAAAAGAACGCAAGATTAAGGAAGAAAAAGGTACTATCATGGTGCTAACATAAAATATCATTATCATTTCTGTATAATTCTAGTTTTCAATAATATTATATTATTATAACATTTATAAAAAATTTAATGCTATTTAATTTTAATTTGTGTAATATTAATATTAAGTTGATTAGAACATTTGATTAATTCAATTATAAATGCAAGGCATTTTATTTACAAAAATATATAATTTTTCATTTCTATATATTCAATAAAATATTCATATTGATTATATAAAAAATCTCACTTTTCAAGAGCATCAAACGAAAGAGAAAAATTTTCAAGTATCAGATATATCAAAACCATGCTTAAAACCTGGAATGCAAACCAAAGAAGCCCAATTAAATAAAATAATGAAATTGGACTTAATTCAAGATAAAAGCAAAGATGAAATCACAGATATATGGTATCAGTATCACAAGGAAAAAGATTGTATTGCTGGAGTATTGACAAAAGAACAGTTTGTAAAGATATTTGAGCGTGGAGAAAAATATAACACATTTTTATTGCCTTTACCACGAGAAAATGGTTATGAATTTATTATTTGTCAATTCCATGGAACTGAAATTCATATGACACCGTTATTATGGTACCAAACCCATAAAGAAAATGCTCCTGAATGCTTAACAATGATACATTATACAGAGTTAATTGATAGTAAAGGAATCGTATTAATGAGAGGCGAATTAGACATAAAGTCTATAAATGTTTCAGAAGCACAGTGTTTAGCAAATGAACTTCAAATGTACTATTCTTCTGATCATCCTCAGAGATTAAAGCTACTTGAAACATTTACAAAGAGACCTAATGAATTTAAACATATGGATTTAATAGCACATCTAGAAACTATTTCATTTGAAGCAGGTGCTAGTGGTGAACAGTTGAAGAAAACAAATAAATAAATAAGATTAATTGTAAATACTTGTTAAAATAAATATTGTTACCTATTGCAATTATTTTATTATATTATTAGTTTGAATTCTCGTAAGTTTTTTTGAACAATTGCACAATGATATATTATTTTAGCTCAGATTAGTTATAGATAATAGGTAAAACTTATTGTTAACTATTATGCCTTGCATTTACAATGATTTTTTATTTTTGATATTATTGAATTACAGAATAATTGTTTTCAGTTAAAATTAGATGTATAAAAAATATACAGAAAGCATATACCAGCTGGGCAATTACATCACAATTTTGTAATTCAAATGTAATTCCAATACCAAATATGGCTAGAGCTTACTCACAAACATGTGAAAATAAATATATTACTACACCAATTTTTTATGTTAATGCTTGTGAGTAAAAATAGTTACTAGTTGAAGTATATTTTTATTTATAATATAAAACTTAGTACATAATTTGTATAAATGAAATTTTACACTAATAATTGAAAAAATCTTTAGATCCTCACATTGGGCATTTATATACTGCAGTATTAGCTGATACAATTAATAGATTTTATTTAATGCAAGGTTACACAACTTTATTAAGTACAGGTACAGATGAGCATGGAAATAAAGTTCAACAAGCTGCAAAATTTGCTAATCAACCTGTAGATTTACATTGTAAACTCATGTCAGAAAAATTCCAAAAAATGAGTAATACTTTTGAAGTTAAATACAATACTTTTATGAGAACGACAGAACCATTTCATAAAGAAACTGTTCAATATTTTTGGGTAATCATTTAATATATATATATATATATATATATATATATATATATATATATATATATATTTTTTTTTTTCATATTCTGTTTTTGAATAAATAGAACAGTACTTTTTAGAATTTACTAGAAAACCAAAATTATATTTATAAAAGCAAATATGCTGGTTGGTATTGTATTTCGGATGAAGCATTTTTGTCAAATGATGAATTAATTGAAAAGACAACAGATACTGGTAAAATTATTAAAGTATCAGCTGAATCTGGACATCAAGTTGAATGGACTGAGGAAGATACTTATAAATTCAAATTAAGTTCATTTGAAGACGATTTGAAATATTGGTTAAAAAATGGTAATTTGATAATTTCTTTTATATATAATTATGCATGATTTAAGAAACAAATTATTATTTAAGTTTTTTTATTTATTGTTATTTTGTATGAGATAAATTTTTTAAAATGGAAGTGTGTTTATTAAAATTATATTTTTAAGTATTAGATATATTAAAAGACTTTTCTAATTTTGTTATTGTTTATAAAATTTTTTTTAGATTATTTATGCACTCATGTGTGAATCTGTGATAAAAGAATAATCTGTAATTTTTACTTACTTAGAAAAGACCATCCAGCCATCTAAATTTTATAAAATACTTAATCAATGGATTGAAAAAGGATTTTGTCAAACAGATTTAAGTATTTCAAGGCCAATACACAGGGTTGCATGGGGTATTCCTACACCAAATGATCCAAATCAAACAATTTATGTATGGTTGGATGCTCTCATTAATTATTTATCAGCAGTTGGATATCCTCATGAGAGTTATAAAAGATTTTGGCCACCCACTGTTCAAGTAATATAACCTTTTATTTTATAAAGTATATATATGTGTAACTCTTACATAAATATAAGTTTTGAAAAGTGATTATATTGTGCGAGAAGCTATTCAAAAATTAAAAAATAATATATATAAGTTTTTTGACCAAAATATTGCAATAAAATACCAAAACTAAATATAATAATAAAATATGAATAAAATTAAATGTTATTAAAGTCTTTGTTATTTTAACTTAAAAGAATATATAAATCACTAATAAAACTGTAATGGAATACTGAAATTATATACTCTAATGAATCAAGATATTTTTATAAATTCAAGTTCTGTTTTTTTTTTTTTTTAAAGTTTATAAAATATATTTTTACAATTTATTTATTTGATAACTTTGTGATAATAGCAGGTAACCAGCATTAGTTCTAATTTTACCATAGCTATTATGTAATTCAATATAATATCTAGTATGTAATTCAATATAATTTTAGAAGTGCAAAATCTATTTTATTATTTACTAACAATTATACAACTGTTTAAAAAAATTTAATTTATCGTTGAAATTTAAATATTTCTATATGATAGTTTTAATGTGTCATACCATTTTATATTATTCCCTTTGGTTTTATTTATTTACTTTTTCTTATAAACTTGCATTATGTAAGAACACTTACACCTGCCCAAAAATATAAATAATATGTAAATAAATATTTATTTACAGGTAATTGGTAAAGACATTTTAAAATTTCATGGAATATTTTGGCCAGCATTTTTGATAGCTGCTGGATTGGAGCCTCCGAGAACCTTACTTTGTCATTCTCATTGGACTGTTGAACATGAAAAAATGTCCAAGTCTAAGGGAAATGTTGTTTCACCTTTTGATGCTGCTAATCAATTCACTCCTGAAGGATTAAGATATTATCTATTAAGAGATTCAGTTCCACATCATGATTCAAGTAATAATTAATAGCAAGCATGTAGTACAATTAAACAATTACTGATTTTAAGGATACACAAATTAGGATTATTGCATTAGCCTGATGAGTAATTATTGTGAATAAAAATTTCACGTTTTTGCAGACTATTTCCATGTCTTACTGGAATACTATATAGCTCTAATTTTAATGCATATTCTTATAAAACATTTGTAAATAAGTACATTCAATTCTTATTGTAACAACAACTTATACATTTAAAAAAAACTGCTATAAAAAGATAAGACAAATATGTAGCTCACCAATACAGTTTAAAAAACTTATATCAGAAAAAATATGTTTTTAATCAGTGATGTCGAAAACCTACACTGAAAAGGAAATAATATATAACATAGAATTTACTTATAAAATATGTAGGATAGACACTAGTTTAAAATCATGGTGAAATTATTAATAGAAATATTTTGTTAATGAATTAACTATAAATGTTAAATAGTTAACTTTAATAAATTAAAATAATTTAATACCATTTAGTATAGAATTAAAATGATGTATTTTATAATGTTAATGACTGCTATAAATTTTTTAATTTTTTACAGATTATAGCAGCTGCGCAATATTAAA
Organism: Sycobia sp. Sy_11; assembly: GCA_018907035.1. NCBI lineage: Eukaryota > Metazoa > Arthropoda > Insecta > Hymenoptera > Epichrysomallidae > Sycobia > Sycobia sp. Sy_11. The sequence goes on from JACCIC010000105.1 coordinate 1,444,564, forward strand.
CATTTTGAATAATGAATTGGCAGATACATTAGGGAATTTAGTAAGCCGATGTACAAGTAAGTTATTAAATCCAGAAGGAAAATTACCAAATATGTCAGTGTATGCAAATGTTTTAAAATCTGAATATGCTAATAATCTACGAAAAAATATGGACACGCTTGGAGATACTGCAAAACAACATTATGAATCATTTTACATCCATCACGTTGTAGACACAGTGATGGCGACCTTAAGAAGCGCGAATGTTATGGTCGACTATCATAAGCCGTGGCAATTAGTAAAGGAGAAAGATAATGCAACAGCAAAAAGGGAATTACAATCAATTATTGCTTTAGCTCTAGAAGCTACAAGAATCAGTGCAATAGTTCTATTTCCAATAGTGCCCGTATTAAGCACGACTTTATTAAACTTTTTAGGAGTTCCATTAAATGCTAGAAATTGGGAAGAAACAAAACCAAAATATTTAAGATCGTCAATATCCGAACAAAGTGAAACTTTAGGTCACAATAATATAATTTTTCCTAAGATAAAATTGAAAGTATAAATCATTTACTGAGTTTAATTGAGTGTAAAAGTTTAAATTTGTTACTATAATTTATATTGTAGTTTGTAAGATGTTTGTATACATATTTTTTATAAAAAATAAATTTATTTTGATTTTAACTTAAATAAAAATATTAGTGAAGTTATTTAAAAGTAGTTTTGTTAAGCATAATAATACACAAATAATGTTCAGAAAAAACTGTACTCAAAATTATTAGCTTAAAACAAAAAGAGGAATAGGATTAAAAGAAGTCAACATAAATTAAGTTATCATTTGTTTTTTTCATAAATTCACGCTGATATTTTATATTAATTATATTTACAGAAAAAGACCATTCGAGATTGTTATTATAGTGTACATGAAAACGCTGTACGCGGATTTTCCGAGTGGAAAAAATAAAATTATAATTAATTAGTTGAGATGAAAGTTTACTAATTGAAGCATTCTATATAAATTTATTTAAATTTATAGCAGAAGACATGTAAAACTTTAATATAAAACTGTCTATATTTTTATTTTTATTATGAATATACAATCACACTTAAAGTATTAAATTAATAACTGAAATAATATTAAAAGAAAATGCAAAACCAGTTCAAATTGAATTTGATTGAGAACCTATTAAACATTTGATGAATCGATTAATACTAAAAAATTTTGAAAAAAAATTTTAACTTACAAATAATTTTTAAAAATAAAAATATTTTCGTCAATTATTTTCATTTAATTATTTCAATTAATTTCATTCTCATAATATTTTATTCGATATATATATCTATATGAAACTCCGCCCGAAGTGGTCCATGTCGTAATTGTTCTTTTTATATGCCACAATTATATGGAGTGCACTTAAATAGTATATTTTCGTTCGTTTTACACCGTATTGCACTATATTGTAGTTTATTTCTCAATTTCACTCGCGGACGGTGCTTCTAAGATTCTTTTTAGATAACGTTCGTGAATAATTATATAACGCTTACAATATCGTATTTATACATATATTCTTATTTTTTAATATATATTTAGAATGTTAATTTTCTTTATAACTTTTTCATATATTCATCAATATAAACTTAAAACAGTTTTCTTAGCGCCCATCGCATTTTTGTACATATATAATTAACTCGTACAGAAAAGTATCATTAAGTGTTTACTGCTACATAATCGCGTGATATAGAAAAATAAAAATTAATTGCTATTTTGTAGAACTTTGGAAAATGAATATCGTTTTGCTTCGCATTGTTGAAGGATATGTAAATGCATACATCAATATTGCTATTTTAGATTACTTAGTTAACAGACTTATATCGATTTACTAGATACTTTTGACGCATTTTACTCGAGTAAATAGAAAATGTATTAATTAATTTTTATTTATTTTTTAATTTATTTGAATGAAAAAAATATATAAATTGCATTATTGATTACTTAAAATTTGTTCTTTTGTACACATAAGCATAATTCCTTATACTCGTGTGCTATAACAATTTAAATTATATTAACATTATTTAATTAAAGTATTAAAAGAATTGCACTTGGTATATTATATATATATATATATATATATATATATATATATATATATATATATATATATAAAATTATAACTTTTATTTTAGTAACATATTATTTAATAGATTAAACAATATAAATAATTAAATTTTATTTGTTTTTTGTAATAGAGAGTTTGAAATGTCTTTGTTAAAAAATTTATATAGTTATTAAACCAATTAATTCTTTTCTGATTAATTATAATGATAGCAAAAGATGTGAAACTTCTTGGAAAGTACCTTTTCACAAAGCTTTTATTATATATTCTATATGTATAATGTAATTTATAATACATATACTGAAATCAAAATTAGATAGTGATTTGTACAAAACAACGACCAAACGTATTTTTTTGTTTCATTAAAATAAATCAGAAAATCGTTTATTAGTAAATGTATTATCAAAACTGTTAAAAAATTTTTTTATGTGTACTAGATTATCAAGCATAAAATCAATGTCTGTTTTAAATGATACTATTTCTTTATTTAGGATTTATGATGAATCGATAGATGTGCAGTTGATTTGAAATAAAAATTTTGTGCTATAATAGAATTTTTAATTATACCTTATAGATTTGTCTGATACATTTTCTTAAACACTTTCTTCACCCTATATAGAGTAATTTATAACATTATTATATCAAACGAATATCACATTACTCTTTTGCCATTCGAAAATACTGTTAATTGCTTAGATATATAGTGTTTAATTTGACATACATCAAAAGAAGAAAAGTTTCATGGAATTATTTAATTTTTCTTTCATTATTTACTATTAATGATATGTATAGAAGATTTTAAAATACTAATTTTACACATACAATTCACATAAATGTCAAATTTATAATAGAATATTTTGATGTTCGCATTTCTGATTTACTACATTGATTTTTATATTAATAAAAGCCTACATAGTAGGAATGGAAACTTTTTGATGTATAAGATAGTTTAATACATGAGTGAAAAATTTGAATTTCCGTGAAATTTTTCTTCAGCTAATAATAAATAAATGAAATCGATTAATAATAGAATTTTAACACACACACACACACACACACACACACACACACACACACACACACACACACACACACACACACACACACACACACACACACACACACACACACACACACACGCACGCACGCACACACACACACACACACACGCACGCACGCACGCACGCACACACACGCGCACACACACACGCACGCACACACGCACGCACACACACACACAGGTGTATATATATGTATAATTTATAATTAACGACATTTTATACAATCGAACGCGAGTAAAAAAATTATTTACACGATTCTAAAACTTATTAGCTCTAAGAGCAAAATTCGATAGTACAAATGTACATGCCAGTAAGAGGTCATGCGCGCTTAGCAATTATTCATTTTCTTATGGAATGAAACATTCGAAGTTTAGAAATTCGAAAAAAAAACGAATGAGGATCTTAGTGGATGAGAAAATTCGATCAATCTTTAACAATATAACCATTTTGAATCATTTATTTATAATTTATTTTTTTGGGATCCATTCGGTAATAATTTAGACACTAATAATAATTTTGAACAAATTAGAGGTAATTTTTTATAAATAAACCATATTCTCATATAATAAAGTATTTAGAATTTATACATGTAAATAACAATTGAATATATAGATATTTTTTATTTAAATTTATTATTAAGTTGGGTTAGGGAGATTTTTCCTATAAGTTAAAGGTCTTTTAAATAAAGTAAGCAACAGGCACAATTAAATTTTAAAATATTAACAGTGGGAAACAATGAAAAATAATGAGAGTAATTGACCAATTTTCAAAATTATTTAAAAAATTTAATCTTTTATAATTGAGTAATATTAAAATTGATGAGTATTTAACTAATATCATTTTGGATTTGAAGTATATGATAGATTTATATATATATATATATATATATATATATATATATATATATATATATATATATATATATACACACGTAAATTTAATAAGTGTGAGAAATTATAATTTTCTAGATAAAAGTCATTAATGCAGCCACACGAATAATTTTTTGAAAACGGATAAAAAACATTATGTTAAATTTTACATTCTATTAGCTAATTGAATACAGGTTTATAATATATCTTTCTAACAGTTTTATTCTTGTTAAATTGTATAAAATAAAATTGATTATCTTTAAATATAACACACATATAATACATGCTCGTTATATACAAATTTTTCAAATTATACTCTATTGTCCAGTAAAACTTTATTTAAGGAAATCTTACAAACAGAATAAGATTCTATTTAAAAATGTATTTTTTGCCTATTTCGATTCAAGAATATAATTTTTTATCTTTATTTTAAGACATAGATAATCGAATTTTCAATTCCTTTATTTGGGAGCCGTCATTGATCAGAAAAGGGTGAAAAAAAGAAAGAGGGAGGGGGGGGGTAAGCACGAGTTAGGCATTGCTATAGAAATCATTCGCTATAGATTCCTTGGGTAGAAGAAGTCATCGTGCGCACATATGCAACCACTCTTATTTTTTATACATTTCCTCAGTAGAAATTTATGTAATTTCATCAATACTTTATAATTTTAATGTGTTTTCTTTCACAATGAGTACATCAATAATTTCGCACTATTATTAAATGACAAAGATTTTTTGTCAGTCTGTAGTTTTAGATATCAATATATATTAATAGTTTTTCTTTGTTAATTTACAAATCATATCAAGTTGTAATAAAACAGTATACTTTTTGTATCGTTTTAGTATTATTATTAAATTTAAATTCAAACTGATTTTCATTTAAACAATGTTGAAATATTTATTTTATAGATATTATTTTACTGATATTTTAGTTGATATGGTAATTATTAATAAAATGAAATTATTATTTTTATATTTGAACCCTATTTCTTATGGTTTTAATAAAAATAACATAACATTCTCGATTACTATTTAATATAAAGATATATTTATGTTATCAATTCTACGGATACTATATATTCACGAAACAAATTTTATGTTCTTAATTATTCTTCAGAAAGTTAGAGTACAGTCGAAAAATATATTTCATTTATTTTTACGAAGTTATATGTTCGTCGAGTAATTTCAATCTACAATGGTACTTATCATGTCAGAAAAGCAACGTGTTAAGTCAAAAGTTTCATAAAAAATTGTTTGAATCGTGAATGTTTATTAATTGGGTAATATTGATATGATCTTAGCCAATATTTGAGAGATAATTTAAGGTTGATTTGTATTTTTTAATATCAAAAATATCTTCTATGATTTTAATGCCAATTTCTCAAAAAGTTTTAAAAATTCAAATATATTTCTAAAGGTTTTTTCAAAGATCAACTTAATCTTTTACTTATAAATTGGCAACGAAGCAGAGTTGTACAAATTCTAGTTATTTTCTAACTAGTACATCCAAATCATGTCTTTATATTTTAACTATTGAGCTTCCGATTTATGAAAATCTAAATTAAATAATGCAGTTATTATTTATAAGGCACAAATTAATATTTAAATCAAATTGAAAAAAGAAGGCCAAGGTTACTGACAGTGATTTATGTTTCCTGCTATTTGTATAAAAAGCTTATATGAAAATTATTTTCTTTATTACATTCCCGAAAACAATTCGGATGAAATGTTAAAGTGACTCATAGTTTGTATTTCAAATTTCATAAAAAGGATAACATATCTTCAAGATCCCTGTTATAGATATGTATTAATACTAATAATATTGTGTTTCATAAATGTAATTATTTTATCATACATTCACTGAAACAGAAATAATTTTTTGATTAATTAAACAAACGCTTTTTTGAACAATTGCAAATAAATTATTTATTTCAAGTAAAGAATATTTATTTAATACAATCAAACAATTTACCATTATTCAAATAAGCGTTTATTTTATTTCAAAATAATTTTTTTTTCAGTTTATTTTATACTTTTGTATATTTTAAAACTTTCTTTAAATTTAAGATAAAGATAAATTTTCATACAATGATAATCAATTATATTACATTATAAATAAAGTGAACGAAACAGTTGTTTTTATTTATAAATTTATCAGATACTTTCCAACTATTATAAATGAGAAAGATAGCTTCAATCATTTCAAAATGGATTTGATTACTCAATCAAATATATTATTATATTATTGCTATATGTCAGAGTTGAGTGATTGAAATCCTGAATAGAAGATACAATATTATACCAAGGTATAAAGATGTTTCTGGTAGCTGAGTTACCGGCTAAAATAACATTTGTATTATAAACTTTTATGATATTGCTGATTCGATTTAACCATAATAAATAAACTATCATTTTGACATCGGAAGACGTCCAATATAGATTGGGATCTTAATTTTCTTTATAGAAAAGCTTGATTTTCCAAATAATTTAGCGTGTTTAGGTATTATGTTAAGGTACTAATATAATCTATAGTCGTCTTGCCACAACTGACTGCGTCTACTGCATACTATTGCATGCGGTTGGTATAGTTATTTGGTCATTCGTTTTGTTATATTGTTAGTATAGAATGATGCTCAACTTTTGCGATTCGTCAGTTAAAATTTTGAGTTACACGCGTCTCATTTATTATTGCAGTCGCTCAGTTTTGAAAATCAGCGGGTAATTTTATATGTGCAAGTAAATGAATTACACACACACACACACAGAGAGAGAGAGAGAGAGAGAGAGAGAGAGAGAGAGAGAGAGAGAGAGAGAGAGAGAGAGAGGAGAGAGAGAGAGAGAGAGAGAGAGAGAGAGAGAGAGAGAGAGAGAGAGAGAGAGAGAGAGAGTGAGAGAGAGTAGGATTTATTTCAGAGTGGATAAACAGTGTTTCGAAAGTGAAATAACATTTTCAGCTAAAGTGTCCGAAAGTATTTGATGCCATATTCATCATTACGATACTAATTGTCAGTTGTGAATTTATTAGAATAGTGTCGGAAGAAGAAGTATTCCTCCGAGTGAATAAAAAACATGTAGATTATTTAAAAATCATCTTGACAATTGATACTTTCATTATTTAAGATTACACAAGATCGACGCTATTAATAGATCCAATATATAAATGAAGTAGTAAGGCAATTCATTATTTAACCGAGCACTCATACATACAATGATCTGTTAGTCGGATTCATTCTCCACCGAGCTTTTCATATGGAAATTTCTTAACCGTATAATTTAAATTTATTAAAATATAATGATTAATTTTTTTTCTTACAATACTATTACTTTTCTTATGATAGTTTTATACATTATAATTACGTGATATGCTCATATACATAGACAAAGGTATAGACACTTTGCATTCATCGGGAAAATGTGGTAGAAACAGTATCTGAGACGAAAATGTACGAATTTTGATGGAAAGGATGTATTGTAAAATCAACTTTAGAGTTGTATTTCAAGGTGATTGCAAGATCAATTCTGATTTTTCATAATTTTGACTCGGGATATTGAAAGGACTACGCGGTTTATGTTCGTTGAAAGATTTCAATAACTTTAAATACGTACTCTCCAAATATCAAATAAGTTCGTGAAAACGATCGATCTTAGGATTTACTACTGAAATACTGATCCTTTATAAAATGTTTCATTGCCGCGCTATTAATGCATGCGTACACGCAATTGCTTGGCACCGATTTTAGACCTGAGAATTTTAAATTAATAACAAGTATATATACGTGACGAAGAACACAATTATATTTTTTCACCCAATTATACCATCTTAATTTCAAACAGTACTAATGCCGTATTTGCCTTTTCCTTTCTATTTATTTTACGAAAAGTTAGACTTCCTTCTTAGTATTATATGCAAAACAACGGTTGATTAATTATATATATATATATATATATATATATATATATATATATATATATATATATATATATAATTTCAAACAACTTCGAGAAATAGCTATATATTTATAAACAATTGAATATTTAACGCATATTTATATAGATTTTATGACTTTTGCTTGCTCTTCTGAATTTTAAGCGGCATCATTAACTTTGTAAATCATACGTAAATTAATCGATTTCTTAAAAATTACTTTCAAATAACGATTCATTGTATGTACAGATGAAAACGAAAGCTCCGAAATCGACGTTCATTCAATGTTTACAATTTATTTCTGCAGTCTACGACTCTCTTCGACTTTTTCTTTTTTTTCATCTTCTTTTTTTGAACTGTACTCTAACTTTCCCGACGCTCTATATACTTATATATAACAAAGTCTCAACGACAGATGTGCAAATAATTCGTTTGTCCCCCGTCGCAGGATATGTCTCGATTCTATTCCTATTCAAAGAAAGTTCAGGTTGATTGTCACGCGGAGTCCCGTTTTGAAAAAGCAATCGTCAAAGAAACTTTACGCGAAGATACATAATAATACGTGGCGAAACGTGGAACGAGAACGTCCGTCGCGCGCACTATACTGTACAGGTGTGCGTGTGTGCGCTTGCGCTTTAAATCGCGCTGACGATCGTGTCGCGGTGCCGCTGGCCGACCGAGCCCGCCTGGCAGCTGTCCGCGCTCGAGCGCGGACTGATGTTGCACTCGACGATCGAGCCGTTGCGCCTCGCCACGACGACCGAGCGAAATTCGCCGCACTCGCTCGTCGAGGGCTGATTGTAGCGGGCGCGCGCCCCCTTCGTCAGGATGCGCTTGAAAGCCTCGCGGAACTCCGTGTTGAAGATGCTGTAGATGATCGGATTGAAGGCCGAGTTGCTGTAGCCGAGCCAGGTGAGGATCTGCAAAAGAGAGAGGGTGAGAGAGAGAGAGAGAGAGAGAGAGAGAGAGAGAGAGAGAGAGAGAGAGAGAGAGAGAGAGAGAAAGAGAGAGACGGTATATTAATTCGGCTTATTAATCGTTATCGATGATCTTACTAACGATGTATGAAAATTGCAACTATGTGTGTGTATTGGAGTAACACGTTTTGCAAGAACATTCTTAAATGAGCTCTAAACTAGATTTTTCCTCCAAATATCCACTTTTTTGTTTATTTAATTACGAAAATGTTTTCATAAAATTTTTTCTAATTGATTTATATATATATATATATATATATATATATATATATATATATATATATATATATAATTCGGAATAACACTAGAAAAAGATGTATAATTTTGAAGTTATAGGTAAAAAACGAAGAATTTTTCATTATTCGGCTTATGAAATATATAATTTTCGAAATTTCAAGTTCTTTTAAAATGTATCACTTATATATATATATATATATATATATATATATATATATATATATATATATACACGTACTTAGATATCATATTCCGTGCAGATGGAAAAACAGAAGAAAAAAATAATTTTCAAATTGTAATTTTATATTCCAGCTTATGAAATGCGAGCAAAACTTGATCCATAAATATTCTTAAATGCTTCTCATCTTTCTAAAATTAATTAGAAATTAAAAATGATTTATTATGAATTATTTTAATGTCAAAAATATAGTGGATAAACATACGATCTGTTTAGAAAAATAAAGGGAAAGCAAATGAAGGACATGATATGTCACATATATTTAATAAATAAATCGGTATGAAGAAATTAATTATGTTCTGAAATAAATTTAAACATGGAAAATTTTATAATAGAGCCGGACTCCTGTTTTAAGCGGTCATATTCATTGGAGCAACCTTATAATGTACATTTCATGAGTTATTAATTTACGAACGATTCAAGGGGATGTATTCATACCGTTTTTAAATTACCAAATCTAAAAAGAACATTGAAAATATATCAATGCATATTATATATGAAATATATTTTTTCTAGTATAAGAAGACATTATTACCTATAATATACAAGTTAACGCTGCAGTAATAAAAAATACGTACAAACTTTTAATTCAATTACAAATAAATGGATTCTTTGAAAATGTTGCTCTTGCGCATACTTTTTATGACATGTGTAGAGAGAATTGAAATGGAACAGATATTGGACAAATAATAAAAATATAAATGTGCTAAACTTATGGAGGATTTAACTGAGAAAATCACTGTCAACATCTTAAATATCAGCTCATTTAATCCACCTATATCATTGTGAAATTTCGTGGTAAGCAAATTAGAAGTTGTTTAAAAGTGGTCTTAGACTCCTTCAATTACCTCTTGAAGTCATGGCAAAGAGGAAATATGCACATTCAAATTATAAAGTACTCGGTCGTTCATCGTTTAATTTAATCATACTTAAAAAGATAATTTTATCGTGCAAGTACATTCTTGTGGTGGACGATGTAGATTTAAGTAAACAAGTCAAAGTCAGCGGTAAACATATATGGGCAAATCCAGGAAACTTATAATTTTCAGGAACTTACCATTTTATCAATTAAAAAAATATCAGCAATTTTTTTCTTTTTGTTAAAACCCAATAAAAAATAAGTTACTTTCACAAAATCTAAAAAAACTTCCTGATATTATAAACCTTTGTAAATAGAAATCCAGAAGTTTTAAAGGCTTATCCAATATGACATTATATATATTACACTAAAAAATTACGTTAAACTGAATTTTCTTATAAAAAATTATAAAAATTAATAGTTTTTAAAATATTTAAAATAGGCTTTGCATTTAACAAAATTGAAAAATTTCGTATATTAGTTTTCGTAATACCAGAAAGATTTCTGTTGAGTTTTTAGATACGACACTATCTATTAAAGACGGTGTAAGATTAAAATGTGAGCTATATACGGGCTCTTCGTATTGAAAAACCCTTAGCACATTTAAATTATGACAGAAAATTACTTCGAGATGCCGGCGGTATATTCACTAATCTATCATAAAATATTATCTAAATGTTTCCAAGATTATAATAACACGGCATTAACGTATTTGAAAACTAAAAAACATCGAGAATTCTCTTCTTATTGAACTAAGAAGGAAAATGTTGCTTTTATCAAATATAATTCTCATTTTGAAAAATGACATAATATATTCTTCCTTTGTTAAGTCGTTTATAATTATTTTGTGAACAAAAATATTTTAAAAGTATACTCATGAAATTTTCCAGTGATTTGAGCTGTACTCTGACCACTTTAATAGGAAAAACAAATTTTTTAAAAACTAATAAATAAGCTTCTAAAAAAATGAGAAGCCATACTGTTTCATAATTATTTAAAGATAATTGTTAAAAAAAAAATTATTTTAAGAGTGTGTTTTAAAAAAAAAACAATTTTTCTACCGTCTAAAAATTACACATTCTCTGGATTTTCTTATAAACAATCGAGGCGATTGCGCGAGCTGGAGAGTGACGTCGATCGTACCTGGAAGGCCAGATCCGGTATGCAGGTCTTGCAGAACGCGGTGACGATGTTGACGCAGAAAAACGGCACCCAGCAGATGAGGAAGACGCCCATGATAACGCCGACGGTGATCGCGGCCTTGTGGTCCGAGACGTGATACGGGCTGGTCGGGTTGGCCTTGGCCTGGGGCGGCTTCGGCGTCTTGCTCCGTTTGCTCTTGGACCGGAAGCTCTTGGCGAGGGACGAGGGCTCGGGCAGCTTCGTCACCGCCCTGATGCTCTTCACGTGCTTCTGCGCGTAGCAGTAGAGCCTGCAGTAGATGCCGATCATCACGATGCAGGGCATGTAGAACGAGATGCAGGACGAGACTATGGCGTAGGTGGGCGTCAGGTCCAGGGCGCAGGTCGGATACGACTGAAACGGTGAAAGAGGTAGGTGGGTCATCAGGGCCGATTTATACGAAACATCGTCGTTCGAGGGAGCTTTTGAATAACGCGCGTTAAATTATTATCGGGTTCTTAAAAATTCTCTGTCTCTGCAACGTTCAAATCCAGATCGAAATGTTTTAGGAAGATAAGTTAAGTTTTCTTCACCTTTTACAAATTAGAGGATAATTGAAGTATTGCATTTTTTGATCTTGAAAATATTACTAATGCGCCAGAAATAATTTTTTTTAAATAAAAGAAGTATTAGAATTTCTTTTTTACTGATAGAAAAAAACTTTAACTTTAAATAATTTTTAAAAAAAGACATGTATATTTTAATGTACATGATAATTAAAACACATAAAACTGATTGAAAACTGGCATTGAAATAAATCGTTTATAAGATAAATTGTTGCATTAATTTTACGTCCCTTCAATCTGTTGATGTTTACTTAAAACTCACTTTCTCTGCATTATTCGACGCGCTAGGCAAAAGTCCATAAAAAAGTAAATTTAATGACATAATTCCGCAGCGTATTACGGCGTAATAAAGGAAAACACGGGGAAAATCGGGAACACCCGACGCGACGGCGCGGGCGACCGTTAGCGACACTCAAGATAGGTGAGCTTTTAAGTTTCGCCCCCGCCCACCGTCCCTCTCAAGTAATTAGCGGGCCAAGTTTTCGCGGACTCTTCGTGTCACCCGATAGCTCTGGCAAATCAAGTTAGAAGTCCTCCCTACTTCCGGGATAACAATGTGGGGACTTCCCGCAACGTTCGGTCGAGATTTTCTCCCTCTCACTCGTTGCGGTCCTTCGAACTTGGACGAGTTGTCGCGGGACACTCGAAGAATACGTCCCCTCCCCTCCACTCCGGGGGGAATAGCGAACAATCCGAAGTAAGTCCCGGGACTCTAGAAAGATCGCAACTTTCGAAATTTAGTTTTAATCCCTACAGTCAAATCCCTTTGTTTTATTGACATTTTAATGGCGGTATTAGCTATTCGGCAAAGTTACGTGGCTCGAGTGTATAAATATCAAGTATATGGGAATCGGTAAAAATGCAAGTTCATCTGCTACTGTCAAGGGATTTTTTACTTTCTGAGAAAAAGTTCTTGAGTAATTGCAATATATATGCAAGTATAGTAAAATTATTGAGAAATCGAATGGACAATTTATTTATAACATATCAGTCAGTTAATCACCATTTCGCCTACAGTATGTACCACTGGAGGTTCGTCGTTCGGCCTGTGCAGTCCCAGACTGATGGGTAGAAAGGATATGAGTATGGCCAGCATCCATACCGTCATTATGCTTCCCCATGCGATTCGTTTTGTCACCCATCTCCCGTACCTTGGACAAAGAATATTTAATGCTTTCTAATTGTAAATATAAGTATTGTTGCATAACATTAATTATGAATCGATTTATTTTTAAAATTATACTTAAGTATTGAAAATATAGCTTTACAGATTGTTTACATACTTCGTGATTGACATAAGTTAAATTTTTTTTTGAAAGTAAATGAAATAATATTTGTAAATTTCATCATATTATTTTAGAAAGAAGAATTTTTAAGAAGGTAAAGCAAGGTTCTTTTTCAGATGCATATAACATTTTCACGTGAAAATTTAGCATTCTTGTTCTTGAATCTATCAATGAAGTTTTCTTTTCAACTATTTGAACGATATTGAGACCTTAAAATGGCGTTATCTAAAGCAACTTTACTCTATTTCATGAACGTATATATATAGACTATTTCGGCCATTCTTACCTGAGCGGGTCCTTAATGTGTATATACCGATCGAGCGATATCGCGCACAGATTGAGTATCGAGGCGGTGCTGCACATGACGTCGAAGGCCACCCAGGTGTCGCAGAAGCCCGAGCCGAAGACCCAGTAGCCGACGAGGTCGTTCACGCCCGCGAAAGTCATCACGAGGCAGCCGACGAAGAGGTCGGCGACGGCGAGCGAGGCCAGGAAGAGGTTGCCGATCCTCCTCAGGGCCCGGTCCGTGCAGATCGCGACGATCACGAGGATGTTGCCGGCCACCGACAGGAATATCAGGCATATCAGCAGGAGGCCTGTCGAGTTTCAAATAATGCGGAGAGACGCGCTATGAATCGGATCGATTAGCGTAGCGCGAGGACTGGATATTTCCGGGATACCAAGGGATCACAAGCATCTTTTACCAAAAGTGATTTGGGAAGGAAGTATTGCGCTAGTATTCGTATCGAGGGATTTTTTTTAGAAACAAGCGAGGACAATGAATGTTGCAAAAAGTGCTTTTGCTTAATATTTCGTTTAATTTCTTCGTAAAAACTGTTATAATTTATTAGTCTTTGATATAAAAATATTCTGAAGAGAATTCTGACCTAATTTTATGTTTGTGGAATTTGACTTTTGCCATCGTAAGATCGAATTTTAAAGCTTCATTAAGTAGATTCATTTTTTTTTTTTGACATTTTCTTAGTTGAAGTTGTAAATTGTATACTGTATGAATAAGATGCCGGTTTTAAATTATCTACATTACGAATCAAGATCAATTTGATAATAATTTTGTAAAAAGTTATATCTAATGCGATAAAGTATAGAATTTCATTTTCACCAATCGCTATATAACAACTATTCAACGAATTTTAATTTAATTACATCAAAATTTAATATCGGTGTAATTTTGTTATTTAATTCCATTCTGAAATCTACACCTGTGTAAACAAACATTGAAAATCTCAGATCAAATTTCAAATATTAGCGATTATTGCCCAACTATAGAACACATTTTATGTTTCTGTTTCACATTAAAATAAATTTTGAAATACGTTACGCAAAAAGTATTTATATTACTTTTAAATATGTAAATCTAAAAGTAAATAAGATTGTCATAATTTCATGGTCCTTTGCTTTTGAACATTATTAAAAAATGTACAACATTATCCAATTATTTCATTGATTATGATGGCAGATTCTTCTCTGTCCTCAAATTAAGTGTAAGCTAAAGAATACTGCAAATTTCAAACAATGTACAAGCAAGATCGAAGAATAAGAGTAGAGAAGGGAGAAGCATTCACGCTTGTTTCAGATTAGAAGAGGAGTAGTAGTAGACGACAAAGCAGTGCAATCAGAGCTTTAGGACTATACGTCTACTCCTGCTGCTTCGGCTATGAGTGCGATCGATCTAATACAAGAAGGGTGAGAAAGAGACGGAGAAATACAGATAGATAATGAGTGAGAGGAAGGTAGGTGTGCGAATGGATGTGAAAGTATGTGCGCGCGCGCGTGTGTGTATGAGAAAGAGCGAGAGAGAGAGAGAGAGAGAGAGAGAGAGAGAAAGAGAGAGTGAGAGAGATAAAGAGAGTGAGAGAGAGATAGAGAGAGAGAGAGAGAGAAAGAGAGAGAAGTTTTGAGCGAACCAACTAGGAGCAGCGACAGTAGCGAAAGAGCGACCTCCGGCAGTTCCTCCCCATCCGTTTGATTGCTCTGTAACAGACAACAATAGATACTGCGTTAATACGATAAATATGTATGAGCTGATTGATTTCGCATTTACATCACAAGAGGAGGGGGGTTGGGAAATAGGGAGGGGGGAGGGCTCATCGAGCACTGTTTGGCAATGTCGACTGATTATGTCAGCTGTCGGCGGGAGTGGTCTCGATAGCGTTTATCGTGTCTTACACCTTTGGAGTGAAACGCACCAGGGTGGCTAATTTACGTAATTTCGAATGACATGCAGTAATGCAAGCTGATAAGAAACTAGTGACAACAGCGTCCGAATATATTAATTGGAGTCGTTCGATTTTTCTTTTCTTTTCGAATACTAAGCGAGGTGTAGGCTGGTCTTATTGAAACAGCTATTCTAAATAATATAAATTTAACGTTTGATAGAATATTTAAAAATATTTAAATTAATTGTATAATAAGAAGGAGAAGTTATTTAAATTTTGATTTTCAACTTTCTATCGAAGTCGACTAATTACCAGAAACTAAAAATCAGACCGATTTTAAAGTACAATTATAAAGTGCAGGAGAACATGTTTTTCAAGTAGTACAACGTTTTGTTTGGTCGGGCATATTTATATTTAGCTTGATTTCAAAATACACGATTCTTATAAAACAAAGCGTGTTTTTGTTTATACACGATAAATAAAAAACTAATGAACCGATTGTTCTGAAATTCGACATAAAGATTTTGTACTATCTCTGGAAGGACATAGGCTATGTTTTTTTTATTAAAAATCCTTTTACTTTTGTCAATAAATTATGTGTGCATACGTAATTAGCGGCGTGTTAGAATTTGGGGGGGGGCGTAATAAACTGAGTTCGGCGTCGACTTTATGTGTCGTGAGCGTCGTAAAGTAATATGGTATGCATGTCCAGTGAACAACCTTAGCAGTCAGTTCCACCACTAGCCAGTAGGTGGCGGCTTGAATTATGTCGAATATCAACTTAAAGTAGTCAGCTTTTTTTTTTTTTAATTTGGCACACCAATCCGCACTTTGGATTATTTTGTACATTTTATTTTTTCTTATGTCGGAAAATCTCATTCTCTCTTTCTCTCTCTCTCTCTCTCTCTCTCTCTCTCTCTCTCTCTTTCTCACCGCATTATCTTATAAGAGGGTTGTATGCCAAATCATACTAAACATAATTTGCGAAGACAAAATATATTTTTGTTTTTATATGTTATATTCTCTTCGGAATGACATAGGCTATGTTTTTTTTATATTGAACAAAATAAATGATGGCAAAATAGGAAGTTACTTTACCAATATGCTCAAACACACACACACACACACACACACACACACACACACACACACACACACACACACACACACACACACACACACACACACACACACTTATATTCTACTTCTACGGAGAAATATTGTAGTTTCGTGTACGGGCGGTTTAATACGATATCCCGTTGTCTCTGGACGATTTCTACGAGGAGTTTCGTATTTGCACGATGGAAGATGATGCTCAAGTATGACGAGATGGCTTCTACGGGGAGGTTCATATTTTATCATGCGAACACTTAACTTCTCGTAGAAATCGTCCCGGTAAATCTGGACATCGTATTCTATCTTCTCAACACGATACTATCTATATCAGTCGTACCGAAACGTATTTTATCGTCCGAACATGAAACTCCCCGAAAAAGTCGTCTGGAGACGCTACAGCCCGAACTCGACAGTACAATTTTCTCCGTAGAAGCCGTATGTAATATGCATATATATATTGTACAAATCGGTCTGCGAAATATCAGCTTTTTGGAGTGGACGCTGCCTTGAAGCAGCTTTTTCTACGGAGGCGACGATAGGTAAACGATATAGAGGAATATAGATTTATACATAGATTACTTTTTACTTAGAATTATTGAACTGTTTAAGAAATCGGTTAAGTTATTATCTTGGGCGAAGGCGAGGTGGGGGATGCTAGTAATATTATATACTTTATGAATTTTTTTTTATGCTTATTATGAATTATGTTTAACTGCATTTTATTTTTTGTTCTGATATTTTTAATATAAATATACATATATCTTCTTTGAAAGAGGCAATTAATTCTACTCATTAATTAATTATTTATTTTATTATTTATGTACTGGTATCTAGTCATAACAAGTTTCAATCGATAGAGAGATAGATATGCATTTATTTGTACAAATTCTTACAAAATAAGAGAGAGAGAGAGAGAGAAAGAAAGAGAAAGAGGATTATAATTTATTTTTAAATATTTTTCTTCCATGATATCTGATAAAAATATTTTTTCACGATAGTTAAATAACAATTTTTGATACTACTTAATGATTTTAAGCTTATTTAAAAATGCTTAATTTTAAATTTTGTTAACATTTAATAAGTTATAAATCTTGAATTATTCAGCTAATTATATACTTTTTAACAGCTAATTATATACTTTTTTAATGTGGACTGAATTATATTCATATTTTATAGATGCAAAAGAGCGTGAAATGTACGTTTGTAGAGAATTTGATTTATCAAATTCAAGAAGAATAAATGTGCATCAGCTTAATTAGATATTAATTGGTTTGATGTGGTTAATGATTAACGATAAAGATAAGGATAAATTTTATTGTATTCTGAATTTGCAATACAATTTTAAATTGTCGGATTACAATAGAAACAGTTCGCATAAATATTAAACTTAATGGTCGTCGTTTTACATTTATATTAAATATACGTGAATAATATATTGAGCACGGAAAAATTTTGTACAATGTTTTGTAATACAAAAATATTTAATAAAATTTCTTAAATGAAACAGAGTTATTTTCTTTAACTACTATGAAATATACAATATAAATGTTCCCTTAAATTCATAGATGCTATTCGAAAATAGTAAGCAATATTAGATAGTCAAATTTGAAAAAATATTCGTTTAAAATTTTTTCAATGCAATCATGTCATTTTTCAAGGAAAATTAATTTATAATTTAAAAAACTTTTCGAAATATTACGTAATAATTGACTTATTATGAAATGAATGTTCTTGAGAAAATATTATACACATATAAAAAGACGATTTTAACGTTTGGACGTGTTCAAATATAGAGGAAATCAACAGTTTCATAGATTTGATTTCCTTCGTATTTAAAATTAAATAAATCCGTGAAAGAAATGCGATAAACCTGCATAATGCGTTTTTAAAAATGCAAATAAAACATTTGTAAATTTTTAAAGCAATATTTGCGTTAATTAGCACGGGGACTAGAATTTCAAATCTGCATTAATCAGTATTTCGCACTTTAAATCGAGCTATTCCATTGTTCTATAACTTTTATGTACGTTTGAATTTATTTTCATCTGACAATGTTGCACTGTATTCATTATTATGTGAAATTTTACTTTCAATCTGTAAAATTTCTCCAGTAATTAAGAATGCGTTCTCTGCAGTATACGCTGATGATCAAATAAACAATATATTAGGAAGCAAACTTATTTTCCGACCTTTTTTAACGGAAAAAGGACATTTATGATGGAAATGGATACACGTTAGCTTAATCAAAATATTTTCCGTCATTTTCTACTACATTTTTCCCATCTTGCCGGCAATACCGGGGCGAAATCACGATGGCGGTTTTCGAGGCGATCCAATCATCTACAAATACTCACAATCTTGAACATGTCGAAAGTGCATATCAACGAAGTCGTGCTGCATTGATCTGAATAGGTGGTAATCAGAAGGCGCTATGTCTGGTGAGTACGCTGGGTGCGGCAAGACTTTCCATTCGAGCTCCAACAGGGTGTTTTCGATGGCTTTCCTAACATGTGGTCGAGCGTTGTTATAAAAGAAAGTGACTTTGCGCCTATTGCTCGCGATTGCTGATCTATGTTCTATCAATTTCTGTTGCAAATCATTCAGTTGCCATTTGCATACCTCGTCAGTTACGGTTACAATCAGTTGACCTGAATCCACCCATGACTTTTTGCACTTAGGATGGTCATAGTAGATCCACTTTTCATCACCAATCAAAATACGCCATAGAAAACTCTTCTTTTTTTGCTTGGCAAGCAAAGACAGTGCTATGTTGCATCGATTCAGAATGACACTTTCGGTCAACTCATGTGTTATCCTTTTTCATCTTTATGAATCTTCCCCATCGCATGTAAACGTTTGCCAACTGCTCTATCACTGACTCCTAACTTGTTACCGAGTTCTTTCTGCGCTTGAGCTGAGTTTTCGTCCAATAATGCTTGTAATTCTCTATCTTCAAACTTTTTCGGTTGTTCAGAACGTTCTTTGTCATTAACATCAGTATCTTCACTTCTAAATCGCTGAAAGTACTCCTTACATGTTGCAAGCGATCGAGCTTGTTCGCCATAATATTCTTGAAGCAGTCGATAAGTTTCTGCTACACTTTTTTTTCAAATCAAAATAGTGCAAAAGGACATGTCGAAGAACGTTTATCACGATTCATTTTTCACTGAGCAGAAAATTATAATGTTTACACAAATGATGGCGCCTGTTAACTGAATTTTATTGGTAAATGTCAAAACTGAAAAATAAGTACTAGATCCGACACATCTAACTTTTCGTACTACTTATATCGCCATCTAAACGTGAAGGTCGGAAACTAGTTCACCTCTTGATATGTAAAGGTCCAGAACACTCTCATTTCGAAATAAGTTGCTTATCATAAATTGTTGTATATCATAATATATAGGTTTTGTTACTAAGAACATGTGAAAAGTAACCACAAATATTACAAACATTATATCCAACAATAATTATATATGCTTTAAACGACATTACGTGCAAAATATCTTAAATGCCAATTTTAAGGTAATAAGATGCTAATTAAAAATTGATTTTCTATCTTTAAAATGATAGTAGATAAGAATATTTCGAATAATGCTATTTGTAGTATTCCTACAACTGTTGTAATGTCTGTAGATTTTCCTAGAAATACGATTGACCGAAGTTTTCATGCGGAGTTAATTGAGATTAAATTAAAAAAACACAATTGAAAATGATGGAATGATAAAAATATGCATATAAAGTAAAAATTGACAAAAAAAAGAATTTATTTCTAATTTATCCACGTTATATTGAAAGCTCTGTCAGTACAAAAGGAAAAAAAGAGGAAGAAATCCGAGACGGGTTCAAGGACTGAAAAATCGTTATGCTGCCGACGCGCCGCTCCGATATTCGGAAAACATTTATACAGTCGCGCTTCTAAAGGGACGATAGCCAATTTGTAACGGCCTAACTGCTCAAGCCGCAGTTCGATACTTTAACAAAAGGGAGAGAAATCGTATCCGCCTGCCTCCATATATGGATTTCCATTATACGCACCCAGGCTTTTTCATATCTGTGCGCTCGTTTTTTGCCGCGCTGAGCTGAAAAGACCAGAATTATCTTGGAAAAAGGTACTGAACGGCCGGGAACGAGAGTAACAAGATTTATCGATTTATTTATTTATTATTATTTTTTTATTTGAATTCAATGCTTCGTTGCAGAAGAGAAACAATACTAGGATAGAGCTACAAAGTCCAATTGACTTTGTGACCAAGTGCTTGATTATTTAATCAATAGCGCTAGAGTTTCTTTATGTATATACGTACAAGCGTATGGGAAGCACACAATCAATTATATGGGTTTGAGATTGCGAATGGGCTACGGCTTTATTATTTGCCTAACAGAATATTTAATGTAAGTGTCTAAGATCTGGTTTATTTACTTACTTGTTTATGTTCAAGAATTTATAGAAGGTTGATATAACGTGGAAGCATTAAATATCCAAGTCAATAATCTACTAATTACGCGGATGCTATTTTAAGAGTTTCTTATAGCTACTAATTAAATTAAACTTTGTATTAATATCACGGATGAGACAATGCTCTTAGTTTATTAGTAATAAAAACTGCTGCTTTACTGAACTATTAACATTCACCAAAATTCAGAAATGAAACACATTAAATTTACACATATATGGAGTATAACTTTTTGACGAAAATAGGCATAGAAGCTTAAATTTAAATAATGTCCTACAATAATACTAATAGTTGCTGTATTTGAATAATATCAATATCCACGAGGCCGTTCAAGAAAATATGTTGAGAGAAGCAAATCTTATGTAACTTCCACGCCGAATATGCAAAGTTTAATTAAAATATTTCCATCGGTTGAGAAGTGTTTTTAGTTATAAACATATTAATGGCCCCTTTTAATTATAGAAATATTATGTTTGGATTTCTAAAATGTATATGTCAACCCCTAATATATATATATATATATTTGTACACCAAAGAAAACATATGTGTTTTGAAATTAAATAAAAAAATTTTTTTTTGAATATTGAAAGACTTGTAAATTTGCCCAAGGCGTAAAAGTAGTTAGTAGTCATCAATTTTGACACATTAACAGAGCGAGAAAAACCAACTGCGCTGGAATACAATTACATATAATAATATCTGGCTACAAATAATGCACAACTTAGTTTAAGCGAAGTAATCAGGCGTTGCCAAGTTTCTCTCTCTCTCTCTCTCTCTCTCTCTCTCTGTTTTTAAAAATCGTCGAGGAGAGTTTTATTAAATCAAAGTAATTTGATAGGTAGACTCGTTATTACGCTAGAGTTTACGGTAAATTAATTTGGTTGTCTATGTCAACGCCTGATCGAGGATTGGTTTGTAGGATGCGGGGCATAATCAATACAATTTATGTAAGATAAAAGATCGTTCAATAATTTCTAAAGTTATTACATACTCGATAAATTATAATTTTATTTTTATTATGTAATCATCAATATAAGTTTATATAATAAACAATAAAATGAATCTAAAGTCTTCGATGTGTGAATATTCGGATATAGTTCAGATATTGGACAACACAGTTTGATTGGATATACTTTTCATTTTAATGTCGTAAAAATAAACATTTTTTAAGATACTTGTCAAGGTAACTTCGATTAATCGACTACGTTAGTGACTGAAAGTTATAATTATATTTTATTATCATATAGAAAATTATTATAATAACTACCACACACATTATATTAACTCATGGTAATTCAAAAATTTTTATTAGAATTTTTTCTTAACCACATGCTTGTGAAGTGCATATCCAGGGTCGAATCCTCCTCAATCCTCTCATTTCCCTCGAACTCGCCAACGGTCCATTCGGAGATTGAATCGTACGCGGGAATGATTCCGAAGACGGTAGTAGAGTCAGTTTAACCAGTGGGAGATGCTTTAACGTCGGCAAAAGTTACGCGCCATTGCATTGGGCTTACGGTGTATACGAGAGCGGTAAACCGGAACTGCCGGTGCTCGGCAGCTATACTATCATTTTATTAGAAACAAATTGTAGTTGGCCCGGGCGCCGTTGTAACGCAAGTCGCGGCGTCGGTAAATAAAGGGCTGTGTATCGCAGAAAAGTTTTTGAATCTTGGATTTGATGACGAATAAAAGGGATTTTTTGTTCGTTCGCTCGTTCGTTTGTTTATTTGATCGAGCTGTTTTTTTTTTTTTATATATCGCGTCCTGAAATTCGAAAAGGATCGTTTTAAATTCGTTGATAATTCTATCGGCATTTAAGCAACTTCATATGGACAGTGTAATGAGCTTTTTTATTTCTAAAAATAATCACAATGATTATCGAGAGGGCGACGATCGTACGAAAAGGATTAGATAGCGATAAATGCACATTTATTGCCAATTAAAGAACTTATATAGGTTATATAAGTAAAAAGAAAATTTGTAAAATTTGCTCGAGCACTCGATAGATACTCGATAGATACTCAACAAGTCTAATTAATTCAGAAAGTTTTATATAACATCATTGAAGGTCTTCCGTCTCAGATTTCTATTAAATTTTACGTTATTACATTGCCGAGACAGTAATGAAGTTTGGACTCTCTATGGTGTTACATTATGTTATTCTTTTATGTAAAACATCATCGACAAAATATCTGCGCATGTCAAATTTCGTCCTTCGATAAATCGAGAAATATTACGGAAGAACATGGCATCCGTAGCGTAAAGCAAAAGTCGTCCGTATTTCACTTCACTCTTGACTTCGTCAAGCAGTACAGCGAGCGCAGTCTTCGATAAATTCTTTATGGTATCATTCGCCTTTTCACGCACCGACAGACTCGCAACGTCTAGTTTATTTATTCTTACCGAAACTTTTTCCGTGCGGTATTTCGATCGATCGGCAGATCTTTCTGATCGTTGGATCGACCTGCAATCGCTATTTTATAATCTCGAGTCAGTGCTTCGTGGAGACGATCCGTGTCATTGCATTGCGTTTATACACTCCAAGATGCAGCCATTCGACCAAGGCAATGCTCAGCGCTACCCGGTGTCTTCGATGTAAATTCGGCGTGAATGTAGTTCTGATTAAATTTTCCTTACGGCAAAGGGGTGAATCAGGGGATGATTGAATTTTATCGAACGGTTCGATGATCTTCTTTTTCGTACAATTGCTGTTTTTCTTGACTTCCTTCCCATTCGTACTATTTTTTTTTCAGCCAGGTCGGAGTTCCGATGCTTGCATCGCTTGCGATACAGTTGTTTTTTCACTATGCGTTGACGGATTCGTGCTTATATATTAGATGAGAAAGACTAGATTAAAAATATTTTGTCGAATAAGAGAGTGAGACAAATCGCTACAGCGAAGAATTTATTTAATTTTGAGGTATTTTAAATTGCAGTCTTGATTCCATCTTCTACTATTTTTATTTTTCAGACACGCAGTATTAGAGTAAATGAAATATTCCTCGTTAAGTTGTTGCGCGTGACTTGGGGGCCTTATAAGATTCCGTTTCATGCTTTTCTTAAAAATTCCTCTTTGGAAATTCTAAGAAGTAAGTTATATTTAAAGTTTCTATTGATTTTATCAGCGCGAGAAACGGAAGCATTTCTTTAAAATTTTAGAAGAACACCGGGAAAGTAAGTACATTTTTAATGGATTAGAAAGTTATTTTCTCTTTATTTTTCGAAGCTTTTAATCTAATAAAATGGTACACTACGAAATAATTTTAGTAGAAATTCAAGTTTTCATTGAACAGAAGCATGAATGGAAATGCTATTGTTAACATTCAATTTATTAAATACACAGGTAACAGAAATGCAAATCACTCATGGAGAAATCAGGATAGAAATATTTATAATCAAAAGACCAGTGTCCGAACACGTGTATACTATGTGCGAGAGCACGCGTGAATTGTTCCATTGATCGTAAACGAATCCGACGTAAAAATGCGAATTGGCAATAGAACAATGACGTAAAAAGTAGTTCCTAAAGACCCAGGCCGAGCACAATAGCGGGGGTGCACTCAATTATTACCGCTCGATCGCCATTCGAGAGCCGCCCACTCGCGCTTCCGCTCCCCGCGGAACACGAGAACAAGTTGTTCTTTACAAATTCGGAATACATATATAGAAAAGAGAGAATAAAAAAAGAACAAAGAAAAGATTCCGCTGAAAAACAAAAGCCCGCGTTTTTCTTCTCTCTCTCTCTCTCTCTCTCTCTCTCTCTCTCTTGACACCGAGCGCCTGGCGATTGCCCACCGCCACAAAGTAAAATGGATGAGGTATTCTCTCTCTCTCTCTCTCTCTCTCTCTTCCTTCTCTCGCCTTGGGTGGCGGCGCTTTTTTCTACGTTGTGCAAAAGGAGCTTTAAGCTCCCAGGGCTTATATACCTTTCGGTTTTCGGCAGCAGCAGTGGCAGCAGCAGCAGCAGCAGCTGTGCGCACAGTAGCCTCGAGCTCTCCTCCACCTACCTCTCCCTCACACGCGCAGCGACTCGCGCTCGCGCCGGCTGCACGCCCCCTCCCTCCGTGCGGCCTTTTATCCGATTTTCCTCTCGCTCCGACGCTTACCCGCTCGTCTCCTCTCTCTCTCTCTCGTTCCCTTTTGTTGTATTGCAGACCTCCCGTCCCTCCCCCGTCCTTCCCATTCCTCTTTGACTCGCGCGCTGCTGCTTCTCCCCTCGCTCGTTTGTTTTCGCCACCGGAATATGAGGGTGGAGGGGTGTAGCAGCGCAAGGGATAAAGAGAGCGCGCCCGTGTGTTTTACTCGTGTCGCTGCTTATTGCCAGAGCGCTAAGATGATAAACGCGAGAGATCGCGCACGCGCGCCCGTCTCGTTTAGCTCGTGAATCATACAGGATGGCCGATTAATAAAGTCGCTGCTTTATATGTACCCGACCACGTATGTTATAAACTAAACGTTCACTAACGGGTTATTTTTTTTTGCACAACAGCAACTCTCGAGCCTCCGTTTATCCCCTGCTCTTTTTAGCGCTGATGCGCGGAGTATATATATATAATCATCCCCCATCTCGACTTCGTCCAAGATAATAACTTAACCGATTTCTTAAACAGTTCAATAATTCTAAGTAAAAAGTACTCTATGTATAAATCTGCATTCCTCTAGATCGTTTACCTATCGTCGTCCTCCGTAGAAAAAGCTGCTTCAAGGCAGCGTCCACTCCAAAAAGGTGATATTTCGCAGACCGTTTTGTATAATATATATGCATATTACATACGGCTTCTACGGAGAAATATTGCAATTTTGTATTGGGACGATCGGACACGATATTTAGATGTGTCGGGACAACTTCTACGGGAAGTTTTCCGTTCGCACGATAGAATACGGCTCGGAACGACTGCTATAGAGAGTTACGTATTGAAAAAGTAGAATACGATGTCCGGGTGTCTCAGGATGAATTCTACGGAGAGATGGGTATTCGGATGATAGAATACGAAAATCCCCGTAGAAGTCCTCCCGTCATACCTGTATTTCATATTCTACTGTCTGAACACGAAACTACCAGTAAAAATCGTCCTGAGCCACTGTATTCAACCACCGGTACACGAAACTGTAATATTTCTCATAGAAGCCATATGTAAGATTTATATATATATATATATATATATATATATATATATATATATATATATATATAGAGAGAGAGAGAGAGAGAGAGAGAAGTTTAATGCGATTTGGGCTTATAATGCTAATAATTCCATCAAATTGCGGCCGACGTGAGCTATTTTGCATTAAGTACAAGTTCTGAATTAAGATGAAAAGAGTTACTATTCATCTAATACACAATTATATGATATTTTGGAGTGTGTACATTGAATAATGAGAAGGAAATATTGAATTTTGCTGTTCTGAGTTTTTTGGGACGAACGAATATAGTTCTCTTTTTTAAGTGTATTTATGCCTACGTATGCCTTATAGATTTATACCGCAATACAAAGATTTACATATACTTTTGGAGAAATGATTATTCAGAAAACTGTGAATTTGTACGTGTAACGGTAGTAATCAATTAGTGTCACGTAGATTACTTATAAATTTATTTTATGCGTGATTGTAAACTTCGCATTGCCCAATAACGTGGCTTATACCTTAAATGTCATTTGCACGTTTGTGATTTGTGTTCACAACTATAAGTATTCGATTAGTAAATATGTTAAATTACATGTATTTATAGATTATTACGATATTTTTCGGTCTGCATAATTTAGCATATGAATAGACCAGGCCCTTTTCTGATCCTTATACACGTGAGCTGAAAATGAATTTTTTCTATTATACAGCTGTGATTATTAGATAAAGTTTTTTATTTTTAAACACTTGTATTAATTAGTCTATGGCATTTTATGGATTTCGTGAGCTGATGGGTTTCTTTGTTATTAAAACATTACTTTTGAATTTGATTTATAAAGTCATCGTCTGTTATACCAAAACGAGGCACAACCCATGCACTATTTGTGTAAGCACATATACTACTGCAGTTATATTTAAGAAATTTCTTATAATTTCCAAAATATTAGAATTCTTTTCATCAATTTTACTCGAGTTTAATGATATAATGTATCGATATTTCTAATATCGATATTTGCTTTTATCAATCCAATATCTTCTGAATAGTACACTATTTTATGTACATTTCATATTCATCCTGTTTTTTGTTAATATTTCTCAAAAATGTTATATATACATACAAACATTAATAATATTATTAGACAGACTGACATTAAGTTATTTAAAGATAAATATAACATTTTTATTTTGATGTGAAAATTTTTTTATTATATATTATAAGAAGGACTATGCTCCTGTCTGTAATATTGTATAGAATATTGTATTATCTCATTAATAATTTCTTATCAGTTCTTAATCTGTGCATAGACATCCCACGCCGTCGACCAGGAACATATTATTAATGATTTTTCACTATTTTTTCCTATTTATACTAATCTGCACACGTATATAATTTGTTAATATATAGAGATGCATACAAATATTATGCAATGATTGTTTGATATTCTTTTTATTTTCAAATAGAAATCGACAGTGTTACCGGTGATTTCATCGTCTTTAGTTTGTTGAAGCATCTGTCAGTAATATCAAAATATAACTTTGTATTATAATAATTTATAGCCAATATTTATTCTCGTTTATAAATTTCTAATTCTTACTCCACATCATTTGATTAAAAATATTCAGAATTGGTTAAGATTTAGAATTACTATAGTTTTTGAGTTACTATTGTATTTATTAACGAAAAATATTTCAAATAAATAGTTACCTCACTATTATAATAGTTTTAGATTCCTATGATTATAATCATCAATCGTTCTTAATTTTAAAAGATAAGAGACCCAATCAACGATCATCAATCAATCCAAAAAAATCCTCGAATTCGTTTTTCTTTTTACTAAATTTATGAAAAATATCCGAAAGTTATAGTTTTTTTAATGCTTATTTATTTATACAGCTCATCGAATACATATAAATGCAATGTATAAATAATAATATATTTGTATTTATGTATTATTCAAATTATAGAAGTTTAAAAAAGAAAATAAAATAAAGATACAAATGCCTTAAAAGTAGGACGATAACGTGGTTTACGACTATTACTCTTCAAAGATTTAACTACACCGTACAATAAAAGACTTCTATGCATAAGCAAATAAAAGATCAGTTTTTCACTAAATCACAATCTCTAAAATACTTTTAATGCGCGAGAAAGAGCTTTAAAAATGCGCTCCTTAAAAAGAAAGCAATTACCGCGCCTCGCAAAGCTCCGCGCATTTAAATCAGGGATTTCCTCGGAATCTTCCTCTTCCTCCTCGTCTTTCTCCCTAGCCGTTACTTTAATCGATCATCTCGAAAGAAAGAGAGAACGAGAGAGAGAAAGAAGAGAGAGAGAGAGAGAGAGAGAGAGAGAGAGAAATAAGGGGGAAGGGGGTATTCGAATCGCCTTTGAATTTCTCGTCTTTGCCATCGGAAGCGAGAGAGGATTTTATATCCTTGACGGATTCCGCGCTTGTTGCTAGTGAAACGAATTAAGGAGAAGGAGATATTAACAGGGAAAAGAAGATATATATATATATATATATATATATATATGTGCGTGTGTATGTGTGTGTATACGCATATTGAAAGAGATTCTCTAACTCCCGGCTGAGGTAAATACGAGATTTTCTTCCAAACTTGTCTGCGTATATACGGATAAAATGAGTTGTCTTTTAAATAAATTTTTTGTTAAGACAAAGGCAGGGGCAGAGGAACTTTTGTTTCCCGTGAAATGAATTTAAATATTGATAGTGAAATCTCTATGTATATTGTGGGATTGGTAGTCGCTTTATAGCGCATTTAAGGGTAAATAATTAAACAACTCTATGATCGAGCACAAACGTCGAGGGTATTGTTAATATTGCTAATTGTAATATGATTATAATGGAGGTATGATAAAGCCCTGGATTGGCTATATATGTAATAATCGATATTTTATTTTAATCACAGTTACTGTATACAAATGGCTGTACAATTGAATATCGCGATTGCCGCTTAAATTAACTCTTGTTTATGTATCAGTACAGATCGAGGGCGCTCTGCGTTTAGTTTGGAATATTCGTGCAATGTTTCTATATGCGGAAATCACACATAAACAAGTGTTCAAAATTTTCATAAACAATCAAATATATATATATATATATATATATATATATATATATATATATATGTATATAATATCGGCAAATCTGAAAATTTTTTTCCCATTCGGCAATGCCGTTTACACGTCCGCGCATTATAATAGATTTCAAAGCGCGCTGGAAATAAAAGTGCGGTTCAGCGCAAAAGAGCGATATAATGAAGTAGCAAACAGTGACTCTGTGAACCCGGTTTGTTTTTTCTGACACGGCCTTTCGACGCGAGCACGGGCAAATGTGTAGAGCGCTTTACAAATGTAAAGAACGCTCGCTTACGCGGAGGTGCGAATGGGAGTGGGGAGTGCGGGTGGCAGCTCCCCTACCTCGGTTTTCATTTGTTAAAAGGCGACGCACCGCGTTGCTCGGCGGGCGCATTCCTCGATGCGGTGAAAGGCGAAGAAGCGCCGGTGGCTGCGGTCGGGAGAGAAAGAGAGAGAGAGAGAGAGAGAGAGAGGGAGGAGAGAGAGAGAGAGAGAGAGAGAGAGAGGAGAGAGAGAGAGAGAGCGCGAGGAGTGGGAGGTTAGATCCAGGCAAATAGAGTACCGCGGATATTCTCAGCGTGCTTTTGTGCATAATTCATCGTCTTCGTTCGGGTCGACGCTACTGCTCGCTGTGGGATATATATTTTTTGTCTTTCTTCTTTTTCGTCGTTTGAAAAGATATTGGACGCAGTCGAGGTTGTGCGGTGCTGTTTTATCGAGCAAATTCAAAGGCACAATTTTGCAAGCAGGATAAAAGAAAGGTCTTTTTCAGCCGGTTTAATGAGAGAGGCAGTGAAAAAGCAGGGCGGACATAGATCGTTTAAGTAGTCGGGCCTTGTAATAGTCAGCCCCGTGTCAAAGCTTACGGTGCAAATATATCCCGGAGGAATGTTAATAATTTTAGAAAACTGACCTGTTAAAATAATTTACCTCGTCAATCATTGAAGAAATGTTTATCAAATAGCTCGGTCCATAAACGAATTTAAAGTATTTTTTAATTAGAGGCTTTCGAAACAAACCGGTCTGAGTATTTTAAGGTTTTACTACTTCATCCAGGCAAAGCATGTTATTTGCCGTGCAGTCCTTCGCAAAACAGACCTGTGAAATAAATGTACTCTAGTAGTAAGCCGATTTGCAAATTTAAACCTCAATTTCGGGCAGCGAGTAACTCAACGCGAGTGTTGTTTTTTTTTATCGGACCTCGACGAGTAGTGGTTTCACGTTTTTTTGTCAGTTAGTCTCTAGAGGCGATTTCTCGCTTAAAGCTGTAATTTTTCAGCATCGGGAGAGTCTCTCTTTATATCTCTTTTTACACCGGCCTTTGGCTCTACATTATATCCAATAAATACTATAAAAAGTTTCTAAATAAAAAAATTCCAGCGTGTTGGTTTTTTCAAATCGGTATCAAATACTTTTTTGCTTATATTAGTTATATAAAACTAATTATATAATAAAGTACTTTATTTAAATTTCGTCATACGGAATAAGTTATAATATTTTGCATTTCTATATTTTTATATTATTCTGGACATTCCGCACCATTCTGCAGTCCAGGTAATTACAG
Source organism: Sycobia sp. Sy_11 (assembly GCA_018907035.1). Taxonomy (NCBI): domain Eukaryota; kingdom Metazoa; phylum Arthropoda; class Insecta; order Hymenoptera; family Epichrysomallidae; genus Sycobia; species Sycobia sp. Sy_11. The sequence continues at coordinate 1,475,398 of JACCIC010000105.1, forward strand.
TATATTTACAGAACAGAAATGATCAAAGAACAACTGATATATTTGCAACAGTTGTAAAAGGAGCGTATAGATGTAATTAGGTAAAAGAATAGATTTATAAATCTTAGAGCGGAAAGACCCAAAACTACACTTTCTAAAAGGTTATGAGAGTTATTGATATTATTGTTATTCATATTATTGATATTATTATTATTATTATTATTATTATTATATAATTATGTTTATTTTTATTTTTTGCATTTGATAGAAAGCATACAAATTTTTTAAACTTTCTCATTGTTTCATTTTAATATTTTTGATAAAGTTAATTTAATTGTTGTATGCGTATTATAAGTAGTTAAAAACTTATAATGTTCCAAGGATGTTTTATAATTAGATATAAATAAAGATATTTCCTTGTTAATACTTTAATGTGCTCTTTGGCATTTTTCAAAAATGCTTACAATTAAATATCATAACTGGGATATAAAAATGTATTTTATAGAACTATGAATTGTAGTGAATAATACTGTAAGAAGTAACTTTTATATAATAAAATGCATAAAATTATTATGAATTGAATTGTACTAAAAAAATCATATAATGCAATAAGTTAATATTTTACAAGATGTCAGTTGATTTGATTTTCGCCATCATATTTTATATGCCATGTATATCCTGTATGCTATATACCGAAAACATCGCTTAGCGCTTTCGGAATTTACTTTAGAGTTAGAGAATAATATTCAGGAAAGCAAAAAGAAGACTAGAACGGAAGATGAATGCAGGATAGAGAATTGTAAGTTTTTAAAGAGAAAACAAGAAATAGAGCTACGAATCGTAATTTTAACACAGAGTACATATGTATCTTATTATCTACTTACATTACACAATTACGTTTTTCCAATCTGCTATTAACTGATTTAATTTTTTTTTTTGATTTTTAAAAGTTTCTAATGAGATTTCCTATTTACACGTCGCTCTTCTTCATACATTAATTTATAGCATTCTTTCCTAACTTTTGTAATTTTTTCAACATGTATTTTGAATGTGTATGAGCAATGTTGCTAATCATGGAAAACCATCTATGATAAAATTTAATTTTTATATTGCAATTCGTCTTATAGTTTCAGAATGAATCATCGACATAATCATATGATATTTCATATCTTGACAATGTGTTATTTCACATATTCTTTTTCTATATATTATTCAACTCTACAGTTCTATATATTATTCAAGTTCTACAGAGGTGCTTGTAATAATCGGTCGAGATAGAGACTTGAACTTAGACTACAGAATTATTAATCCTTCGTTTACTGATCGAGCCTTAGTAGGCTCTTATTCCATATTTAATTATAATATATAATATCTATTATTCTTTTAAAAAAATTCTACAAATCATAATTATATATATATATATAAAACTTAAATAAATATTTAATTCTATTTCCTTAAGACAACGTATGACCGTATTATTGATTGATTTAGGATATTGATCGTATTATTATTGATTAATTTTAGCTTCTGACCCAAATAGACAATTCTTCAAATTAGGGATCTTGTTCTACGCTCCCGTCAATTTTCAAACTCTCATTTTCGCCATCGCTTGCATTTGCGCTGGCCAAGAAATAATAAACGACATCTCGTCGTTCTCTAGCTTTTTAACCTTCTCTCTCTCTTTCTCTCTTTTTACGATATACATCACCTTATTTCTCCTGCCCCCCTTTCGCCACCATCTCTTCTTTCTAAACCTTTCCGTCGGGAAAAAGCGTACGTGAGTGCAGAGCAAAAGAAAATTTCGCGCTCCATCCCGTGTTGTTTTCCTCTTCCTCGAACCTATACACAAGCGTCAGGAATGTCTTTCTCTTGTTCGAATATATATATATATATATATATATATATATATATATATATATGTATATGTATCGCTCGCGTGCGCCTTTATAACAGCCGCGACTCATGGGGCGGGTTTTATTCGCCTCAATTTGACCAGTTTCGCATGTCGCGTCGATCGTGCTTAAATGAGCTTTAGAATATATTTATCTCTCGCCGGGCACGGACTCCATGTGTTTGTATATATATATATATATATATATATATATATATATATATATATATATATATATATATATATATATGTTCTCGACGAAAAGTCGGTCCGAACGGTTGCGGCGTTAATTTAAATTGGGTTGAGGGAAAAAATCAACGTGCTCATTTGCGAAAATTTCCGTTGTGAGGTACTCTTTGTATTTTATTTTCCGAAACAAAAATCTATATTTCAACGGGCAGCGCTGTCGTGTAATCAAATATCTATTGAAATCGAGGGTTTTATGCATGCAATGTATAAAGTGTAGCCATGAAAATTTAAATCCATAAAGCACGCGAATCTAACATTTATTTACAATTTTATCATGCTATATATATATATATATATATATATATATATATATATATATATATATATGTATATATTTTTTATGGAAAATCATATTTTTATGACTGATTCACGCTTGAATTTATATGGTTTTGTTTTATGAAGGGTATTTTACTGTCTTTATTTAAAAAGATGCAAATGTTGCTAGGATACAGAAATATAAACGATAAAGCGAAAATAATTTTTTTTATATTTTGAAAATGTTAAGCAAATGAAATTAAAACATTTGAGTCTCCACTGAGTGCCCTGAGTGTCGCGTGTGGTTTTTTTGAGCCGAAATATGCCATCAGAGAAAAATATTTTCTCAATTACAAGTTTAGCGCTTTGGAGTTTTTACGATGAAACCGGAAATATAGCAGTACTTGTAACTTTTTGGAATGGGAGTAATTAGTTTATTTCTATCCCTAAATCCGTACTTTGCGAATTATTATGGGGCACGGGTCGACTTTCAGCGGCGTTCCAGTAAAATAAAAACTTAGACAACTTTGCCGTTTTATAACGAATCAATAATTTATTTATCATTGTCAGCTGTTCCAATTACATTTGTCATCCTTCCTTTCAATTAAAAGTGAACATTAAACAGAGTTGTCGCAGTGGATTCAATGTAGTATCTGCATAACGAACGGAACGAAGTTTCAGCTTGAGTAATTAACTAGCATTCATGCGTAGTAAAACAATGTACACGATATAATTACTATGCGCCGGTTGGTTGCAGGATGTAAGCGGCGAATGTTCTGCGTGGGATTACATTTTCAAAACTATTAATTTCGAAGTAAAGTTTCCACTGGTCTTTAAAATGTTCAGCTGTTCGAAAATAAAAGCTGTTTATTCGCTCGCCCTTAAAGCAGTAATTTTTATTAAATATAGGGTGAAAAAGTTGATTAAAGTTTTTAATACCTTATATTAAATGGCCAGGGTTAGTAAATAAGTTCAGAAGATGTCGATTTTTTATTCTAAACCTGCACCGTTCGATTCTTCTGATAAAGAGAAAGAGAACGAGCATTTGCTATCCGATATCTGCAACATTATCGGCATTATAGTTCCGAACAATGCGTAAGAAAATACAAAAACGAAGAATTGAATTATTGCGTGGACGGGGTTATGCCGTTGTAGACAAAGAAATCTTTAATTAATCAACGCCTCGTATTTCAAATTAGAAACTCTCAGGCCCGGGCAAAATAGCTCGGTTAACCGGCTCTCGGGCGTGCCGGTTCGATCGAAGCCGCGGATCCTTCTCAGCGCCCGTAAGAAAGGCCGTGTGTACATTTAATCCAAGAGCCGGCTGTGGAGGGTAAAAAGTATATTGCGATCCGTCGACTCGCTCGCGTCCCCCTGCAAATCATGTATTCGAAACCATTGTCAAACACAAGCTTCGATTTCCGGATTGGGCGCGGTGGCGGCGGGGGGGGGGGCTCCAATTTATCAGACAGTCAATGCGGATCCCGTCGCGCACGTCGCGCGATTCGGTATGCGGGCGATCTGTAACAAATCCGGCGCTTAAAGCTCAGCAAGCACTGTGCGCGAGGGGAAATCCTCGTGCGCGTGCGCGTAGATTTTTCACGGTTTTTGCGGGCGCGTGTATACGTTGACTCAAGTATTAAATAGAAAACGGACAAATTAGAAGCTTCGTATAAATGACGATTTTCAACTTTCTTCCTTATTCAACCGGGTTAGCGCGTCTGCTCTATTCAACTTAAGTCTTGGAAATATTTAGTCTACACTCGTTAGTTTATCTGCAGAGCAAATTCTGGAAACCTTTCACTTTTAGCAAAATGCTATGGCGTTTTTTATTGGAAGAAAGTTTTTTTCATGATGTACGAAATATTTTTTGGAAAATCCTAGAATATAACGGTGTTACCATTATTTAATTTTTTATTAATCATTAAACTTTTAATTAAACTGTATTTATTACGTATTTCTGTCGACGTTTCGGCTTTCGATAAAAAACGCCCTTCAAGACTTTAATTAATTAATAAGATACCATGGCTTCAATATAAAACAGAAAGTTTTTTATTTTTTCGCCGTAAATTATACAACATAATCCATCTAAAAATAATTAAAAATGGAAAATAAATGTAGTAAAACAAGTTTTTAAGATACAATAATCGAAAAAAACATTGAAAACACTTACAGTATAACGTCAAAATTAATACAAATATATTTTTGATTAATAAATCAAAGTCGTGTGTTTTGTATGTTAATAAATCAGATACTGAAACTTCGAAGATATTCTAGAGTATGAAAGCAATGGATTTAGACGTGAATTTTCCAAGAGGATATGTATATTTATTTAAATAAATATAATATTAATCGAAAAATTAACGTTTTAAGATTGACGAATCAATCTAAATCTACTTTAAAATTTTTCAAGAATAAATGTTCAATATCAGCTTTAACAATACTGTAGTTGAATTAGTATTAAGAGTTAAAATCGTTTTGCATGCTCTCTTTTAATATGCCAATGCCATGCTTCTGTAGTTCTTTCAATCGTTCAGTATATGATTTATTAACATACAGAACATACGGTTTTTATTTAATAATTGTAAATATATTTTTATTAATTTTTACTTTATTTTATAAATGTCTTTAAAGATTCTTTTTGTTTTAAAACCATGCTTGACTATACATGTGTCAATCATTATTCTTCGAAGAATAATATTTTGTAATTTACAACTTACTCCTTATTGGAGTAAGTTGTTGAAATAAATAATACCGTAATATTATAGTTTTAGAACTAATTATAATTATTCTTTTCTATTTTGAAACATTATAATCTACTAAATACAAATTAAACATAAAAAAGTTCGTTGTGATCAATTTTAATGAAGCATTATAATTATATTAGCGAACATAATAGCTCATTGTATTTATTACGCCTTCATTTGAAATGATATATCAATTTTTCAGTAGTTTGAAAAAAAAGCTAGCAGAATTTTTATTTATTTTAAGACCAAATATAAAGTAGGTCGCTTTGTAAAGTTCAAAAAGTATTTTTTTTAAGAATTTTCAGCTCGATAAAATTAAATCAAGAAGTTTTAAAGACTTTTCCAATACGGAAGTGCATGTGTTACCACGAAATTTGAGGTTACTGAAATTTCTGAAAATATGATAAAAATTAATAATGTTCAACATATCGAATAGAAGTTCTGTAGTTGACAAAATGTTGATATTTCTTATATTATAACTTGCAAGGCCTGAAAGAATACCGTTGACATTCTAGATGCGCGACTGCTGTTTAAATCGGCGCAATCTTAAAATGTAACTGGTATAAAACATATTTTCAATTTTACTCCTAATTTGCATTGATTAAATAGAAAGAAATTAATTTTTCTCTAAAAGAAAACATTTCTTCAATAAAAAAAATTTCATCAATAAAAAAAAATATCAATGCAGTAAATAAAATTAATTTCTCTACACTCTAAAATTTAAGAGTTTTCTGAAATAGTTCAAGTATAATATATATTACCATGATGTTTTTAGCAATCTATCGAGAATGGATAATGCGACGGATTTCCCCGACAATATAACACTCTTTTCGAGTCATCTACAAATTCATTTTCGATATCTATTTGGGCACTTTGAAAAATGTGACCAGATGCTTTATTGAACCTTGCGGCTCGTAAAACAGCATTGATTCGCTTAAGCCATAAAAGTGAATGAATGTGAAAACTCCATCAGAATTAACGAATATGTATCATTCAATCATCGGAATCCATTCGTTTTTTGCAAGTAAATATTTTATTATCGGTTAAAAATTCATCTCAATTCAACGAGCTACAGAAAATATAGTTTTAGAGCTTTTATTAGATTTTTAAATATCTTCGAACCATATATCAGAGAAAGAGAGAGAGAGAGAGAGAGAGAGAGGAGCTTATAATGCTATTTGACTTTTTCTACGATCTACGTAGCCGGTGCGTAATAAATTATGAATTGTTTTATCTACATTTCCAGGTGGCAAAAATTTCGCAAACAAACTTGATGAAACATTCAGAATTCGAAAAGTAAATGACTAACGAGTGAAATTCTAGCTGGATGGAAACTTTCGGTTATAAAAGAAAGAACAAAATAATTGTATAAAGTAAATCTTCAATAATTTGTCATATAATGAGAATCATTTATGTTAGTGAAAATTGATGTTTTGACTAGAAAAAAAGATCTAAAAATAGAAAGCCTACGAAAAATAAAATACAATATCCTATATCTATATAATTATATAAGACAGGTCGCATGATTAAGTTAACAAAGTTCATGGTCTGTACGAAAGAAGCTTAATTACATCTAATGAATCATTGGAATTTGGAGATTCATTCACCAGTTAACAAGGATTATCAAACTGAAATGCTATACTTTACCGACGATTTTTGATACATTACACATCTGTTTACAAAATAATAACTTTTTCTCTCTTAAATTGATTTTCAGCCGTCCCGACAGCTTTTTCTCGCATTGCGATATCGGAATTTGACGTTTATGTCTCTTGCATTCTCCGATTACTCGTAGGAAACTGTATGGCTAAGAGACAGTTATAGGTCTCCCCTGGCATACGCTATATTATTCATTTTATAGATTCTTTAAGGAAAGGATCTCGCACCGACCTTACGGAAATGCGGTTCTGCCCAGATGGGCGGAATTTTTTATACGTAGAGAGCTCGTATTAAAAATGCAGAAGGGGTTCGGAGATCGATAATCCGACTCTTACAAACTACCGCCAGCGAATCATAAGTAGGTTGAACCACACGACCTACGTGATTTAATAAAATTACAATTTTGAAACGTTGAGAATCAAAAAAGAAATTAAAAAACGCGTGAGAAGGGCGATAAATGCGTATTTGTTTTATACCGCTATCTGAAAATGAGAAAGCAATCCGCTATGAGAAAGCAATGTCAAATTGATACCGGGGCACCAGTAAGAATTTAATTTTTGACAGAGCGACTTATGCCCTTTCAGAAGTATTCGCTGGTTTTCTGAAAAAATAATTGGTCTTCACGTTATAACGTACGGTAAATGACGAAAAACGGCGCTTTTTCCGTTTTTCCATTAGGATATTCCGGAAATTCGCAAATAGAGCAATTTCGAGATCGTATTCAGATTTACTGTACGAAGAACCTTTGAAAATGAATATTGGAGTTTTAAAATATAAGTGAATTTTTGTTCACCTAATAGGGGATACATGGTTACAATCACTCGTTCATCCGGCCACAATAACTCAAACGTCATTGCTCGCTCGATTTTGTACAATTTATTACGATTCATTCGTGATCACGTATATTTTCGTTCTCTCTCTCTCTCTCTCTCTCTCTCTCTCTCTTACTCTGTGCGTGTGCGCGCGCGTATGTGTATGTGTATGTGAGAGAAAGAGAGAGCTAGAGAGGGACTATTGTATTATAGGAGTAATTTTTTACGTTAGGCATATATAGCGACGTCCATCCAACGAAAATAGCACGGTTCGCCCGACGAGAAGTTTAGCACATTTTCCGAACTCCGCGGCAAAAAGTCACGATTGCAGTCGAAAAGTAGGACAATTCAATTTCAATCGCGTTTTCGTCGTAACATTACGAACTGTGATAGTATTCTGCGTAAACATATTAAATATGCTAGATTACGATGAAAAATTTGGCGGTATCAATTCTTCGTTGGACGATTGCTTCCAATCGCGTCATTTTATTATTTATCATGCTTTTATTTTTAAGCTTCATAATTTATTTTTCCATTGTATCAATCCACTGTGTCATACTTCAATTGCATATTTGTACAGAAAAATAATATCTTGGATGATATTGAAAGCACTTGAATGGAAAAAGGAGAAAAAGATTCTATAAAAAAAGCACAAAATTTTTCAATAGTGCCTTTTTCAGACCTATAGGCAAAATCATGGGACAAGCTCAATTTTCGCTACGGCCTTTATCCACAAATCATATTTTATTCGCCAGAACCCATTCGACCTCTGGGCCCGGAGAACGGCGGCAAGAAATAAACAATGAAACTCAATCGTCCGTGCGTGCGCGCTCGATGAAACTTCAATGACTATGTATATATATATATATATATATATATATATATATATATATATATATATCGTGTCGCCCACTTTGAAAACGAATTCATAGTCCCGGAAGCTTGCAATTTCCGCAATCCATCCTCCCTACATTCGTCACCCAAGCGAAGCGACGCAAAACGAGAGGAACGAAGGAGAGAAAAAAACAACGGCTCCTCGCAGCCGCTAATTAGACGCAACAGACACGTGCACTATGCACATAGAGGGTGTTTCCGAAAAGGCTCGCTAGCTGAACGAAATGGGAGGGGACGGGGCGTACGCCCGTCCGCGAATTACGGCGCGGATAATTCAACTAAAGTTGCGGGATAATCTTCAAGCATAATTATAAACGTGATTTTTAGGCGTAATTTTTAAATTATACCAATAAAACTAATGTACTCCTTCAACGAATGTCATGCTTCAGAGTGAGACAATGTTATAGGAACGAATGCCATTGCGAAGTTTGATCGCGGCTATCCGTGCTATAATATAAATTCGTAAATATTATTGGGAAACTTATTAGCACACTTTGAATTGCAAACGAGTAAAAATTCATTGTGCGCGCGCAGTGTTTGACGGATAGACACACGTCCCGCCCGACTCATCCCGTTTAGTTAGACTGACCAGTATTTTCGGAAACGCATATGCATATATTCACGCCGAGAGAGGGAGATGGGGAAAGAGCGTGATACAGAGAGAGAGAGAGAAAGATAGAGAGAGAGAGCGCGCGAAAGACAGGAAAGGAAGGGCACGAGGTTACGCCGCCCTGCGGACGTAATCATGATGCCCGGTGACAGTGCAGCGCGGGGGAGGGAAGTGCGTGCCAGGCTCCGGAGGCGCTCGGTCCTCCGTTCGCGGTTGCTCGTTAACGGCTCCTGCAGTGACAGGGATTGGGGGGAGGGGTGGTCGGTGGTAACCGCAGACGCGCACTCTCTCGCTAAGAGAGGACGGCTTCTTTCGCTGATTTTATGGAGGCGCCGTCCCTCGCCTAGGCGGAGGGGGGGGGGAAGAGGAGGCTGATGAATGCCGTAAAACTAATCCGCATTTACCGCGACCGCGCGGCCGGCGCCGAGATTTATCAATGGCCGTCATTAAAAGTTTTATGCCGAAAAGATACTGTAAAGAGCTTGCGTGGCGCGGACGGCGGCGAGGGGGGGGGCGATCGATAAAGTTTCGGCGCCTGAGGTTATTCCGTATAATAACAGTTCCGTTTTAAAAGCGTCTCGCCACGGTAATCTGGGCTTTCGAATTTTTCGATTTAGTAAATGTATATTCAATCCTATATTACGTAACTGCTCTAATTTCAGAAGGCATGGAAAAGGATAACAAGCTAAGTCTCAAGTGATTGAGTCATCTTTAATTTTTGAGAAATATTGCTTTTAATTAAAAAAGAAATGACTTACACAAAGCAACATTGCCGGCTTAATAATGTATATGAAATACGTGTACAACGAGAAAATTGTTTGATTTAAATAAATATTTTAATTATTTCATTTTACTTAAAATATTCGATCTATAGCTTTTGCATAATTATTTATTGTACACTGACAATCTTTTGTTTATCACAGGCGTAGCGTCTTATTTTTTCTCGAATAATTGTTATATTGAAACTTTTCATCAATTATGCCGAAACACATAAAAAATGTCAATGGTTAGGCCGCTTTATCGCCGGAGGGCGGTGGGGGAGAAAAAAATATATAGCCGGGCTTATATATATATATATATATATATATATATATATATATATGTGAGTATCGTCGTTTCACTGCACCGCCGCGACTTTTACGTTTGACTATATAAATTAGAACGAATTGCCGACGACGCGTGCTGCGCTTTTTCCGCTCGCGTGTTTTCCCAGAATTTTTTTTCTCTTTTGTTGTTGTTGTTGTTGTTGTTGTTGTTGTTGTTGTTGTTGTTGCGGTTGTTGCCGTTGTTGTTCCTGCTGGCGCGTTCCGCCCCGCCGGCTCTTGCGCGACCGCGGATAAAATAACGCGGAGCGTATAAAGATAAGCATTTGGTCGGGCCAGCCGTGGACACGGGAGGAATAATAAAACGCGCTCACGCGCATTGGGAAAGCGAAGGCTTGAAGGCGCCTTCACACGTACAGGCGGGTAAGCGGCCGCGCGCGTGAGCGTTGCGCCACCGCGAGTAATGCCACTAATACACTATAATGTGCAGCGAAGTTATGGGCACTGCTCTGCCAATGACCTCAACTGGAATAATTGCACATTATTTACAACATATTGATTCAATTATATTTCGCAGAAGTGATAATTATTTATTCATATGGCAATGAGTAGTAAATATTCACAATATGGAGTAAAGTGTCGACGTCGTGTGTAAAGCTGAAACGGGAGCACAGCCAAAGAAAAAAAAAATAAGGCGAAAATTAAATACATCGGGCGGGAGGGAAAATGTATATCATTTATATATAGTAAAGAGTAGTGGTGTAATAGGACGGACCGAACAATAAAAAGTTTGTAGATGTGTGTGTGTGTGTGTGTGTGTGTGTGTACGCGGTAGCACACGACCCGCCAAGAGGAGTTGGGGGAGGGGGCGTTTTCCCGAGGTATACACGTGGGTTAATGTGTTGACGACACCGTACGATACCCATTTGGTCGACATCAGCCGCATTAATGGTGGTACAGCGGAGATCCGGCAGTTACTGCCATCAGCGCGAGCCCCCTCTCCCCGCCGCACGGCTGGTTCATACCTCCCTTCTCTACATTAGCCTTCTTTCTCGAACACGCGGGCATACACGTAGGATCGCGGACGGTTGCAATGTTGTAAAAAAAAAAAAAAAAAAAAAAACGAACGAAAAAATGCTTAATTTTACTGCAGATTTAAGTTACATTTTACATTGATATGCATTAAATTTAATGCGCCTATATATAAATTCAACGAGTTGGAATTTAATGCACATATGCATTAAATTTCATGCATAATAATAAAGTAGTTAAAAAAAGGATGTAATGCCTACAGTGTGTTTAATTTCAAATGTGCTACGTAATAAATTTTCATAACCCCAAGTGCGTGCGGGAGAAATTTGATTGAATATATATGTGTGTGTGTGTGTGTGTGTGTGTGTGTGTGTGTGTGTGTGTGTGTGTGTATATATATATATATATATATATATGTATGTATGTATGTATGTATGTATGTATGTATGTATGTATGTATGTATGTATGTATGTATGAATGTATCAGCATATTTTCAAACTAAAAATGTTAACTATGATGTTTCAGAACAAAATTGATGGATTAGAATTTTATATATTTGTGCCTTAAAAAACTAATACAGAGGATATTAATAAATAGGTAATAGAACTAGATAAGAAGTATATAATTAAAAAGAATCATAATTATACTAAATAAGAAGTATATAATTCTACTCGATAAATAATAAATTTGAAAGAACGAATCAATCTTCAAGAATTTCTCTCGCTATTAATAGTGCAGTAAATTTAGTTTAAGTGAGCATTATATTTATATTACGGTATCAATATACTTTGAACTTCCATAAATGCATTAAAATTAATGTAATGCTACATTAAATTTTATTGATAAATGTTATTTTTAGATTTCTATATTAATTTAGTCGAATGTCGGTAATGTAACTCATTCCCCATTACGTATGGATTTCAAGTAATTATGTAGAAATTTTGTAAATGCACGCAAGCGTGTACAAGCTTTGATTCTTTACTTGAGGAAGAATTGTTCCCCAAATACGTTTTGCATTTTTGATCGTCAAGTAATCAATGTAATGCGACGCGATATCGCATCGATGAACTTTCGAGTATTGTACAATTGTATGTATAAATACTGTGTATTATGGTTGAAAGTTAAATGGAATTTTGCAAAGTGCGATATCTGGATTTACGATAATCCGTGGTGCATTGACTCGATAGAAACCGTTTACCGACCTCCAAACTCAATTGCTTGTCTTATTTTTAAAATCGTGGAAAAAGGCATATATATGTATGTGGGGCATTAAATTTCGCTCTGACAGAATGAGAATCGAAAAGAAAAGAAATATAATTGACGAAGTACCGGCGGCTCGAGTCCGTACTTTGTTCTTCGGTTGTCGAGAGTTACTTTCGTCCCGAGGTATATATGAAAAGAAAGAAAAATGGGTATATCGGCAGCTTTTTCTTCTTCTTTAAGGCAGCTGCAAATCGATACGGTGTACATTTTTTTTATTCTTTTATTTTTTCTTTTTTAAAGAAACTGTAAAGTCTATGCGATAACTTTCCTGGAAAAGAGTATTATTATTATTTTTTCTTTTCACATCATTTGTAAGAAAAATCTTTTTTTTTTTTGACAATAACATTTTATACCTTTATCCTCGTATGATAAAATAACAAATTATATCCTCAACAGTAAAGGATAATTTAGCTTGCGCCCTTTCAATAATTGTTTAATAATTACATTTAATCAATCCAATTCATATATTTAATCCTTCGCGCTCGCCTTTTTCATTGGAAAATCCACCCGTTATACCGCGCACGCGAATCAGTAAACTGCATTAGCCCCTGATCCCGAAGGTTCGCGCTTGTTTTCCCGGGATGTTTACATGAATATATGCTCGAATTAGCCGGCCGTGTTGTACGTCCAAATGTTGATATATATATATATATATATATATATATATATATATATATATATATATATATAGTTTGTCAAACGCGAACGAGGCTGATACGCACGCGTGCACGCCTTGTATCGGGAAGGGGAGATCACACAATCTCCTCCTCCCGTCTCCTCCCCCTGAGTAATCAATGGTGTCGTAAATTTGAAAATCCGTAGAATATTCTCCGGGGTTTCACGTATATGAATATGTGATATATATATATATATATATATATATATATATATATATATATAGATCGCCTTGGCAAGCAGGTAAACGGGAGCAGTTTCTTTCAGTCTATCGGTGTTATATGATGAGCGTTGGGTGTCGAGAAGGAATTGCATAAAATGACACAGAGAACGGCGAGAAGAAGGCGATTCCACTCCCACCATAGTGGAAAACATAGTCTGGAGTCTACTATCTATCGGTGGAAGTACCTTTTGTTTGTGTCTTATTATTTAATTTACAAAAACAGATTTTGGACATGATTTTCTAAGCATCAATTAAAATATATTAGATTTCGAGACTCGCGTAACAGTTGATACCCATAGTTCGTGATATAGTTTATTTCCGACCGACACGACTGTATATAAATTATCGCACTTTCACGTTAACGTTGAACTATATTTTGTAACAGAATAGTCGCGCCAACTGGCGTTAAAAGTCGAGTATTTTGAGGTTAAAGTATTGCACGTTTTTTTTCTTTTTATCAACATATAAGCAATACTTTTTCAGGTGACGATTTCAGATATTGAGAATAGCAAACATGTTGACTTTACGGTTGCTTGATACAATACTAATACAATACTGATCATGAAGTGCAGAATGGCTAATCATATGGGCAGGTCTAATATGGCAGCTGCTATTGCGTCTCCCTCCCAATTTGCGTCTGTTGTATCGAATATGAGGGATCTGGTAAGCGTTCGTATTAGCCATGAAATGTACTTAATAATTCTCAAAAGTAAGCGATGGCTGTGTAATGCATATTCTATTTTTATATTACAAAAGTATTATTATCATTTTATATGAAAAAAAAATTTCGACTTTTAAACGTACATGGAAATAAATTGTTTCTCTTTAATTCAGGTTAAATTTGTCGTTTTCCAATAGATTTAAAAAAAACGTCTTCAATTCGATAAACAATTGACGAAATTTGTCGGAACTTTCGCACTGCGGTGCCCAAGTGCGCCTTCGCGTAGAGCAATAAAGGGAGAACGAAGGAGCGAAAAGACAACGCTATAATACTTCATTGCTATTATTCTTTAGTTATCCGGGATAATCTCTGGTTATATAGATATGCTTTATCGGATCGTGACATTACGCCGATGAATCTTACTTCCATTAATTTATTTGCACTTGCCTAGATTTTTAAAGGTAAAGAAAATTTCATATGTGCATCGAAGATCCATCGTTTTTATACTAAGAACTATAATACGTAATTCTCTTAAGAATATAAGAAATATACTCCATTTATCCTCGTAATACCTCTCTTTATTTATTTTTTGCTGGGTACGAATTTCCCCCCCCCCCGGGTATATTGTTACTTGTTTCCTATCGTAGCTCGTAAGTCGCGTTAGCCATTTTCTCTTGATAAATCTAATTGTTTTTTTCTTAACGGTTCGAAAAACGGTAGAGAACATATAGAGTTATCAAAGCGATATATCATTGTTTGTAAATAATTTTGTTACCGTCGAATTCAGATCGCTATTAATTTATGTATAAATACAAACGGGATTTTACTATCAAGTGCAATAACTTACGTACAAATATAATAGGATTGCGCAATTTCGTTTGCGATAATAATAATATTCTCAAGCTCTATAAGATTTAAGAGACGGAGGGAGGGGAGGTGGGGAAAAAAGTAAAAGCCTCTAAAATTTTCGTATAAACCATTATATTTAGTGCAACGCCGCACGCGAACGAGATAAGAAAGCGGATAAAGCCTGTCACGTTGTAATCGCGCGATTAGCCCGACTTTTGCGTGCATTAAGACAAATAATTAAAGGAGTACTTCTTTTTTTTTCTCAAACCGTCCTCAAGAGTCTTGATTACAGGGAACAGAGTCTAATGCAGAGTCATCGTAAAAATCGATGGGGTTGTGTGTTTGTTTTTATACGGCGCCGTCCAGAATCCCGTTTAATGTTTTAGGATTTTATCGGGGTCCCTTGTAACCCGGTATGCTAGATGTTTGCATTGCATGCTAATTAAACGGCACATGCGAATCGATAGTACGATTAAAGTTTAATGTGAGGATTTAAAATTCATACCTGGTAATGCATAAGTATTTTATTAGCAAAATAATAATGCGAAAAAACTTGTTTTTTAGAATAATTATTAATAATTATTATTTTTCCTATTTTATACTGTATAAAACAGTGAAGATTTTTAACTTTTATCGGTATGAACGAACTAAAAATTACATGTTTTCCCGAAATTCAATATCTACGAACAATGTTTCACAATTTGAAATATTATAAAATGGAAAATTAATTGTAAAAATTTAAGTAATACGTTAAATTTATTTATTCTTCCCCACAGTACAATCATGCAAAAGTCATATTTCAATAGTTAATTGAATATTTTACTGCTGATTTTCGCATTGTAAAAGAAAATTCATTTTATATTGGAAAAGGTATATAGAGATCAACGTTAAATACGAAAAAATACAGCCGAGCATTGCCGGGACCCGATCGGTTATTATTGGACTATTGTTTTTAAAACCGCTTGCGGGAAACTCGCTCTTTTCCGCGCCGGGAGATATTGCATACGGCGAGGAGTAAAAATATTTGTAATAAACTTGGCCTGTAAAATTGAAGTGATCCGGGGAATGTGCGCGACGGGACAATATTAAAAAAAATTCGATAATCATTTATATACGCGTAAGTAATGTAAATATAAACGGAAGATTATTATTAGATTTATTATTATGCCGAGGACTTGAGAAAAGATAATAAAAAGCGCAAGCCGAAATTTGAATGTAACGAAGATCTTTCTGTGACTGGCATATGAGATTAGATACGGGCTTTATAGAGCTTTAAAAGTACGAGGAGGAAGGCAGTCTGTGTTTATCAATTGTAATTGTTTTTGTAACAGAATCATGTCTAAATAGAAATATGTTGGTTATACAATTTTCTATGCATGTCATGTATATGCAATATCATCACCGAAAACGGAGAACCCTTCCCTCGCGGAATATCGGGGGGGGGGGGATTGATTCTTTGTCAGTAGATTCTTAGTGGCCACAAATGTGTACGGGAAATTTCGTATTGAATTTTTGCACGAGAGGTCAGATATATTTATCGGAATATTGAATAATTTGGTTAGCCAGAATAAACAATAACTATATGAGCAATGCAATTTTAAAGATGATGCACCACATTTTAAAAATGATACCCTATTACCAGGATATTGACTGAGATGAAGTAAAGTCTAAGTATAAAGTTCATAACGACATATATATACTATTTCTGGTGATGATTTTACATATATATTACATGCCTATAACATTGTATAACCAACATATCTTTATTTAGACATCATTCTGTTACAAAAACGATTAAAACTGATAAACCCGGACTACCATCTTCCTCGTACTTTTAAAGCTCTATCTATGTGTGTATGAGGTAATGAGATATTTTATTCTTTTTTTTGAATAATATAAATAATTTTGAAATAAATTATTGAGCAGTTTTTAGGGAAAACAAAAACCACCCGTATTACAGTCTCCATTTTGTCTCCTTGTAATAATTTTAGAAAGGACCCTGCACCAAATTATTGGATTTTGGACTTCAGCGGAATTGTCTATAATTTTTTTACGTTATAACTTATGAATTTTCAGGTAATAGTTCTTTTGGATACAAGATTGAAAAATGAACTGATTTTGCTAGGTCCTTGTTAGAAATTTATGGGCCGTTTATGTAAAAATATAAATTCATGCTCTATTCCACGAAGACTAGTATTAGGAGGCGAAGTTAGTTTCCGACCTTCACTTTAAATGGTGATATAAGTAGAACGAAAAGGCAAATGTGTCGGATCTAGTACTTATTTTTAGTTTTGGCATTTACCGATAAAATTCAGTTAACAGGCGCCATCATTTGTGTAAACATTATAATTTATTGATCAGTGAAAAATGAATCGTGATAAATCGTTTTTCGACATGTCCTTTAGTGCTATTTTGATTTGAAAAAAAGTGTAGCAGAAATTTATCGACTGCTTCAAGAATGTTATGGCGAACAAGCTCGATCGCTTGCAACATGTAAAGAGTGTTTTGAGCGATTTAGAAGTGGAGATACTGATGTTAATGACAAAGAACGTTCTGAACAACCAAAAAAGTTTAAAGATAGTGAATTACAAGCATTATTGGACGAAAACTTAGCTCAAGCACAGAAAGAACTCGATAATATTTTAGGAGTCAGTGATAGAGCAGTTGGCAAACGTTTACATGCGGTGGGAAAGATTCATAAAGAAGGAAAATGGATGCCGTACGATTTGACTGAAAGTGCTATTATGAATCGATACAACATCGTACTGTATTTGCTTGCCAGGCAAAAAAAGAAGAATTTTCTTCGTATTCTGACTGGTGATGAAAAAGTCATGAGTGGACCCAGGCCAACCGTCCACATGGATTCACATCATCATCAAAACTAAACATCCACGGCCAAAAGATATTGCTGTGCATTTGGTGGGGCCAACAGGATGTGCTGTACTACGAGCTATAAAACCGAATGAAACCGTCGCTGCCGAGGTATACAAACGCCAACTGAATGGTTTTCAACAGAAATTGATCGAACATAGATGAGCAATCGCGAGCAATAGGTGCAAAGTCAGTTTCTTACATGACAACGTTCGGTCACATGTTGCGAAAGCCGTCAAAAACACTCTGTTAGAGCTCGAATGGGAAGTCTTACCGCACGTAGCCAGACATAGCGCAGTACTCAGCAAATATAGCGCCTTCGGATTATCATCCATTCAGATCGATGCAGCACGACTTCGTTGATATGCACTTTCGACATGTTCAAAAAGTGCGAGAATATGCCACGGTATTATGGCTAAAATATTTTGACTCAGGTAACGTGTATCCCGTTTCCATTATAAAGGTCTTTTTTCGTTAAAAAAGGTCAGAAACTAATTTCGCCTCTCAATATATATGTATGTCTGAGACACTTGTGTAATCAATATTACAAATAGTAATACTTAATAGTAATTATTCATGAGAATAGTAATTATTCATAGTAATTATAGGAAGAGTGTAGGAACTTCTTTTTTTCCATAAGAGACTCATGAGCTTCTAGCATCGATTTAAAAAAATCTGTCCATTTTTAGTATTTTATTAATAAGAACTGCAAATCAAAAAGTCATGAACTACAATATAAAACATTTATATTCAATCTTATGATTTTGTGCGATCTCCTTAGAAAATCGGCAGATATAAGGTGACTAGAACAACTATACAAAATCAATTAGGATAGTCGAATGATTAGAAATATTAATAATAAAATAAACATATGAACTAATACATGTATTTGAAAGTGGGGTTTAGTTTGGACAAAGAATTAAATTTTATAATTATACAGTATAAAATTTGTACATATTTTTGTAAAGCTATATGTATATATGTATAGGAACTTCCAAAAAAGAATTTTTTTTAAAGTTTTTACTTTCCTGAAAGTAAAGGTAATAAAGGAAATAAATTATATGAAAGGATATTTCAAAACTTATTTAAAGATTGAAAGTGTTAATTTTTTTTTTAAAACAAATTCGCATTTTCTCAAAAAGAAAAATAATTTTACATTGCCAGTGGCACGCATGCATAAACGTTATAAAACAGATTAAAGGCAAATGAAAAAAAATATTAGAAATTAGATTACTTGTTAGTAAAGGGTAATCTGAGTGGCCCGCCACGAAATTGACAGAATCTTGTATCTTTCTCGTCCCAACGTTTCCAAGCACTTCGGCTCATCATCAAGGACTAAACTGGTTAGATTTTCAGGGAACAACAAACTGATCCAAATAAAATAATTTAATCGAAAGTTCATTTAAATGATTACACGTATAATTCGTAGGAGTGACATAAAAATAATTAAGATTATAGGACTTTTTTAAAATGGTAATTTCACATTTTATGACTGCGTAAAATCCATGAAGAAATAGAATACTTTTTTTCGATAAGGCCCCGCCATGACGTAGTGAAGAACTACTTCCATAATCTTTCTCTGGTCGATCACTGCATTATATAAATATAAATTGGACAATTATTAGACCAAATCATATAGGTCGAATAACATGTTATTATGAATATTTTCCTCTACATATTCGTTCTTTCTCAATCTCAAATTGTAAATCTCGTTAATCCATCAGGTCTGATAATAATGTTACTTCCTGTTATGGATTATGGTAAATTAAACGCAGCTCACTTTCATCCACTATTTCTTTTTGTCATTTGTCTTTTGGTCAATTTGTCATTTTGATCGAATCTTTTCATTCGGATTCTGAGCAATTTTTATGCTGTGCCTCTGAATAATAGATGCTCTACTCTATATCGCATACTTATATAACCAATCCATTATCTATTGAGTATGTAATAATGAATTAATAATATTGATCTCAAATTTCAATCTTTATTGCCTATGCTATTTCGGTTAATAGTTTTTTTTTGTTTTTTTTTTTTTTTTTTGATAGTCACACAAAGAGTGATTGATTGAGCACAACTTTTTCCTAAATTTTATTCTTTCTATATTGACTTTCATTGTTATCGAACTGGCAAATAAAATTGAATTCTATTTTTATGCATTGTATTTTAATAATATTTTATGTATAAATGTTGAATTATCAAAGGATCTATATTGTTTGAAATTTTAACAAATATTAAGAAATTGAAAATAAACAAATTCGCTGGAAAATAGATCTTTTTCATTTTACTGATTAATATGAAAAATTATAGGAGATGATTAAATGGAGATGTAATAAAGTTAACGCTTATACTTAATTCCTTATTTCAGAATTCTACATTTGACTATGAAAATCTATATAAATTAGCATTATTGATTTGGAAAACATAAAGACGTGTTAATAGTATACGCACTTGCACTTAGCACACGCTTTTGCGTGAACTAAGTTGTCGATTATTTCACGGTGTAATAAATAATTTCCTTAATTCACAGGCTTGTAAATATCGATTACTAATTATTAAAGTTATTGCATTTTTGTATACAACAATGAGGAGATAAATAAATAGATCTTTGTAAATACTTTAAAAATATAATAAAAATGTATATAGTTACTAATACTGATTTAGTGATTTCAGGATTATTTCTATTGTAATTAGTAAAACGCAGTAAATTTTTATAATTATTTTAAGAAAAATATTATTTATCTCAATATTTTTTATATGAAATTTTTTTATTGCATTTTTTGTTAATTAGAAAATATAATTTGTAATTTTAACAGATAGAATTAGTTAAAATTCATTTAAAAAATTTTTGTTCCATTCCGCGTAAAAATCCAAGTAAATATTTATCCAAATAATACTTATTTAAGAATTTATTCGAATTAATTAAATAACTGTATTGACAATTAATAAAGAATTATATTATCCCCTTAAAATATTTAAGTAAGCTTTGACAATAGACAATTTTTTTACAACGCATTTAATAGCGAGTCATACAAGAACATTGCAGTGAAATATAAAATTAGAAATTCAATGGAATCATTTATTATATATTAAGATTGTAATATATATAATAATTTTACTTTAAATAATTAATATATGTTGAGTGAAAATACAGTCGTTTTTACCGCTTTCGAATTTTCGAGCGTTCGGGAGTGACCGAGGAGTCCGCAGTAGAGGCGAAAGAACAGCTCGTTTAAGCAGTTTATGTTTAAATTAAAATGTTTTGGTCGCATTCCTATGCTCGCGCGACCAGTACACTGTAAGCAAACCTTGCAGTTCTCTCTCCCCTCTCATCTCGTCCGTGATTCTTTACGCATTTTCGAGGCTTGGCTTTCAATACAGCTCGAGTGCGACTCTCTTGCTTCAACGGTTTTCGACTGGTACAGTTCACAGTTCGTTACCCGCTACGAACATTTCGCTTAGCATTGCGTACGATTCCTTTTTCCCTTGGGTCTCCGTTTGTATTGTGCTATTTTGTGTACTTATATATATATATATATATATATATATATATATATATATATATATATATATTTAAAGTTACTATTATAAACATCTCAGTTTCTTTTTTTTTTTTTTAATAATACATCCAGATATATTATAATTAATGTGGTGCATTTATATGACAAATTAGTCATGACAAATAAGCCACAAATTGGTATATGAATTGTATAAGTTTTAAGTAGCCTTCTTATTTGACGGCGGAAATCGTTAAATATTTGCCATAGAATATTAGACTGCTTAAATTACATATATTAAAATAAACTACTATATTTTTTATTAGCACCGGCACCAAGTATTTCTAATGATTGCGAAGGGAAATTTTGCGCATTGAATAATTTAATAAATATTCTTACAAATAAAATTATCTTCTTCTATTCCTGAAATCCATTTTCACGCATTGGATCTTAGCTAACTAACCAAATAACATCGGCCTCTTCAAATTCACCCCAACCATTAGAATCCTAACCTGGCGCCAATAGACTCTTCGCGTTAAACTCCAGAGTATATCGAAGGCGAGCTGCTACGAAAGCGCCGCGTGAAAGCATCAAGGTCGTCCGCGAGAAGTCTACAAGGTGATATATATATATATATATATATATATATATATATATATATATATATATGCAGAAGCATATGCAGAAAGAGTTCGGGGATCGCACCGCCACTCCCACGCCATATACAAGAACCGCGCGCCGGCCTACGAAAGTAGAGCAACGCCCGGTTGCTCGTGTGGTTTTACGATACCGGCCAGTCTGGCACATAAAACTTTTAAGACTGGTGTCGAGGGGTGAGACAGAGAGAGAGAGAGAGAGAGAGAGAGAGAGAGAGAGAGAGAGAGAGAGAGGGGGCGAGAGTGATATCGTACATTTAGTCCTGTATAGCAATTGGAAGCTTTACGACTGAATGCTCCAAGCCATAGTTCGCAGTTCCCGTGGCAGAACTAATGAATTTACCTGGTAGAAAGATCATGAACTTTAAAAATATAAAAAGTAGCTGCGTAATGCTATTTCCGGTATCGATTTCGTAAGTTTTAGAACTTAATTTTTTTATTAAGTCATATTAGCTCATTTATTTAACAAATGCATATTACTTCACGTAACATATAAGTAAATATGCATTTACTTATCTCATAAATAAGAAAAGTTCATTCAATACCTGTTTATTTATCTATCTATCTATCTATATCTATATATTTATGGATATGTGGTTAGATTTATTCCCTCTGTCCCAAGAAGAATCAAAACTACTTTATATGCATCGAAAACCACTGATGAATGATTGATTTTCATTTTCACTCGACAAGGGGAGAATGTTTTGTAATTTAATTTTGAGAGGAGAAATGATCAAAATATTTTTCGAGCAAAAAGCTGAAATTAAATTGATTGCCAACCGATTTAAATTAAAAAGTAACAGTTTTAAAGAAAATCATTTATGTACTGTTCAATGCAGTCGGAATAAACGTAATCTATTAAAGGACCTTGTATAATTAAGTGATTTAAAAACTTCTTTTAGTTTTCTATAAACAATAATTAACTAAAAGCGGTTGTCAATAAATTTAATGTTGGCTTTTTGCTTGAAAAATAATTTAACCATTTCTCCTCTGAAAATTAAATTACAAAAGATTCTCCCCTTGTCGAATGAAAATGAAAATCGATCCTCCATTCGTCGATTGCGATGCATACGCGAAAAAATTAGTTTCGATACTTATTGGGACAGAGGGAATAAATCTAACCGTACATCCATAAATGCCCTCCTGTTTCTAAAGCTCGTCGAATACACACGATTTTCCGAGTAGGCGCCCCAGCTGAATTTTCGACACCGCTGCACAGGAGCTCGCCAATATCGGAAAAAGCCTAACCGTATGCGTGTATATATATATAACGTATGAAAGAGTTCCGCAATTCAGGGAAATCCGCTGTTATACGCGCGGGGCGAAAGAACGAGCGGCAAGACAATGGCCGAGGCGAATCCTGGATACGCGACATTTTACCTTTCTTTATTCTGTGCATCCGGGAACACGCCATCGGAATCCCGGTTGCAGTGAAAAAAAGGCATCATTGAATTTTTTGCACCGCGAAAGAATATGCCGGAACGAGTGCCTTTGTCAAAAGCTTTTTATTTTCATGTTAAACATATTGCATTACACGCACATATAATCTATGTTGGACATATGGTTAATTGTATATTTTTAATTATTTCTACTTGAATACAATAAATAATTTTCCTTAATAAAATCTCACTAGTTTTTTTTTTTTTAAAAATTAACATTGAATTGAAAACATTATCACTAGAGGAGCGAATTAAAAAAAATTAACGCTATACAAGTGAATTACCCATAGGTACGAATTTAACTCGTTATACGTTCAGATGGGGTGGCGCGATAAGCGTGTAAATGAACGAAAGGATTTATAGTCCGCCTTTCAGAGCATTATAGCGCTTTCATGTACATCGCGAATACGTATATTTCTATTACGTTTACGCCTGTATTATGTAGTGTCGTTAGATATGTTTTATAATGTTCGACGTAGCGTAGTGATTCCCGTAATGCATGTTTTGGCCACTACGAGCTTTTCAATGGATTCGCTTATCTCTCTCGACAAACTAGCCCGGGGCGAATAACTCATGTCTATAGGAAGGATTTTTCAAACCCCGATGTCAGATAAGTTTGGTATTTATTCGTCCACGTATGGCACGATCGGTCGCCGCGAAGCAGGAGGGATAGAGGGGATTCGAGCGTCCCTTTCCGGTCCAAATTTGGAAAAAATTGGAAGAAAAATCCATGAGATAATTTAGTAAACCAATATCAAATACAATCACCGATTTTGTCTTAGAAAAGCGACATTTTAACTGAGAATAGATCCTGATATATATATATATATATATATATATATATATATATATATATATATACACAATCGAAAAGTCATCATATCTTCTGAAAAGCTTGAGCAATTTTATTTTATATAGTTTTGAACCAATTTTTCAAAATGATTCCGGAAATTTCCATTCAATGATCGACAAATGTAGTGCATTAGTTCATTGATCATTTAGGATAGAATTGTTATATTTAAATTAGATGTATAGTACCACCTCATGAAATCGAACAAAAATCGGGACTCACGGTTTCAGTTTTTCATATTTCTCTTTTTTTTTGACCACCTATAAATCCAATAGAATGATGATTCGATAGAATTTTAGATTCTGTGCGTATCTATTGAATATAGTCTTTGAAAACATCATTCAAATACCTGAAAAAAATTAGTAAAAGTACTCCTTGAGAAATTCAAAGATATATATTTATTCTTTGAAAATTTTTTTATTAAGTCTAGCTACAATACAAAAAATTATTTTGACAGATTTTGCTAAGCCTTTAAAAATTCTTTTCTTTAAATTATATCATAGAATTCGTTGTAGACTATTTATTTGCGAATATAAATACAAATTATTCTATTTTTTAAACGACAATTTTTGATTCACTCAATTTTTATGAAATTTTATCGCATAATTTTAAATACAAATTAAAATAGATTTGAATAGGATACAAGCTACAAACATACAAACATTGTAGACGGAAAAAGTCGTTTTAAAATAATTTAATCGGATAAAAGCTCTTTTTCATATTTTCTATATTTTTTATGTTTTTCGACTTTTCAACTGTAAAAGTAATTTCAAGAGCATTTCAAATACAATGAATCAAAATCAATACCTTTCAATCGTAATTATATCTAAAAATTAAGAACATAGTACTCCCCCAGTTCAGATTTCAATCAATTATTAAAAGATCGTCTAAGTCGCAGAAGCATGAATATTATTCACCAGAATCTTGACTATTATTAGTGTGACATTTTTAAATATTTCTAATGTTTAGTTGCTTGTGTTATATATTAGCGATTACTTTATAATCATTATAAGTGAAAATAAAAGCACTATGACATTATGAGTTTCTTTGTGCCGTTTTTTAGTTTTAAAGTATGTACAGAATTTGATGAACACCTCCTGTCTTCTTCCAGCCGAAAATCGTTTCGCGGGTGCTCTATTGACAGAAAGTTTTCCACCATATCATAATTTACACACTTTGGTGGTGCAAAATAGGTGTTTAACGAGTTTTCAGTAAGGATAATCGATAATTATTTACCTCGTAGTTCGAAGGCCAATCGAAACTGCTCGATGTATAGGTTACATCGTAGCTTCGCCCGATGGTTCACCTTGCAGGGAGGGTAACGAGAAGCCATCGAAAATCCCGTTTTAATTCCATAAAAAAACGGGAATTTCCACTTGTCTCAACCATCCCTAAACGGAACCATTGAGTTGACTCTTCCCCCCCCCCTTGCGTGTTAAAAGACATGTTAGATCGACCAAAAAGATTAATTTATACGTTTTAATTATGTCTCTTAAACGCGTCTATGCTCACGCGATACGCCAGGATCAACTGAGTTCGAAAATACGCAATGGAGTCTATGAAGTTGGCTTCAAGAACAAAGTACGGCAAGTGCGAAGCCAGAGAATCACGGTATAAAACCTTGATAATCAACCAACAAACTTCCCATTCTCCATTTCTTGCAACAACTTAACTATATATATATATATATATATATATATATATATATATATATATATATGTATTTATATGTATGTTTGTATGTATATATGTACAAGCAAAAGACAGAGATAGTCCTTCCGCTAGACGTATATGTATAAATGCTCGGGCCAGTTGTTTGTGTAGGTGGTTAGAAAGCGGGAGGGGGGGTTACCCTACCGAAGGCGCAGTTCATCCGCGGTAAGATTTCCCGTTGATTTCGCGATAATTAAGAAACTTTCCTATATCAATTATGCAGGGGCGGGATGCTGATTGTGACGGGATGTGGAAGTGGCTGGGGGGGGGGGCATTTCGCTTTAAGCAGTTCGCGCGGTCCTCCTGGAGAATTTACATGCACACACATGCGCGCGCGCGCACACGCAGACATTTATACACACATGCATATAAGAGAAGCAAACGAGAGGCGGAGAGAAGCGGGACAGAAAGTCAGGGATAAAACCCAGAAGGGAGAGAGAGAGAGAGAGAGAGAGAGAGAGAGTGAGAGAGGGAGGGAGGGAGGGAGAAACCAAGGAAGTAACCGGGCGTGTCGACCAACTAATGGGCTCTCCCTCTGCCGTCTGCAGTCGCTAAATAATAGCACGGGAGGGGGTTGTGCGAGACTTCCAACACCCCCCCCCCCTAGCCGTTCGCGATCTCTCGTCTTTACATTACGGGGCTCCAAATTCGCGCGCGAGCGCGCATATTAGTCGGATGGTTGGGAGGGGGGGGGGGTAGCGCGGAGAAACCGCCGTGCGACAACTGCTGTCCTAGCCAGGGGTGTAGCTGTGCCGTAAATGAAGCCATTCCATTGCTGCATCGTGTGCGATGGACGCGTCGCGTAGGAAAAGTACCCTCTATCAGTATAGAGGATTCTAGGTCGCGTCAAACTTAAGATTATTGTTAATTTTTTTTTTGCCGTACGATCGATGTGAAAATTATACAAAATAATTATCAATCGAGATTTATTTTCAAAATTCTTTGTTGGAAAAAAGCAATCGTAAAAATCGACGACTGTACATGAAAATTATTTTTCATTCTATATCGGAAACCTGTGCACAAATTTTATCATAATGCGCTTACAGTTCATTATATAATTTCGAAAAATTTCAAGTTGAATACCGAATTCTTGTACTTGTTATAACAATATTAAAGTGTTGACATAAAGAATTGCTGTACCTGTATGTAAAAGATAAAAGGAAATTCCCTAATTTATTTTTCCAAAGAAGTCATATGCCCAAAACGATCAGGGTTTGTAAAAAATTCCATGACTAATAACGCTGGTCAAAGATAAGCTAAAGAATTATTATACTTGTTATGAAGGTAGAATGCTAAAAATAATTATGGATCAGGAGTTCTAGACTTTTTGCATTGCATGGCCACAAATTGTAGCTGAAAAATATCCTTGCAAAGCAAAAATTGATAAAGAATAAATTACAAACATCTATGATACAGGATGGCATTAATAGTTTTTCTTTTATGCGGGTATTGAAAGCCATATATTAATGGATATTTTTTATACTGAAATGAATTTGTCGAAACAAAATAGTACGATGCATTGAAAACAACTTAGAACAAATTCAATATGTAGAATTGCGATTTGATTTTCACGCAGTGGTATTTTTATAAAAAAACTACCACGACAAATAACTTTCGAACAAATAAAAATAAATGATAATGTAAATTTAAAATTTGAAAGAAAAATGGAGTCCATAGATACACATATATAGACCCTCAACAATCTTTGGCCAGGGCCTTCCGATATCTTGGTCCAGTATTGTATAGAATATATATATACACATATATATATATATATGTATATATAGCCATGGGTCGTTCAATAAGGAATATCAAAGGAGCGCGCGCGTTATTCCAAATTTTGCCAGAGCACTAGAACCGTCATAAATTTTAGGATATAGCATCTGTTCCAACACGGTGTAGGTTTTGGCTATATTAGCGCCGCGCAGGTAAATACAGCAGTTAGCCCATAAAAGTTTGTCGGAGAGGGAAGCCGGTGTCCGAATAAATCTACATACATACATATATATATATATATATATATATATATATATATATATATATATAAATGTGTTATTATACGCCCGGAGTTCGTGGAGGCTTTCCGTTTCGCGCGACCCGGCTTAAGATACATCGTGAATCTTGCGTCATTTTTACATTGTATTTAAGTCTGGTCGAAAATTTTTCTAAACAAGAAATGCTCAGCTACTCCCTGAATAATAATTTGAAATACTCAGAACAAAGCTCAGCCATTACAGGCTCGAATAAAAGAAAACAAATATATCAGGCATCAGAGTGAATTTGGAGATAAGTTCATCTGCATATAAAAATGTATTAAATCGTATGCAAGTAGTAATGGATCGCTGTGGCGATCCATCATCAAATTATATCATATACGTTCTATAGAATGAAAAATTTAACATTGATGACTAAGAAAAACACGATAAGTGAGTGCGGCGATGAATTTAGGGCGCGCGCTAAAGTCAGTTCTGATCTCATCGAGAGGTACAGTAATAATCGTAGACGTGAATAAATCATGGGACTTGGCTCTTTCGCGGCATCGCTCGTTATTTTCGATTTTCTATACAGCACAAATTTACAAAAATGATCTGTAACGAATTTAATGCATGATATAAAGCTATATATAACACATAAGCAGCGTTGAAATTGAAAAGACCATCTATGTGTATAATATGTTAAAGGTGAACATTTGAAAAACAGTGAAGCTTGTGTCGGAAACTTCCATTGGGTAAATATCATGACGCTTATTTACTTATAGATGGTATATCCGTTACAAGATTTGTAAAAATTTGTCATATATATACATAGCGTCTAAGCTGATTGCAGGCGAACCATTACTTTTGCTTTTAATCGTTCAATATGTAATCTCGTGAAATAAGTATGCGCAATCTCAAAGGTTTCCAAGCCGACGCATTAAGAAATACAAGAATTTTATATAAATTTTTGTTTACTCACTCGAATGCGCCGATATTTACGTTACAATATTGAAGAATGATTCTCACCTAAAACAAATGAAGGAAATGTGATTAGGCATTTGTATCAATATAGCTTTTGCAATATTATCGATTATAATAACTAAGTTTAATATATTGGAAATATTGCAGTTGACAAATTTAATCTAACATATAATGATAATAATAATTTATTTATTTATTTATAGGATTTGGATGTAAAATTTCGCACATCTGTCAGCAGTACATTTAGACATTAGCGCTTGATATGTTTCGCGCTATATCTAGTACCTACTGATTAGCGCGGTAACGCGTACAACGCGATCGCTGATGTGCGCATTAATGACCGCCCAATTCCATGTTCATAATACACAGAGTGTCCAAATTACTCGAATTGGCCGTAACCGATTTAATATATTTATTATATCCATAATATTTAGGACTGAAATGAAATTAAGCAATAACTCGCTTGCCGCGCCGAATGAAGTACTGACAGTATTGCATGTAGAGTATGATACATATATAGGTACATATACATATACATATGCATATACACATTAATTCGTGGGTTTTTTCCGGAATATAAACTCTATATTTACTTTTTCATATTACCATGTACTATTCACGAATTCACGAGTTGGCCGATAAGCCCCATAAATGAAAAACGATTTCTATACTTTTCGTACATTTTTTTTCTTCAGATTTACAGTTTAGATGATAAACTATATAAAGATCGATTCACAGTTCATGTTAAAGTAAAATGTATAATACGAATCAGGAAGCTTGTTTTGTCGATGAGCGAAAATTTATTTCTTTAAGAATGTTAGTTCGGGATATCGCTCACTCCATTCCCGCGCCTAAAAGCTAATGGATGAGTGGAAATAATAACTTCAAAAATTCCATTAAATAAAATAAGTTAATAATGCCAGGCAGCGGTAATAATTAAATAATTATAAAAATCGGAAAATTGCTGGCTGAATTTATTTTCGTTAGCTCCTTGCTCAAAGGTGTTTCGATCTAGACTTCATTTTATTTTTTCATATAGTTAAAACATAAATCTCATACAATACAGAAAAGTACAGGATTTAAACAAATTTTTCAAGAACTCCGAATTTTTCTTTTTTTATTAATACTTTTGCGTACTTATTGGATTTGTAAGTTCTAGTATCACAATAAAGCTTATGCCAAATTAGCGATGCCATCAGTTTTAGAAAGGAACGTAGAACTATGCTTTCTACCATTTTTACTGTTATTATATATATATATATATATATATATATATATCTATAATAATAATAAATCATATTTATTTATCTTTCTGACTATTTAAAATGTATTTTGTTACTAAATTCAAAATTATTTAACAATAACGCCTCATTTATTCAGATTTTGATATATACTGTAAACTTTTTTCATGAAAAAATTAATTATTAACAAAAACAGCATAAACTTTGTCTAAAAGGGCTTGGAAACTTCATACCTGTTTTTTTTTAATTGATGAATGTTCACTTAGAAACATTAATGATTCAAGATAATTAATTCTTTTTTGAGTTAACGGTGGACAAAATGATGCGAAAATAAACTCGGCTATTTGTAAACAATCTTATTACCTTACTTAAATGTATTTTCGTTAAAACCATTTATTTATAATTATTTTTTGAAGCTTTAGATATATTTTATGCAAACTAGACATGCTGTTATTTATCGGGATGCATATAAAATGCAATGAATCATTTGTTTTAATGTTCCATTGTTTTAAGACATTATGAAAAGATTTAGAATATAATTACATGTATTATTATGTTGTATTTTTGGCTTAACATATTACTGAATTGAGAAAAATTCTTTAGATGTAGTGTTTATAAAAAACATATAAGATTTATAAGTTCTACATTGTTTCATATACTAAAAACATATATTATCGTTTCCCTTTAGCACAATTAGTTGGACATCTGACTATACCGGTGAACTGATCTTTAATTTAAGTACAGAATATTTTTATGTTAATATTTTTTGAACTTTCAGAAAGTATTTTATACAAATTTTTCAAGAAATACACATGAGAAGTTGTATATAAAATTCTTACATGCTAAAAACACATCAAACTATTTTACATTTGTTAAAAGTTATTTTTTTGGAGATAAATTTCTCAATCAATATTTAAAATAATTCAAATCTGTAGATTAAACAAATAATTTTTATAGATTTAGAATTCATATTATCTTGTCATAGTATCTCTAAATTGTCCAAAAATAAGTAATAAATTTGACACGAAGTTGAGTTATTTTTACGGAAATTTTACATCAATAATAGTTAATTATATAAAATTTTCAATGATGCATTTTTAAAGATTCAAGAATAATTTATATCATTATAAAAATCTTTATCGAATTCCAAAAGATTTTATTTAATGAAAGCAAATCTTTTATTTATTTAATTAAACTACTTACTTTGGAGGAGTGAAAGAAATATATATTTCATGATATGAAAGTACTTTTTTAGTTTCTAGATATTAAATATGTCATTCCGTTTTTAATGAAACATTTTTAGTTTTAAATATTAGCTACTAAAATTGTGATAAGCATTATTAAATACATGTTCAGGAAATTGGGTTTTTTTCAGTTGCTGAAAAAGCTAAAAAGGTGTTTGTAACTTCCCTTTAATAACTGAAAACATTAAAAAAATTTCAAGAATGTGAAATGATCATTTGACGGTATTTCTATTTTTCTTTTTTTACAAATGAATAAATGCATGTTTGAATTTTATCGCTAGGTGATAAATAAGGGGTGAAAATTTAGTTGGAGCTTGTTTCGAAATTGCGATGGGGAGGGGGCGGAAATTCGGTACCTCTCGTTACATCGTAACTTTTAATATTATACTTATGGCAAAATTCGTCTCCATAAAACAAACTCGGGACGCGTTTATGGTACTTCAACTTCAGTATCGTTTACATCGGCAACCACGGGGTCTATTCAAATTTTACCGATATATATTACAATTCAGTAATGTTATCATTTAATAAGGATCTAATTCAATTTTTTCGACATAATATTAAAACGTAAAATCGAATTGAGAATACTGTATAACTTTCAAGTCTATGGAAGTTGAGTGAAGGTATCCTTAAGTCGGGGCATCAGAAACTGTCAAAGTAGATTTTTACCGATGGAAAAAAGTTATAGAGCAAAGATCTGCACTGCTTTGTATAATATATGTAAACATCTGATTATTGCAAGTATTGAATTAAACCAGTTATGTATAAATATACGATATCATACACTGGTCCGACGTATGAAGTAAGTTCATTATGCAAATGCGACTTTTTAACATTTTTAAAATTTGTTTTACAAGTATTGATATAATATTAAAAAAGAAATTAAAAACAGATTGATAATTTTGATTTACATATTGCAGCAATATAGACGATAGATAAATGTAAAACGAGTATTATTAGCCAAAAAATTTTTAGAACTTATTTATAATATTATATTATTAGATAAATAGAGTATTTTCTAATCAAACGGTATAAACGAGCTGTCGACAGTCCTATAAATAAATGAAATCCTAAAAGTGATCAAGAATTTGTCGATTATAAGGCCTGGAAGAGAGGACGCAGAGAAAGTCCAATGAAAAACCAGACAGGCGCGTATGAAGCAAAAATCTGGGACACTCGAGAATAGAGAAAAAAGATGGCGGGGAGGGGCAGCCCAGAGTGTAAAAACTATTTCATCCCCTCACCACACTCCAACATCGTCCTGTCCCTTACAAAGAAGATCGCGCACAGAGTATAGCCGGGGCTCGAGCTTTCGTAATCCAGTCCAGCGCGCGATCGCGCCTCTCGCTCACCTACACTGTATCCCGGGCTGCGCTGGGGGGGGGGGTGGGTTGGTATCTTAGGCGCGGCGCTCTGTCCTACAGCTGTGTATGTGTGTGTGTGTGTGTGTGTGTGTGTGTGTGTGTGTGTGTGTGTGTGTGTGTGTGTGTGTGTGTGTGTGTGTGTGTGTATGTGCGTGTGTGTATACCATGCATGAACACACAAGGACTCTCGGGTGGGGACAGATAAGAGGAGCGAGTGGGAGTGGAAAAGAGGCCAATATAACCGGGGGAAATATGTTCGAGGATGAGGACGCGACGGGAACGCGCGCAACGGCCGGGCGAGGGACGGCTCTCGGTGTGTAGCGGCAGTGTGGAGGCGCATCGCTTTACGAGCATTGTTTCTTTATGGCCGGGGCGCAGTCCTTTCTCGAGGTAGATATCCTCGCGCCCTCCCTCTCTGTTTTCTTTTCACTCCCTCTTCTTTATGCGCCGGCCGCCGGGAGAATAAGTTTTTTTTTTCGCTCCACCCGGGAGACGAGGGATAGGATATGCGTTTATGGTCCGGTGTGGTTTTGTTGCGCGCGAATCTTTCAACTATATAATATATATATATATATATATATATATATATATATATATATATATATATATACACATATAGGCAGTTTTATTATTTGCGAACACGGCTTGCGATTTGCCGTAGCTTCGGTATGGCAGGCTCAACGATGTTTAATGCACACACACACACACACACACACACACACACACACACACACACACACACACACACACAGGGAAATTAAATTGAAGAAAACATAATTAAGATTGGAAATAATTTAATAAGAACAGTCAGTTGAAGATAAAATATATATAGTTTGTCAGACAGTCATTTGGCCGATCGTAAAAAGTTTATAATGTATAACAGATAGATTCTAGGTTATGTAAGCCAGAGACGTTGGTTATTTGCCCTTATAATAGATCACATAACAATAATTATTGTTCTTGCTGTTTGAATTGGTTGAAAATTATCGTTCTATATTCACTTTCACAAGTGAATCCATTTGGTTATTTTAAAGATGAACGGAATATTTTTTGTGATATATTTACTTATAGATGTGAAGCTTAAATTCGACTTTCTATACGAATATCTGAATTCACATAATATTCAATTAATATGCTAATATTGTAGTTAATTAAAAAGACGAAGTTATTAGGATGCTCAGATAAGTGCACTGAAACATATATATATATATATATATATATATATATATATATATATATATATATATATAAAGTTAATGTAAATTAAGAATTTTGTATTCGTAATTTAATTAATCTAATTTGCAATGTTTCTTCGGCTTCTTCATTTTTCACGTTTTTATAGTACGCTGTTAACCTATTGCCATGCAAATTTTTTTAACGGTAATTTTTAATTTGCATTTGAAATCTATTGTTTTCTCATATTGTCTTGATTGTCTTGGATTATTAAGTAAACTGCTTGCTATAAAAAATACAAGCTCTTTTTCGGATTACTTTAAAACCATCATTGTTTTTTTATTATAAATATGAAAATAATAATTGCAGAATTTATTTCTTTTCGCAAAATAATTTATTACGTTTTGAAAATGTAGTGCGTTATGTAACTATAACAGTTTTCCAAAATAATCCGTAAGTAGGAATAAAAACTGGAAATAGCAAACGGAAAAAGTTACATATTCTAAACTTTCAAGTTGAAGTTAGGGATAAAGCAAAGATTGAGCCGCAAACTGTAAAAAAACTGTAATTTCCATAGTGCTCATCTCCCAGCAAACGGTTCGATATTACCTATACACATACACACGTGCGCGCGCGCACACACACAAATATATATATATATATATATATATATATATATATATATACGCATGTACATGCACATTCACATGCACAGAGCTTAACAGAAGGAAAGAGGAGCACTTTAGGCAGTCTGACAACTGATGGCTAACCGATCGACTACGGCAGCAGGGGTTTCGTTGTGTACACGAGCGTCGCTACGAATTTTCATACCCAGTCTGGCTGGGCAAGCAATGAAAAGACATTGATGAAACGTTAATAAACTTTATTCGTTTATGAAATCTTTTTATATAATTTGTTTTTCTGCTACTCTGATAGGGACTTTCTGCGAATGTAGTTAATTTTTTGAAGAAGTGAGAGGTCACATTATTTGCAGTAAAAAAATTAATTTTATATATATAATGAAATTTTATATTTCATATTCGACGAATTGGATTGTAAATATAGTCAACCTGACTATTATTATAATTGTATTCGTTAAACTTTAACTTTCCTCTCGGAAAATTGTGAGATTACTATTACCTATTGTTTAGAGATACTAACAATTACTCTTGTAATAATTTTTAGTATCTATTTTTTTCACAGCGATGCATTTGGAGGCCCCACTCGTTTTTTCTTAAATTTCTTAAATTAAGTTAAGTTTCTTGAATTTTAAAACTAGAAATTGTAAATATAAAAATAAGTTTTCGATTTATTATCTAGAGACATTAATTTGATACAACTAGCAAACTTTAAGTCATCTATTTCATTTATATTATTTTCATGTTGATTATGACAAATTATAGTATCCATTAGATACGTATGTGTACCAATTATACGATTACATTATTAAATAACATCATTATTCAAATAAGTAAGATCGATTGACCTACGTTCGTAGGCAGCTAATATCAATATTTACTATTTTTTTAAAATTTTCCGAATAGACTGCGTCTATCCAAAAATCCAGTCATCGTTAAAAAAATACTGTTTTTTTTTGTTGTTGTAAGAAAATAGTGTTTTTTAATAGAGAAGAATAACACTTTTTGAATTGGCCAAGTCTGTTCCAAAACTGCTCCCCCCCCCTCAAAAAATTGCAAAACCTTACTGTCAATTTCTCTCAGCCTAACTCGAGAGTTCGAATAGCAGTCGCTCTCCTTATCGGTCACGTCATATTAATATCCAGCTGCGCGACGATCGGATACGAGCATAATTAAATTTCGAAAGCAATCCGGAACGACATCCAAGCGGCGACGTAGACCGCGATAAATTCGACGCTCCTCTTTCGAACGTTCTGCGGTGAATGGGACACGGGATTAACGAGAAGACGGCATATACTTTTTACACTAGGGCTGCCTCTCCTCGTCCCGTCCTCGTCCCGTCCTCGCAGGATTGTGCGACGTCGCCAGGGTGTGCGAATTTCCGCGGAGAGGGACGGATGGAGGGGGTATTGGAAAGCGCATGGGAGCCCCAAATGGGAAGTGCTACATGGCCGCGCAGGTGCGATCGACGCTTGCAATTTCATCGCGACGCCTATATGTATGTATGCATATATATATATATATATATATATATATATATATATATATATATATACATATACATATATATAGTCGCTCCCGTCTTATTCGGTTGACGTAGTCGCGTGGATGATTTCGCTCGTTGTCGTTGAAGTCGACGGGAGGGGGGGGGGTGCGGAGAGATTCAAGAGCGAATCGATACGAGTTTTAATTTCTAGAGCTCTTTAAGATTTGCGTTAAAAAGCAAATCATTTAAACCATTCGTGCGAATAAAGATCAGTATTTTTTATAGAATTAAAAGCATGACAAAACTGAAAATCGATTGGATTCGCACAACTGTTGAATACATCACAAACTATATATTAAAACCATAAAATTTATATCAATATCGATATACTTTCAATTAAAATATGAATTTATTTGAAATATTTTGTACCAGCATTTATTTGAAATTACAATACTTTTTCTCAAGATTATATTTTGTTCAAGACACATTAAAGTATAGTAAAATCAGAGATCGTAAATCTAACTAATCTAAGATTAATCATTTATTTTTATTTAAAAATGGAATTTATTTTAAATATTCTCATGAATAAAATAATAACTCATGCTCTTTATAGTAACTCTTTTACTCTTTTTATTTATGTGTGCTTATTGATTTTCATTATTTGAATTAAAATTGACGCCGTTGAACAATTGCTTTATAGGGCTGTGATTTTTTTACACAGTTTCATTTTTATTCGCTAATTTTCTTCATTTATTTTTATAGAATAGGTAGAAAAATATTTTATTAAATAAATAATAAGGGACGTTTTTTCTGAGCGTATTTTTAAAAAATTATTAGCGAAAGAGTCAGAAATCAATCTAATATATATATATATATATATATATATATATATTATTTATTTATTTATTTATTCTAATGTTCAGTTTCTCAAAAACAGATGACTAAAAATGATTGGTACGAGCTAAATTAGCCATAATAACATCAAATCCTAAAAAACGTTGGATTTGCTTGCCATATATATATATATATATATATATATATATATATATATATATATATATATATATATATATGCTTTCCCCACTACACACATACACTCATACACACATTCCGATTTTGTTCAGAACTAGAAGCTAGCTTTATGTGCAAACGAAAAGTATTTTTCTGCTTATGAACAATTTTCTCTAGGATTAAATAAAATTCCTTCCGTTCGCGAATCCCCTCGAAATATATTCATTCGACTTTATTACGAGCGCCGAGGATTCATTGAACCTCTCAGAATTAATTCGAGGGTCAAATGCGCTAATTCGCTACGTTAATATCGGCATGCCAGTTAGATGTAATATACTACTACTGTAAATCCGAACATCCGGCCCGACCGTTACATCGCAGACGGACTCTCTGCTGGCCATTCCGAGTTTGCTGTAGTAAAATTATATAGAATTTCGTTCTTGGTGAAGATTTATGGTATAATTTTAGGACATTATACTATTGCTTTGAATTAATTTTACTGTTTAATTTCAAATTTCCTTCTATCCATGCAATTAATAATCAATCTATTATCAGCATTATGCATTAATATTAAAAATTAATGATTTAATGCATCGTTTCTGGTTATTTTTTTTTTTGTTGATCAATTTGCTTAATAACAAGACACTTTATATCGAAGGTATTCACAACCGAGATTTTTTTAACGAAAAATTAACGTTACCCAGCTTGCAAAACAGTAGATTGTTATTCTTATATATAGTTTTCTAGAAGAATTGTTTCGCTCTATGTAAAACTGAACGTATAAGTTTAAAAGAAAAGTGAAAAGAACGATAAATTTTGCAACAAGCAGCGTTAAAGTATTCGCGGATTTTGCCATAAAAAGGGCGCCTCTTTATTAAAACGATTATTCAGCGTTTAAGCAAAATGTATTTTTTTAATTAAAAACCTCTAATTGTACTCATTTTAATCAACTTGAATCATACATACGTACAAATTTCCGTCCGTCACAGGGGTGCTTTTGTTTTTCCTTTTTCCCACCCTCCGCAGCGTGCTACAGTATTTCTGCAATTCGCAAAACTGCCAGCGTCCGCCTAATATTTCAGATCCCAATGTGTCGGATCGCCAGTCCCGCGCGAAGACAATATTTTCCGGGCGTTTTTAGCCGAAGATTTATACACAATGCTCTGGGCTTTGCTGCTCGGTTTTCTAATAAACGAGCTTTTATGAGTGAAAGCGCTACGTATATATGGTTTTTTAAAATATTCCGCTTTCTGCCCCTCCATTTTGAAACCGAAATTACACGAAATTCCAACCCATTTTGAAACGCAGTTCCGATTCCAAATGTATATATAATAAAAAGTACTTTCGTCAGCTTTTTTCTTGCACACCGAGTAAGACAGTAAGACACACCGGAAGAGAATTCGAATATCTTCGAATTCTCTTCCGAAAGATCCGTGTTTCGTTTAATTTTATGAAGCGTTTCACTACTGCTTCAAATTGGAAATACTTCTAAATCCTCTCATTATGGATAATTCCTACTATCTATTTTCTTGTATTGAACTTATTATATCAGATAATTTTATCGATAACTTTACTTATAAATAGCTTATTCTGTGAAACTAAATAAGTATTTTTTATATTTTTTATAAAGTTTTCTATGCTCTCTTTCACCCTCTACCTTTGTATATGTTTTTTCGTATTTATGTACATCGATGACAAGAGCGACAAAAGTTTATTGCTGGTTAGTCAATACAAAGCTTGATTTTGTCTCAGGACACTGAGAAACGTTTACTTTGTTTTGTATATCTTTGTAGAGAAGACATTGAAGACAAACAACTGTTAATCCACTCGCATTTTTAGTCCATTCATTGTTAGAATTCAAATTTCAGCCGTTCCTAGCCATTGTAATATACTATATATATAGTATATTAGTCGGCTCAGATACGGTAATTCTTTAATAATTCTCCCTTCTTTGAAAATTCTTAATGGTATTCAGGTCTGATGATTGTTATACAGACATAAAGTAAAGGTATTCCATCATGGTGGAATTTAGTTTCTCTTATTCCTTTTCAAGAATATTAAATTACTTATTCACTTCTCTCTCTCTCTCTCTCTCTCTCTCTCTCTCTCTCTCTATCACTCGGACATATTTTGATAATATAGCTGATTTTATGTCAATATAAAATTCTGTATTACATTAAAATTTTTGTTGCACGAAGGAAATTTAATTAAATAAACTTATCTTATCCAAGAAAATTTATATATTTTCTTAGAAAGGGTATATATAACCCAAAGGAAACATTATTTTATTTTGAGACAGAACCGGATTCGAGTATAAAAAATAAAAACTAAAATACAATTTAAATTTTGCCTCCATCCTGGCACTAATACTTTATCTTTGATAATCTTTGAACGTTCCAATTTCCTTTGGCGACTGCATAAGTATGTTTTATAAGAGCTTCCAGATCTCTTGTATTAAAATGTTGGCGTTTTCCCGCTTAATATCCGGTATATTAATACAGACTACTCTCGAGAGTGATTTCTTTTGAGAGAGAGAGAGAGAGAGAGAGAGAGAGAGAGAGAGAGAGAGAGGATAGGAAAACAACAATAAAGAGAGTAGCGGAAAGCAATTTCTCGCCTCTCTTGTCCAAGAGTCGGGTCCCGAATTGCTTTTTGTACTTGAGCAGTCAGAGAACGAAGTTTAAAGACTGCCTAGCGTTTTTAATCACGCGCGCGCGCTTACTTTTGTCCGATTCAAAACTATATAATCTAAGCTCCTCCGTCCCCTAGGTGTTTCAGCGCGAGTTTTGCCGATTAAGTTGAACTCGCTCGGTGTTCTGTATTAAACTACATAAACGCACACGCACACGCACAAACACGCACGCACGCACGCACGCACGCACAGGCGCATGCACACACATTTATATAGAGTTTAATCTTTCGTTGCTCGCAGTGGGATTCCTGCCGGCGCCGCCCCCCTACCCCTCGAGCTGATTATTATTCGTCCTCCCTCACTTTCTCTCTCTCCTCCCCCCTCACTCTTACATAATAGAGGAACGCGGGCGTGGTCGTTTGATTATTTCGAATTTTGAAGTTGCGCTTCCGCGTTAACTGGAAAAGTTCGTTAAAACTATAATAGTGGAATGGCGCGAATTTCAGTGTCCCGCGCCGCACGCGCCAACTAATCATTAAAGAGTTAGGGGCGACCGTAATAAGTTGGAATTTCAGTGGATCTCTCTGGCTTATAATTAAGCCAATATCAATTATGAATTATAAGCGATGTATTTTACACTCACAATTATGGAGGTACAGCTGTATTTATTATCGGTGTATTTTTAAGCGCAATGGCCATGTGCACACACATGGAATTTTCGTCTCATTATTTTTTCAACTTTGTCCTTTACCCTTTATTTTTCTAACTTTACTGTTACCGAGAAAATATTGTTCATTAAGACTTCGATAATTTTTAATAATATGCTTTATGAACAATTTTTTGATCTATATGAAAATAAAAAAAAAACTCATTGCAAAATATTGCATATTACTTCAAATACTTTATTAATTCAAAATTTTAATTATCAGTACAGACACACACACACACACACACACACACACACACACGCACGCACGCACGCATGCGCAGACACACGCACGCGCACGCGCATGGCATACACTAATGTGTACCAATATGAGTAAGACTTATCAATTCAAACTTCTCGGGTTTATCGATTCGGACCAATGTTTTTATTTTTAAGTTTGTAGTAGTGTCAGAGTTATCTGTGCAAAATTTTACGCAATTATCTTCATTTGCCATATAGTTGTATATAAATATGTAAATAAAGAAAAGTTGTCTCTTCGGTTTTTATACTGTCTGAAATTCTTCAACAAAGAAGTAGCATTAAATTTTGTGCGCGAAATGAAATATCGGCCGCCGAAACGGTCAGAATTTTGCAGAAGGCCTTTGGTGAGAAGTCAATGAAAAGAGCAAGTGTTTTTGATTTGCACAAATTGTTCAAAGAAGGTTGAGAACGTGTGGAAGATGAACCACATTAAAGATGACTAAGAACATTTACAGATCGGCTACACGTTCACAAAATCAAAAAGAATTGGCTCTGAAAAATCGTTGATAGACTACTAGAGCGTTTACTGATATTCAGCAAGCTAATAAAATGGTCAGTCAACTCTATTTTGGAAGACATTTTGTGTCTGAAAAGAGTGATTGGTGACAAATGATTGATTGGTGCTAAAAACACTCAATTTATTGAAAAACAGCATCGCATGGAGGTCTGTGAAACGATGCTTTCGGACTATCAGGACAAGATGGAACGCATAATAGCTGGAGATGAGACTTGGGTACTACGCTTACGATCCACAAACAACCGATTAACAAACGGTTAACAAAGATATTGATTGAGTGATATGCGTCGTTTGCGTGAAGCTATTCGTCTCAAAAGGCTAGATTTATGGAAAGACAACTCTTGGTTTTTGCATCACGATAATGCACCGGCTCACACTGCATTGATTTTATGTGAACATTTCGCCAAAAATTCAACCAATATCGTTTCGCAAACATCGTACTCGCCTGATTTAGCACAGTTTAGTTATAAATAAAGTCTTACTCATATTTGTGCACAGTAGTATATATAGTGTATATATATATATATATATATATATATATATATATATATATATATATATATACACATATAGGCTAAGAGAATCTGAAATATCGTCTAATTGAAAATTAATCAGAAGCTATAGCACTGAAAATGAATTTTCATCTTCCAATAGCGCATTCCGGAATATAGCGTGGAACGAAGAAGTCATTGGCACGCTATCTATTCAATTCGTGCGTAAGCGTGAAGCGTGTAAGCGTGGAGCTTTCGCCGTCGCAGTTTTTGAATTATCGCGCGCAGGCAAAGACGATGAATTTTCTTAAGTTACTCAGAATCCTACTTTGTATGGTATAGAGTGAGGAAATCATAGTAAGAGGTGTGTATGCGCGCGCGCGTGTGTGTGAGAGATCGTAAAGGCCGTAGAACTTTAGAGAGAAATAGTTGAAAGCGCTGATTTTGCGGTGAGATCATCTTTCGTAATAACGAGGCAAATCTTGCGAAATTCTCTTTCTCTCTCTCTCTCTCTCTCTCTCTTGATCTCTTCCAGTGATTTGTCAGTCCTCGAGGATGAAGAGGATTCAAACTTTGCTTTGCTTTCGCATCGGATTTCTCTTTCGTATTTATACTATTTCATGTCTCGGGCGACAGTATTTGCTTTTCAATTTGAGCGGAGTTCACTATATCTATAAAACACATTTATGGCATGGCTTTGGAGAATATTGTATATTGCGGATCGGACACTAGAGTATAATAAATGGTATATTAATTAGCTTTATTCCATGCGTTGTGAGATGGTGCGAGACTGCATTAATGATAAAGAATTTATCTTTGGTAGATGTTTTAAATTTAGAATGCTCTATGAACAAAATACATTATGTTATT
This sequence comes from Sycobia sp. Sy_11, assembly GCA_018907035.1. Classification (NCBI taxonomy): domain Eukaryota; kingdom Metazoa; phylum Arthropoda; class Insecta; order Hymenoptera; family Epichrysomallidae; genus Sycobia; species Sycobia sp. Sy_11. The sequence continues at coordinate 1,517,855 of JACCIC010000105.1, forward strand.
TAGAATATGCCAGAAATAAACGATAAAAATATTCCAACTTTAATAGTAAAAATCATGTAGATTTCAATTTCGTACTATTTGTATTAAACAAACGTAATATATAAACTAATGTTGTAATTTAGTGGTAGCATTATAATGCCTATGAAGTGATTTTTTTTCGAATATGCACTTACATAAATCATTTCAGAAAATGAGCGATTGTATTATACTCGTTTCTTTATATCAACGATTTTTATATTGAACAAATAGATTGAGTGATTAGAAGTATTAATATTTGATCTTACAATGTCAGTAGATATTCGTCACGTATATTTAGAATCGCAATGTTCTCTTTTGAAGTATATGCAGTTCACGAAAAAAGCGTTCCCGTTTCTATATTTTTCGAACAGTTGTAATGATAATTAGAATTCTTTATTACATTTATCGTTCTAGATAAATAATGCATGAAGGTAAAGTATAAGAATTGTATTATCAACCCGAACCAAATAGATAAAGGAAGTATATTGGCTGAAGCTCGATCTTTAATACTATTAAGAATTTTAGACCCGGAATAACAAGTTTTCGCATCGGTTCAGATTTCATTTTAATTCATTTAAAAGATACATCGGCCCAATCAAAAATCATAATTAAATCATTCATAGATCGGTAATGTGTATCTTTGTAGGTCGCTGACAAAAGATTCTTTTGTAAATATTGAAATTCTACATGTCAAGCGTACTATTTGGGTCAAAAGTGTCGGGGGGACGGACGGGGAAAGAGAGAGAGAGAGAGAGGAGAGAGAGAGGAGAGAGAGGGATCTCGGCAAAAAACCGACGGAGCAACATAATGGTAATCCCAGTTTCATGTATTACATATATATATATATGCATATAGGATAAGCTTCGAATCAGTTGAAGTTTGAATCGGTTCGGCAATGCGTATCGCGAGGCTTAGGTAAATAATATGTCCATATACAGGCTTTTCATTTGAAAATTTTTTCTTCAATAAGTTAGACAACGGAAGTAAATGGTTCGATTGTATATTTACACACACACACACACACATATATATATATATATATATCTACAAGTCACGCTCGGCAGCTCAAAGTAGCAAGTAGCATTTATACTCAATTCCCATTTAATTTAATACATTCTGTTCAAAAGTAGGATATGACGTGCTAGTTTTCGATGTCAAATTAGGAATTTGGTAGCTTGGATTGGAACATCCATAAATGAGCTCAACTAGAATTTGTACTTTTCTATTGTCTTAAAAAGGAGCAAATTGGGCAAAGATTCATTGTTAATAATCCATTTTCTACACTATCATAAACAGATAATTTAGAATGTCTGCGATTTCTAGGATTCATTAAATATGAAGACTTTATTTATACAAGGAGACTTTTGTAATTCGAACTGCGCACGTCTTCCAAATCTGTGCAAGCTACGCAAATTTTTTCAGAATTGCCACAAAGCGTCGGCATCCATAACAATGCCCCCGTTTTTTTCCATCCCGCACGCGGCAGATCCGTCCCGTTTTGTCTTCCTTCCTTCCTCCACCCACCCTTTCCACCGCATAACCGCGATGTTTTGAGCTTTCATATCTCTCGCTCGCCCCTCTTCCGTCTCACCCCCTTTTTGTCTCCGTCTACCCTCTGCCCTCCCCAGCTACGGGGCATAAACGCGCAAAGCCGCCAGCGTCGTGTCGGCGGGTCGGAGGGCGGGGGGTGGCGGCGTTGGGTGTTTGGCAAACAAATGGCGACGTAATTCAGAGCGGCGTGTCGCGCTCGCTTGGCGGATCCTCGTTATTTTCGAACTTGACGCGCTCGCGCTTATTATTATGCATTCGTCCCCGCGCCGCCGTCGAAGGAAAGTGAAGGAGGCGCGCTGGGAGGTGCTCGCGTTGGAAGAAAAGACGGATTTACCGCCGCCGTTCCTCGGTCAAAGATTCCACGGCGCTGGGGGCCCTATGGGCTCCCTTATTTCTTTTATTGCGCTTTAAAACTGTTATGCAAATCACGCCGTCGAGCTTTTTTGCGCTTTTAAGCTTTATGCTTCTCGTGTAATGCCGCTCGCGCGCGATTTTACTTTCTGTTCTCTCGCTTTATTGAGCTCGAGTTTATTGTTCGACTAATCTGCTCACGGACGGGGAGCGCGGCCGTGGCGCGGAGAAAAGTCGAAGCTTTTGAACAAGTAGATATTCAAACAGAATGTGGGGGCAAAGCGATTTGGCCTTAGAGCATACAGAAATATCCAACTTTTCATTAATTAAATAAAACATATATGACAATTTTAAGAATAATTTAAATTTTTTCTATATCAAAATAATGTCAATCAAATATATTATTTTAAATTCGTTATTAAGAAATGAAATATCTGTGATCTCAATATCCAAATCTCTATATTTAAAGCATTAAATTGAAAAAGATAATAGTTTTTGAATGCATGATATCATTACCACTAGAAAGCTTAGATTTTTTCCTACAGATTATCATTTTTTTGATTTTCTAATACAGTTGAAAACTACGCAATTATGGACAAATTCGAAAAAATGTTGAGCCGGAAAATGATCGGTACCCACATGCATATGATGTTTTACGACACGGAAAGAGAACGGCGCTGCAGAATGTTTTATGATGATCTGCGAAACATTTGGGGGATTCACCTATTTTTAGGTCGCACCTTCACTATTTACAATATTACCTGCACAGGCAAGATTACGAAAATTTATTATTTTTTAAAAGGCTTTAGTCTTTACATAATCCTCCTCTAGAATAAAAATGTTTCTTGTCCTGGAAAATATTATAGTTTTTTATTTTGTATAAATTTTGACTAAACTAATCTAAAATTGACGTTTCGAAATTATTTTTAAACTTTGAAATTACAATATATCATGATTAAATCATTTTGATTATTTATATTTTTGGAAAAATAAAAATTTTTAAGTAAAATTTAGGTTAGCTCATTATTTTTTTTAATTACTTGTGCTCATCATGCCCCGCTACCGAACCAACTATACTGCGCCATGCTCAAACATGACATGCTTTTCTCATTTCATATGTTATATTATTTTAACAGAAAATTGTTATTTAAAAATTAAAAATTAGTAAAATAAATAATAATTTACTCAGCTTCGAATGAGTGTTGTTATTTGTTTAAAAAATTATATAGAATTTTTTCAAATACGAATGATATGTAGGGTGTCCAACATTCCTCACCTTCACCTCGAGATTGCCAATTATAAATCTAATTTGGGGAAAATAAAAACGTTTACTTTTTAAATATATATATATATATATATATATATATATATATATATATATATATACAGTATACTCTTCAAACATATTAGAGAAACGTTGTAGGAATCGAAGTACTTGAATTAGACGATTATTTCGAGCATGTTGGACATAATATTCTTCCTGCGTTCAACGGGAGAATCAATGGCAATCGAATCAACAAGAAGAAACTACAAAATAAGAACGTAGTTTCAGACTGGTCTTAGAGTTTATTTTATTACTTGTATTTAATGAGTTATTTAGCTCTTTTAATTAGCTTTGTTCACTTTAATACCTTAAGACTGACTTTCAATAGTTATACCTTTCCACATTAAAAGAACAGAGAATGTTATTTCAGGGCAGAAGATCTTATTCTAGCGAGATCCCATCTAGCGCATGGGATTTATTTTATTACGGGGGAGGAAAACGATTATTTAAATGTGACATTATATTTAAAAATTAACACTATAGTTGAATATTTATAAATTATATTTGTGATTTGGTGTAAATTCATATATAGAAGAATTAATTTTACGTGTGTGGCTATAATTTTCCAATCTTGTTACGTTACATTTTGTTGAGACATTCCTTGGTTAATATATATTTCAATAATATGAAACAATAAGTAAACTTCTTTGTATTTTATAATTCTACAGTGTAATATGTTTTAGAAAATAACAAACGAAAGTTCTGTTCATATACTTTGAGGTATAAATTATTGTGTATATTAAAACCTTTCTTTGGGGGAATTACAAGTGTTTCAATAATTTATTATATCCATCTGAGACGTTTCGGAAATAAACAAGTTTCGTATATTTATTTGCTTGTACTCGAGAAAAAAAAATTATTTTTCTCCCAATCTAAAAGTTGCCGTGGATTCCAAATAAATTAAATTTTTCATTAGTTCATTTGCAAGATTTACGGCGCCCCATGCTTAAGTAATTAATCCTCGAATTCGCGGGACTATGCTTTTAGCTTTGAGCCGAGCGCGCTCTTCTTCGTTGTCCATTTCCTTTTACGTCCCGGAGAGATTTGAAACGCCCTCGAATTCATTAAACTGACAAATATCCAGGGCCATCGGACTTAGTTTCTCGCTGTCAGAGAAGTTTTTCAGATTTTTCGCGATTATAAATTATCGTCTCGACTTGTTTGAGCCGTGGATAAACTTTGTCGCTTGTATAATTACAGTTACGAGATAAGAAGCCGTTGGTTCTCGTTCATAATTCAGAGGTGAGATTTTGATAGCTAAATTCGATATACCAGTATTCGCATATCAGTCTCGTGAATAATTGGTTGAAATATAATATTTGATTTTCTGTAAATTATATTTTATGCGTAAACGCTGTCGATTTAATTCGAATTGCGATTCTATAATATAAATTCCTGTATAGTCCAATTCTGCTTACACCGAGTTCGTTGCCTATAATAGAAAAGGACGAGCGCACTAAAATAACAGTTACGCGGCAGCGAAGCATAGTCGACCGAAATTTCATTTTCGACGACCCATCCCCGCCACGGTCATTCGGTGAGGCTACAGGTGAAAAGTGGGCGGGGAGGGAGTAAACAATGCATATAGAGTCGAATGATCTTCATGAATCGTTGGACACGCGCCGTTGCCTGCCGTACCCGGGACAAATGTTCGCGCGATAAATAAGGGCGTGAGCTACCCACTTCCCCCGCATCATAACCTGCGATAAAGAATTGCTCGGATGGCTTAAGGGGTGTGCGGAGACTCAACGCTCCCCTTCACTCTCTGACTCTCTCTTTCTCTCTCTCTCTCTCTCTCTCTCTCTCTCTCTGGGTAGCAATAATTTTCGTAAATTTACATTCTTTGCCGTAACATTTTGCTCGGTCTCTACCCTCTTTTTCGCGTTATCCTTTAAGCCAAGATGTGCTATGTCAGATGGACTGAATCTTTCTAATAACAAATATGATGAAAATATGTCTAGATAATTTGCTAAGTTACTATTTCACATGAAACACGCATAATAGAATTTCGAGATTAGCTTTTTTTTTTACAGGAATAATTTACGACTTAGACCTCCTTATGATGAATTAAAACATTTGTCTTTCCTATAGAACAATGTTTTGCGTACTTTCAGTTGTATTATTCAACTTTGCGAAACTATCCATCCAACGCTTATATTGATAGACAGAAGAACTCGAACAATTGTACTTAAAGAACCGGATTTAAATCAATCTCAGTCAAGGAATTTCACAAAGTGAGGATGAAATTTGTTTCAAACCGATTGCAGGCCCCCCTTTGGGATTGTCACTCAGGGAGTGTCCTATATCTCTGTCGAATACGCCTACCATTGCCCATTGGATCGTACGCGTTACGGATTATTATATACACTCGATGCATAAACATGATGATATTGCTATAGCATCGGTTCGTTCTATAGACCTACTCCAAGATTCATCCTGAACGCGCCGAGGCTACATTTTTATTGCGTTGTTAAACCGGGTCTATGACTGACAATGCACCCGGACCGGCTGCCCCCAGTCGCATACATAGCAGTGCGGACCATTATCTAATACCGCAGGGGTCGTAAAAGTCCTTTATCTTTCTATGCGCGCGGGGGTACGTATCGACGTATCAACGTACCGACCGAATCGCTGATTATATACACACGCTATATATATGTGCGTGCGTGTGTGTGTGTGTGTGTGTGTGTGTGTGGACGGCCATTTCACATTTAATTCCCTCACCTTCGATTAGCAAGTTATTCAATTGAGAAATATATTGTATATAATTCGGTGTCATATCTTTGAGAATGCTTAAAAACATGTAATAATAAAATACAGAACCTTGAGAAAATATATCTAAAAATAATGTTTCAAAAAAATTGTTTCGTTGACACCATTATTATTGTCTTTCATATATATATATACTTGAATCATAGTTCAAAGTCATTTTCAGAAATACAAAAAAGTAGATATTTAAAGTAATTAAAATGTGCATTATCTAGCTGTCTCAACTTAATTATCAAGGAACTTTTGCATTTGTTAAACACTACAATATAAGAAAAAAAAATTGAATTAAAAAAAACGTGAACAATAAACATATGTTATTTATCGTCACTGAAAATTATTCAATCAGTTCTGTAATTCAGCGCTTCACCAACTTAATCATGACAATCCAGTCCGTGGATGAATTCAGGCTTCACTAGGATATAATAACTTTCTCGCATCCAGCTCTTATAATAACATCTGTATCGTATACAATAATATTACAGTCAGTATTCTCAACGGTCTCCATACAATAAAGCATCGTTCTTGTGCTCTCGTTTCCTCCCATTGATGCTGTATGAACTTTCGTTAGACGAAGGGGCGCTAGAAGAGTATATATAGATCCGCGTTAGAGCGCATTCGGCGCGTATAGAATCAGAGGGACAAATCCTTTTTTTTGACATAACTAGAACTTACCGCTTATATATAGGTATTCGGTGAAGTTGAGGTTTGTAGTTTTTCTTTTCGTCATGGGCGCTGCAGAGTTTTTATCTATTGTTGTAGAAATATTGAAAAACTTATTAACAACTTTTCAGCAACAATCTAAATGATTGTAATAATCTACCAATTATAAATATTAAAAGAATTTATATCACCTTATATACTTACATCTATAATTCTGTTGATAAGGAAACAATTTTCAATTATAGATTATTTATAATATGGTCCTCTGAAAAAACATTCTGATAGTGTCAAATATAGAGATAAAGTTTTATTAACAAAAATAGTCTGCTTGCAAAACTCTATAAACGCTCTTGTAACCTCGAAAATTAATGAAATCTGACTCTTAATTTCTCCGATGTTCTGCTTCTACAGTCTCTTATAATTATTTTATAAGGGTAAATTTATCATTATACGTCAATTCCTACACTAGTCCATGCAAACGGCATTGTGTTTTAGATTAAATTTTCACTGCTAGAGGTCATACTAATGATTTGAACTTCATCACAAAAGTTACGATCTTATTGTTATTGGAAACGGAATTTTCTATGTAATCGAAAATTTCTGATTCTGTATGGACTAAGATTATAGATAGCACGGCGACACAGTCTGTGTAATATATTATATTATAGTCAATATTGCTGAAATGCACATTATTGATCTAAAACAAATCAATTGTAAGTCGTCGAAGAGTAAACTAATTTTAAGCAATTTAAAATAAATTTTACACTTAAGTGATGAAATATTAATGATTCGTGTAGATCCAATGAAAATTTTTAATTTTACGTTAGATCAGTACATCGGCAAACAGGATGAAAATTTCAATCTTCAAAGCACACAAGATCGAATCGAATTTAATTACAGGCATACATTAAAAAAGAAATTTTATCGATAATTTTTACAAGCAGTAGCTCTGTCTTCTACTTTATCAATCCCAACTTGCTTTCGCTCGAAAAGAGAAAACAAAGAAAAAAGAAAAAAGAACTTCAAACACTCAACGATCAAGTGGCGCATACGTCGCCCCACATTAACGCAACGTCCACATTACTATATTCCACTTGTTCCTCCAAGCACAGATGATAATCGTAAGCTGCTCCTCGACTTCGAATGAGAGCTCTTAATTACCTTTCTACCTCGTACCTATGCGCATCAGCGGCGCAGGTCTTATCGATATGTGTGTGTGTGTGTGTTGTGTGTGTGTGCGTGTCTGTGTGTGAGAGTGTGTGTATGTATGTCGAACGTTTTCAGGAACGCCGAGATCTTGCTTAAACGAATGAACTCCTCCATCGCGAGCTCTTCAGAGCCTCGTCCCAGAAGTGGTGGTTGGGAATTCATTAGAGGATCGTGCACTCGACGTTTCGTCTATATATGCATGTATACGACAGCTACTTTCGATAAGCCTATGTGAAACGTATCTTAGGGGCGAGATTGTTAAAGTGCGTGGGAGAATTTTTTTCTGAAAATAACTTATTTTTTTAATCAGAATTGTAAAATCTTCAGAACGTTATAGTATAGAAAAACAATCATCATCGCCTTTTCTTATAGCTCTTACGTTTAGACAATCACAGCGTAAGAGTCTTTCCAATCCAAGACCGTCTTAGAACTCAAATATTTGTCTTAATTTGGCAATAAACACAGTCGTATATAATTTTTTATTTTTAATTTTGATACCGCCAAGTAACGTTAAATTCCTTCTTTTTAATTAAAAAAGAAAATTTAATTATATGTAATTATTCCGCGCAATTTTTAAATAGAAATCCATAAACTGCGTTTGTTTCAAACATAGATAATCTATCCCAAATAATCTAAAGGATTTCCCTCTTAATTCTGTCGCCAAAAAAAAAATAAAAAATCATTTACGACTGTGTTAATTGACAAATTTTAACTGATGATTCTTAATCTCTATATCGCAGGACTACCTCAAACTTAAGAATAAATGTCCGAATTGTAAACTTGAGATCATAAGCTTTAACTTTATAGAAAATTGAAAGGCTAGGGCGATTTTTCCAATTTCGACTATTTTTATACAAGAAATATAAGTTATACCGATAATTTCGTTACCGATTGTACAAAGGTCCAGAAAAATTTGTTCCATATACGCAAAGCTTATCGAAGCTTTCATTGGTCATTGGATAATAATAAGGCAGCGCCCCGAACGTTGACCAGAGACGAGGAAAATAGTTCCGTGGGCCGCTTTGATGATGTTAATATCCCGGAGAGCCATACATATAGACGCGGGCAAAATCCGAAACTCGCCGAAAAGATGAAACCCGATACTATTCGCGTAACAATGGAATCCGCCTTCCGGAACAGAGGACCGTTGCGTATTTCTTACCCCCTCATCCTCCCTCGCTGCCTGTGCCCTCCTGGGTATAAATAAATCCTCCAAAAGGGAATCGGTTCGGGCAAGGGGAGGACCGGGTCGAAGCAGCTCTCGGTCAACGCGAACCCGCGACGCCGCGCACCCACAAAGATTCCACAGGGCCCCCGACCGACGGCGCGCTTGATTACTCCGATCGTAAATTCGAAACTTCCCTCAAAGCCGCTCGTGTTGTTGTCGATTTCAACGTGAGGGGGCCGAGAGCGGCGGGGGAGGAGCGGACACGGACGTCGATCGGCTCGTAACTTTCATCATTTTGCGAGCGTCGGAGGCGGGGCGCTGGTGCAGTGCTTCGTTATTGCAGCACCGGGTCGAGATTTTGGGCTGATAAAGTTTATTTTCGAGTTTATACCTGCGCGCAGGCGTAAGAGAATTAAAATCACGTAGCGCATGTGCCAGAGAGGCATTCGCGTCAGGCTGTCGACTGTTCTTCCATTTTGAATTCAGTAGAATGTCTTATCGCAATAGAGAGTGAAATTATTGCCAATTATAATCAGACATTATTACTTACGCGAATATTACGTTACTGCAAAGTTTGAATGAAATTCGTGAAATGATATGTACATCAGGAACTTTTTGTAAAATCTTGCAATCACATGTTATAAATCTAAATTTTAAGCCACTTTTATGTTTCTACACTATAAGATGAATTAAATTGCAGCAATTTTGAATATACGTAAACGATGGGACACGATGAAGTAAAATTTATAATAATTGAATGTTTACGTTAATATTATTATTTGATCGTTACAGATAGAGCCCGACAGCCTCTTTAAAATGATGAAAGCCCCGGTGCTTAAGTACTGACCGTCGACGTTCTGCGCGGGGTGAACGCGTAACTTTGAGTCTCGAAAAAGGGGCAAAGATCGCGGGTGGTTGGCGGGGGGGGGGGCGAGAGAAAAAATGTTTCAAGTTTAATTAATATCGCCTGGACTGCTCCTTCGGCGTAATTATTAATAGCATCAGGTATTCGATGAAAAAACGACGCGCGCCTTTTCGCTTTCAAAGGCCGCTCTATCACCCCCTCTCTTTCCCTCTGCTTCCCTTGAGCCTCAGTTCTCTATGCCTCACCACCCCTCCTTTTGCGGTGCGGAAGTACCACCATTTTGAGGTCAATGCGCGTCGCCCCAATCAGGGGTCGGCGCCACTCCCGACAGGTTGTCATGCCGTTAACCGCGAGAATCTAATTAGGCGCGCACACGCTTCCTTCGTCCCCGGGTTTCCTCTCTCCTTTCTCGCTCTTCCTCTCTCTCTCTCTCTCTCTCTCCCTCCCTCCCTCCCTCTCTATCTATCTTTCTCTCTATCTCTCTCTCTTTCTCTCCACGTCTCGCAATTTTACGTGAGCCGCTGAGTCTAAGCGATGAAAGGGTGTTCGAGATTGAGTAGGATAGGGGTAGGGGGTACAAAGAGGCGCGCCCTGATGGAGAATTGTCGTCCGGCAAAGTGACGAATACGGCTTGCCGCCTCTCTATATACAATGGATGTCCCGATTTTGCGGTCGAATTTTTCGTTTCGTTGGGAATGGAATACGGTGTATAGATAATCAATAGCCTTTCTAAGCCCGAACTACTTCAAAGAGTTGGTTTAAAATTTTAAATGGGACAAATAGCGAACGAAGCTTTGAAAATTTAGCTTGAATGGATTTGATATTATTTTTAAACTATTATACTATATTGAGATGAATATTTTTTTGCGTTCTTATGTAATCAATAGGAACTATTTCAACAATACAGCCACTATTTAACTTAGATAATTTTCTAACTTTTGTTTAAAAATGTTACGTGATTCTTTGAAAAACGAGAACATACATTTCGCGATGAAAATTCGTAAAAAAATTCGTAAAAGTTCCTTAATCTTGTTTATCTTGTCGAAAGTAAGATTGATAAAAACTTCATAAATATTCAGGAGTCATCGAATCTAGTAGTATAACGTACAATTCTACCAATTCTACCATTCGATGATCAGTCGACCTAGAAGCTCGCCAGTCTAACAAAGCACTGGCATACATTTGTTTTTTTTTTGAAAATATATTTTTGTATATTTTTTTTGGGTTTTCGTTATTATAATTAAATAATTGTTGTGATTGCAATAGGTATTGCAATATACGAGGTGTCTTCAAAAAGTAACGAAAATTTTTAAATTTCACGGGTTTGGAGAAATTGCCGGTATAAAAGATTTTTTTATTATGTTGGTACGCATGCCTTTAAAGTACGATAAAATTTTCAGCAATATTCATTGCTGACTTTTTAAGTGGCAGCTGCTAACGTTTAAACGTGTTTTTTGAGCTCGGCGATTTTCGTTTGTGAAAAAAATGGAGCAAAGAATTTGTTTTCAATTTTGCGTAAAAAATTAAATAAAGTGTAGCGAAGTTTGTAAAATGTTAACAAAGGCATATGGTGAGTCTTCTATGAGTAAAGCAAGGATTTACGAGTGGTATAAGCGTTTCCGAGATGGCCGCAAAAATCTTGAAGATGACGAACGACCCGGACGCCCAAGCACTTCAACAACCGATGAAAACGTGAAAAAAGTGAAAGAAATGGTTATGAACGAGCGGCGAATCACAATCAGAGAAGTCGCTGATGATGTTGGGATATCAGTTGACTCATGCCATGGAATTTTTGCGGATGTTTTGGATATGAAACGTGTGGCAGCAAGATTTGTTCCAAAATTGTTGAATTTCGAACAAAAACAGCGACGAATGGAAATTACTCAGGAGTCGCTAACGATACAGAACTACTAAATCGTGTTATAACAGACGATGAAACACGAATTTACGGATATGATGTCGAAAATAAGGCTCAATGATCGTACTAGAGGCATTCTGGATCGCCAAAAAACACGTATAAAGTTAGCGACTATCACTGAAAAAGTAAGCAATGAATAATGATGAAAATTTTATCGTGCTTCAGAGGCATGCGTACCAATATATAAAAAAAATTTATACCGGCGAACTCTCCAAACCCGCGAAATTTAAAAATTTTCGTTACTTTTTGAACACACCTCATACGTGTATATAGTTACATCTAATGCTTTACCAAGTACATTTCTCACTGCCATTATTAATTAAAGTCGGTGAATATTTTAAGTTTAGCAGATGGAATAATGCAGTTTGAAAATGCTCATCGCATGTGTGAAAGAAGACACCAAACTCCGCAACAATGTCCGTATAATAACTACTTACGCACGTATCACGATTTACCTTTCTTAGTTTAGTTAAAGAGGTTTAGCTAAATATTCCATTTTTATCAGAATTATTATTATTTTACAAGAAGCATGAAAGATACTGTAGTATGTAATAATATGCACATTTTTAATACTTTTGTTTTACGAAAATTCAGGTATGACTCTCTTCTGAAGTTAAAATAATAAATTTATGAAACGTTGTCTTGATGGAGAGTTGTCAAAAGACGTAGCTGAACGTTTTTGTAAAGTATATATCATTTTCAGAAAAAAAAATTAAGGACATGCTCATTTGACCGTTTTCTATCTCACTATCTCAACTATTATAGATATACTATTTCATCTTAGTTTGACACACACACACACACACACACACAAATATATATATATATATATATATATATATATATATATATATATATATATAAGTAAATTATACATTTTCGTATGTGAACATGGACAAAAAAACTATTCCATAACAAAATTCTGTATTTCTGTAAATCTGTATTTCTTTCTCTGAATTAAAAATAGAAATCTGTATTTTGAATATCATCTCAAAGCAAACAAACCCAATTAGTAATAGTAGGGGTGTATTTAAACTGACACGCCGGACTTTAGGGTCCATATTCTTGAAGGTGTGCTTCTAACCAAAAGCCTGTCTGTGACGCCTGATTAGAATTCATTGAAAGCTTTTCGATTAAGTGATGAGGAACAGATTATTTTTCAATAAAAGTGCTTTTGTGTATTATATAATTCTCCAGGATCTGTAAGAACTCCGCGTTTCGATTAACACGGAACCTATACGACACATACTTACCCTACAGCTTGTAGCGTCGCAATTTCATCTTCGTCGGTTAATTATCAGCATCATCGGCACTATACGCGTAATCTCGAGCCACTCCCGCTTCCCCAGCCGCTCTACGGTTTCGACGTACATCGTAAAGTTATAGGGCGAGTGCAAAGAGCGCCCAAGAGCGCAAAACTCCCATTCGCCCATTTCCTACTTTCCCCATAAATATCGCACTTGGCGCCCAGACTCTCGCGTATACTATCTGTCTACGTATATGTGTGTGTGTGTATATGCGTGTGCATGTGTGAATTTCGCGAAATGCCTGCGCGGGGTAAATGGAGGGCGAGGGGTGGGGGAAGTTGGTCCGCGCACTCGTGCGAAATCAGGAACTTTCGACCGTCCATTATATAACCTCGGAGTCTTTTCTTCCCTCCGCGAGGCGCTCGGGCTGCTCGTAATCATCGGCAGCGGGGAGGGCGGGGCGAGATTGGAGAGACGTCTCCGGAGAGAGAATGAACCCCTTTTTCGCGTACTGTATCTTCCCGGGGAGGAGAGCTCGTGAATCATGCCGACCCGGCGCGTAAATACGTACGCGTAAACGCGCACTATAGATGCCGGATAAAAATGCAGAGATGTTGAGATAAAGGGCACGGAAAAGAGAGAGAGAGAGAGAGAGACAGAGGAGAGAGAGAGAGAGAGAGAGAGAGAGAGAGAGAGAGTAGCGGAAAGAACGGCGTGAGAAAATATAAAGGCGTGCACACACGTGCACGAAGTGCCGCGCGGTGCACGTGAGCGCGTCCGAGTGTGCGAGAGCGAACGGGTAAGTATCGATCATTTTTTTTTCAGCGGCGCGCCGTCGTCGGGGCAAAAAATAAAGTTTGCATCCGATCGGGGGAAAATGTTTCGTGTATACCTGGAAGCCATCCGGAGCGCGAAGAGGCCGAGGTGTTTGAGTTTCGAGAGGATTTTTTAAGCTTGTTAATTTTAATTAAATTTTTCTTATCGAAAGCATCGTTTTTTTTTTTTTTTTTAAAGATTACCTGTAAGTTTGAAGGGCGTTTTGAACCCTCTTACAACGCTATCAGCTCATGCATAAGATATTATGTAAAAATTCTATTAATACGAGCAGAGAAAAAGAAAAAATCAGCTGGATATTTTACTTGCTTCTACTGCAGTAGCACGAGAGAGACTGAGAGAGAGAGAGAAGAGAGAGAGAGAGAGAGAGAGAATAATTGTTAATACAATAGGTGTTCTCGCAGTATTAACTTTTATTTTACTTAATTTGGTTTATCGTATTTTTCAAGATTTGGGTCACATAGATAAACTCGACTTTCTAGCTAGGAACTTTTATAAATATATACTTCTTAAACGTATAAAAATATTAAATGGTAAATAAAAAATACATTAGTAACATTATAATAAAAATGCAGAATAACATTATCGTTGAAACAGCTTTTAGGTTGTAATAAGGGAATTTTTGTGAAATAATTCAAGTCCTTAAACGGACTTTAATAATACTTTCCTTTTATTAAATATGTTTCAGAGAATGTATACAAAGTTTTTGCACGAACTCTCTTTATAGTAATTCTAATTTAAAGTAAATTGAAAATTTTAACAAGAAAAGTACAATAACTTTTGTGTAAGCTCGTTTTGTGCTCAACGTGATTTCTTGAATTGTGAATCTGTACATTGTTACGTGTTATTTTGTAAGTTTAATTGATGGCCAAGAAAGCATTATGAAGTTTTTTTAATTCTGATTCTTCAGAAATAACGGCATTAATACTTAATCTCTTTTAGAAAATAAAATTTGGCTTTAGTGTAAGTTATACTACAAAAATTTATAAAAATCATCTATTTTTATAACTATATTATTGGTTATTGTATTTATTGGCTGTTGTAAATTGCAAAATGTAATTTAAGAATCCATCTATGGCAAATATATCATTTAAATATAATTGACGTGAAATTAATTAGATTTAAAAGCTAAATAACGAAATATTAAAAAGTTAAATAGAAATAAAGGAATCTAAAATTATTTCAATTCATATACCATCGTTAATTAATAGCATCGAAACGTATTATATTGCTGTAGGCGTTAGAAATTTTCCTCGTCTTACGGTCCTGGCGTCTGCGCCGAATTATATATTGATAGGTATCATAAATTTAAGCGACATTTTAGGCTAATCCCACATAAAATAATTTATGAAAGATTGAGTTACGTCTTAAGCTTAATTAGCGACGGCGCTATGTATGTCAGTTTATTTTTAATGGCCGCAATGGAAATAAATTCTGATCCCCGTCCGGTCCGCCCTTATAGAATATGTTGATCCGTTATTAAAATGATGCAAATTAATTTCAATATCGACGGGCTATCTTATAGAGATTGTTGTAAATATAATTAATAATAATTTTGAAGAAATTATATCAGAAACATGATTAAAATCTTTAAATTTTGCAAAAATTCATTACCTCTGTTAATTATTTAAAACTGTAACTATTTGCATCGAGAAAGTCTCGACCTATTTGAAATATTGTACGTTTATCCCAGTGTATTAGTATGGCGCATGCTTTTGCTGAAAAAACAATTCATTCGTGTATCAAAATCAACCGATACATAATAAAATTATAAAGGAATAATTATTTCTTACGAATCATGTTATGCACGACCTGAGCAACAGCAGATAAAATGGCTTCGCATCTTAAGCAATGATCGAGCCTGAAGCAAGAAAAAAATCGAAATGTAACCACCCCCCCCACTCCCCTCGCCCGATCGTCGTCGAGCTGCTGTATATGGGTCAAAGGAAAAGACAACCAGTCCTTCGCATCAGCGGCGAGGCGATACTGTGAGGAGGAGCAGCACGAAAGTCCAGCGGTGGGAGGTAATTCCAGCCCCGCAGCCCCGTGACGACGACGAAGACGTGGCGTGGAGATCGTTTTAACGACACCGCGCATAAATCCGCCACCGCTTTCGTTCCCCTTCTATAGAGAGGGGGCTGCCACTGTGGGCTACCTACCATCCCCCTACCCTCATAGCCGTCCGCGCTTACCGTCATCGTAATCTCGTATATCTCATAGCCCCCGGGCGCGGGAGGGAGGGAGGCGCTCTTCTCCCGTATTACAGCATGTTATACTCGCGTGTAGTCGTGAACGCTCTCCTCTTTTTTCTCTCTCTTTTTTTTCATTGCTCTCCGGCTCGCTTTGTTCCCTTGGTAGCCGTCGCTTCGTTGTTTTCTTTCCTCTCTTTTTTGTTGTCTTCTCTTTATCGGCGTGTTTGAACGAGGATCGTGCTTCGGACCAGGCAGTGCTTATACATACACCTACCGATCAAATACCAGATTTTTTCGAATTTTGTATTACCAGAAAGAAGGGTCAAAATTACGCGAAATCTTATTTATTGAGTCGTATGAATAATCTCGATTGAGTTTTGTTTTAAGGAATCTTTATTGGAGCAAAAGGGGTGAGTGCCAGATATTAGTTAAATAAAAGTAGATGTAAGTTACTTACAACGACTAATGTTATTAATATGAAACCTATATTTATAGTTTGAGTATTTGAGTTTCAAGTAAATCAGTTCCAAATTATATGTCCCCAAATTTATAATTTTTAAAGTAATTAATGTTCAGCTCATGATCTAAGATCTGGTTGCTGATTATCTACCTATGCTACTCCACCTCAATCCGGACAGGCTGCAATTCGGAATTTATAGTAAGCATACGCATTTGCGAACGTAGGGTGGAACAATTTTTAGAAACTTAAATATTATTTTCTCTTCGAATGCAGCATCAAAAGTAGATTTTCCCATTAGAAAGAAAAACTTAATCGGACTCAACTCCATATCCAAATTCATTACAAACTCTATCAGTAAGGAGTTCGCGTATCTTGCGAATGAAAGAGCGTTAGGTCTGGAACATTTACAGGATTGACTTTGGTGGCCATCAGAGCTACGACAGTCAATTTCGACCAAAACTGATTCCAGCGTCTACTACAATCCCCGTTTTAGACTAATTTAAGGTTTGTTAAAGTCTTGAAAGTTTATCTATTTTAGAATAGAATTATTTGCAATAGTATGTTTATATTTAATCCTTTTAAATAAATAGTTTTCATGTAACTGCGCTCCGTTAATGAGAATATTACAATTTGCTTATCTTCTTATATATAACAAAGTACAGTATTGCTAGAATTGGAATATTATTCATTTTTGTCAAAGTACGTTTCAGTTCTGAGTAGCGCAGTAATAAAAAAGGGCCTATAGCATTTATTTTTTCCACATCACTCCTCGAATGACCAAATTCAATGTACTTATTTACCGTCTCTGATAACACCAGTAATATAATTAACAGCGCACATTGTTTCGGAGCAAGATTTTTTACTTTAATTAATTAATAACCTCCAAAGTGCTAAATGCATATTCGCTTTATAGCTCGATTAATTTTATTAAATCCTTTCTTCAATATACACGATGCTACAATATACCATGCTGCAAGTAAAGCACGGCAAGAGCTTTCTCGGAACGGGTGTTTCGCAAATACTAGGCATTATTTCTCGAGATCGAAGAAAAATCGCGGAAAGCGCGCGAACGTGTGTGCTCGACTTCGATTTGTTCCGTTCTTCTTATCAACCTGTGCACTGCGATCTAAACGCGAAAGGAAAAAGGAAGCAGCGAAACAATAATTTTTGTTTCGAAATCTTGGAAAAAATTCCAGTTCGAAAATTTCCATCCCCGCACTTTCATAAATCATAATTGCCTTGCCTTATAAACAGCCATCAATTTTCAGGTCAGATTCTCCCTTGGCGCGTCATATTTTATCGCGAGAATTCCGCTCTCGCCGAACTTGTCTTATATAACTTTTTACCATGTTTCACACACGAGCGACTGTATCAATGCCTTTTGATCCCTTCTCCCGGGCGAAATTGAGCCGCGCTGAAAAATGAAAACCGAGAGAGAGAGAGAGAGAGATAGAGAGAGCATGTGCGCGCGTGCGCGCGTGCACGCCACGATAGAGAAAAGATTTCGTCAGATGAGAAAGGAGATATTACGAACGAAAAATATGAAAATATCAGGACTCTTATTATTTATGTATGAACCTTTTAGTAGCTTAAAAAGAAAAATAATGCATGAAATTGCGGTTTAAGAATTTTACGGCGGCAAAATTTCACGCGTCGACTATGCTAGAACTTCACGTTTTATGATAAAGTTTTTGCCTTGCCTGGCTTTCAAACTTTCAGCTATTTTATTTTTTTTAAAGATTCCTGAAATATTTATCATACTTTAGCTCTAAAGCGTGGTCTCACCTGCATGAAAAAAGAAATGCAGGTCATACAATATCGCGCCTGATGAATCGTATATATAAAGTCGTATTAAATCAGTGCAAGGTGATACCTAATTAATAATATTAAAGAGGAACTATATTCGAAATATACATTAACTCTAAAATAATTGCATGTATTTCAATTAAAACAGCAAATTATTATATTATATTTGAAATATAACTTTATATTTCAGTTTATAAAAACGTTCTAAAACTGAAATTGTATGCTGATGGAATGCCAAGCATATTTTGATAAAATGTTTGCAAGCTTTGACTATTAATTTCATTATCTTTCAAATGATATAAGAATAATTTTACTATGATAAAGAAACTATCAATTCTTTAAAGGAAAGAAAAGGTAAAAGTTAATATTTTGACAAGAATTAATTTTTACGAGAATTATGTAGAAAAATTTTCAGGTTATTTGTTGCGGTTTTCATATTGTCTATATTATAAAACGTATATTATAAAACATAAACATTTTTAAAGAAGCAGAATAAACCGCGAGCTTTCCTTAGTATTACTATTATATTTAAATAAAATAAAATAGTAATATCGTGCAATAAATATGTTTGGAATTGTAATCTTAGCTTCGTGGCTATAGCTACTAAAGAAAGTCAAATGTTTTGGACCTGTATTTCGCGATAATTCACAGAATCTTTTCTTACTTACATAAAACATCTATGCTTTTAGTTAGTTAAATTTATTCTTTCCTATGACTTTCTGGAATGAAGATGTTGACAATAGAAATTTTTAAAAATACGAGTTTAAATAAATAATTTAAATTTTCTTAAATGTTAGTATTATTAAATACAGGACTCTGTGCTACTAAAGCAATTATATTTCTCAGCTACAGAATATAAAAATGCTGAGAAATAATAATCATTGAATTCCATACATTATTTGTAAGTTTTTAAATTAAATAGTCGATAAAAATTTCAAAATACGTAAAACAAATGTTTCAAATTTTGTTTGAAAAACCTTTATATTTTTAATGCTGCAGTAACTACTTTGATACTTACTTTAACTTTAAATAAATATCAAAAGATTATTATTATATTTTATTACGTAATAGATGGTGTTCTAGTACCGTATTTAATTAATTTGTTTTATTTTCATGGATTGTTTTAATATTTTTATTGAATTTTTAAATGAAAAAAATTTACAATTAATGCATGAATTAAAATGATTATTATATTTCTAGTTTGTTTTAGTTGCACATAATCTTGTAAATGAGCTGAAAATTGAAGAAAATTATAATTATTTATTATAGCACGCATAATGGCCACTTATCTTTGTTTCAGAGAGACACTAAAAACGATGGCTGCAAAAATGTTCTATTTAGGTATATCAGAAAAGATTCTGTCGGTTATCGACAAATCGAGGACCCAAACACGTGACACTCTCCTTGTAATGTTTATTTTTAAATTGTCTGCACTGTTCTTTGCGAATAAATGTCGGAAAAGACATTTTAATATTACGGTAGTATAAAGTACAATTTTTTTTTGATTATTAACCTATAAGCAATAATTACATTAAAAACATCTAAGTATGACCGAATGAAATGTCCGAAGTGGGCGTGCACCCCGCGCAAAATTCCATTGTAGTCGTATTGGACTCGAAAACTTAATAGCAGCAGCTAACATTGTATATATATATCTACAGGAGGTTGAATGGGGGCACACTGCAAGGCAGTTAATTTCCAATCATTCGACCTGGAATTAATTCTTATTTCCCGTTCGCTCGGTCCGAGGTTCGCGCGGCGCCTGCAGCCGTGCGACTTTGTAAAAGGGAAAACTTTATTAAGGCGACACGTACGTGTATAAAAAGACACGTTGCGGGGGAGCAACACGTATGCGAGGCGTCGGTCGGGTCGCGTCTCTCGTATAATGAAAATTGATCAGAGCCCGTATAGAGAGCGCGCGCGCGCGTCTTACCTCCACATCACCGTATAAATATATATATATATATATATATATATATATATATATATATACATATACCTCTACACTGATGGTGAACGTACATAGCGCGGCGGAGGTCGGAAAAGTGATGCGCGGCTGCACAGCATAGAATGGGAAGCGAGCGTTATTTTCGTGACCCGAGATCCGCATTTCGTGCGGTAAAAGCGCAATGTGCAGAGAATTTTATATTCGGTGCAGAATTGTTGGTCCGGTTCGATCAGTATATATATATATATATATATATATATATATATATATATATATCTTTTGTCAAACACATCAGCCGTGGATTGTGTTTTCTATATAAGATGGGCGAGGGATGGACCGGCTATAGTTGGAGAAAGAGCGAGTTTGTATACTCGCGCGCCACGGTCGGTACATATTGGCCGACGTATTCATTGATTTTTATCGCTTTATTTTTAAATGGCCTATTTATGGACTTCATTGACACTGCAATTTTTTTTTTTTAAAATAAAAATTTTCATCGCGTTTTCGCAATAAATCATCGATATAGACGATACACAAATACGAAAGCGTATTTCAGGAAATTGACGTTGCACTGAAATTGCGGTTGCGTTGCTGTTGATATGTTTAATGTTGCACTGTTTATTGTCGTAGCATCGAACAAATTTTGTTTTTTTAAATAAAACGCAAGCTTCCACCATCTTAGCAGAGAACGCATATACCTAAACCATAGAAAATGAAGTAAATATTTGTACAAACGCTGAAGACTGCATCGCAAATTTGAAACGGAACTATCGCCTCAATAACAAAGTGGAAGCAATAATAATCAATGAAGTTTTGAAACCTAATGGTTAAATTATCTTAGGGATCTCAAAAATTGGAGTTGAGTAGTTTAAAGAAATAGAAATAATAATAAATAGTAATGTATAAAACTTTAATAAACTAATAAAAACAAAGATCTTGATGGAATGGTTCGAGCAATGGGAAAATAAGTAGAGTTAATTACATAAAATTCGCAAATAATATTTACGAAAAAATCACCACTATAAAATTAAACAAATAATTGTATCGGATATATTTAATACTAATACGTGAACATTTACTAAATAAAAATTTAAAGTAATTGTCAAACATTTTTTAATTGAGTGCTCGAAATATACTGCAGAGAGAAAAATGCTTAATTTGGCTAATTCAATAAAATAGTGGCTGAATAATAGTAAGAGATGTAAAAATGTCATCAAATTTATAGACCCTATTTATTTCACAAATTTTATCTAATCATATAGCATGATTATCAAATATGCATAAAATTTAAAATGTAAAACGTAACATTGTACGATCTCACAATATTACAGAGGGAATGCGACTTTTAAATAAATAAAGGTGATAAATTCAAAAACGGTCTGCTCAATGTTGTATGCTCAATATATTAAGCCTTTCTATTATTCAAAGATCATTTGCGGACAAAGTTGATTTATTGTTCTCATTTCTCAAAGCCAAACTTTCGGAATGATTACTCCGGTTGATCACTTCGTCATGCAACTAGTAATGATATGAAAGTGATCAGCAGGTGGACCTGGAATTCAGCAAGAAATAAAGGTGATAGCAGCTTCAGCCGAGTCCATTGACGAGAACAACAGCGGACAAGGTACCTTGATAAGGAATTTAGGGATATGGCAAGAAATGTTCTTAGAACCATGAATGAATACGGTAAAATAGGAGGACGTGCTAGCTTTTACATTAAGCGTACTAAGAAAAGAAAATTAAGGTGACGGAGATTTCTCCTATTTTTCAAGAAAGAGAAAAGCTATGGAGCAAATTGAACGCCAGAGTCTTTTATTCATGCGAGTGAATTAGATTGAAGGATTGCGGATGCGAATTAATGAAGATAGAATTACCCATCTACCTCGAGCATCGTCGGATCGGCCAAAGTTACGTGGCGTGGAAGAAAAAGAAAAGAATTACTTTGCCTACAGCCACTGAAGATGTAGCGAATCCAAACTCGGCTAAGCTGAAAAGAGACACAATGAAAGTGAAATTTTGTTTTTCATACCGATTACTTAGAGACATTTATCGTTGATATGCAGGATCGCTAAGAGTTCGTATGGACAATGACGTTTTAGTTAACGAGGCTGGAAAAATCATGTGAGCACAACCAACAAAATACTGCTAAGACGCAGATCATCGAAAAGGAAAAGAAATCGACGAACGATTGACGGTTAGTTCAGAAACTCCTTTCAATAGGCTAAGAGTAGTAGCAGAGATTCAAAGGAACGATACTTGCACTATCCGCTTCGTGGTCAAGACAGAATAGCCTTGGCGGGAATAATATATAAGCTCGCTATATACTATACGAGTTCATAAAACCTGGAAAAATCGATTTAATAATCAAAGTTACGAAGGATAATTAATTGATTTGAACCGTTATTTTCCTTTGTGAGAATACTCGATTGCAAAGTCAATTCGTGATGCAGTTGGAGTCACTTGATTGAAGAAATTCTGTAGTATTCAGCTTATTCATATTGAACTTGAGTATTTTCGATCGGAGTTTTGTTCGTTCGATCAGTCTCATGCTTATCAGCTAAGAAGCACGTTCGTTCGTACGAAGACAAATAAAGTCCTTCAATGAATAGCTCATAGATATAGGGCACCATTGTCACTGCACGTCATATTCGTAAATTACCTGAGAATGAGAAAAATGTACTTGATCGATTTATCACCGAACACATTTTTGAAGAAAGAGATCGGTTTTTCAGTCTTTAATGTGGTAATTAGCGAAGAATGTCCGTAGAATTTATTGGACCTTTAATATCTAATTGTTAGCTTATATTTAATTATCATTATATGTTGAGTTACAATTTATGTAATATCGACGTTTAATTATTTCAATATATTATGATATTGATCTGAGTGATAGAAAAAAATTATAAATTACATTAAAAAGTAAACGATAAAGTGAGTTATTAATAGATTAACATATCGAAATTTCACATAACAAATGTTGATGATCGGAAGAAAATAAATTTCAGGAACAGCTTTTGTTTCAGGTGAACGGGTGAATCAAGCTACTGATTTGTTTTCTCGTATACGTAAATAATCAGCTTTGCTTTCGAAAACGACGCTATTCGAGTTCAAATCCCCGTTATTACACTGGCGGACATTTTCAGTGGCTTTTCCCAAACGGTTTTTGTCGGACTTTTAGTGACGATACTCGTTCTGTAATAGAGCAAAAAGTAGTGCCGCGCGTTACACATACCGGCAATAAAAAGAGCTTTGTTGTCGCTGTAAGAACGAAGAGGGCAGAATTGAAAAAAAAAATAGCTCCGCTAATTTTTTCATTCTAGTTTTAAAACGCTTCTCGTGTATTTCAACACTTTTCATTCTTGTAGTTTATTGCCTGTATGATGAAACATTTTTACAATGTACCTACGGCTCACAGAATCCACGTTATACGTTTCTTCCCGAGTGATTAGAAAGGCATCTGGTAATAAAAGATTATTCGGGCAGTCATTGAACTGATTGTCAGGAGCTCTGCGGTATACGGTGATAAACTCGCAAATGAAAAAAGAACATTTTTCAATGAAATCTTTTTTCGATCTACATTAAATGTATTTACATATTGCTTATTCTATCATTAATAAACCCAACGGATTTGTATAAATTATATACGGCTCTATATGTACTAAATGTTGATGTATCTACTAATTTCTGTTTCTTTATATTATTGTTGAACTATTTATTTATTTCAAGAAAATTGTGATTTTCTACGATCAATTTTTTAATGCAATAATGAATTAATGTGAATTAATTTAATATAAATTTTCTAGAGCCATATAATAAAAACGAACTTAAAATGTGAAATGTTTTTACATTTTTTTTTGACATTTATATGTGAATCATTAAATCGGTCTAAATATATTATTCTGTTCTTAATGCTCAAATTACATTATAGTTCATGTAACCTGTAATTGCATTCAACGAATGCAATTAATTTCACAATATTCGTGGATATTTCCTGGTGTGTGAAGTAAAACGAAAAAAAAATTGACAGAAAATACATATGTATAGGAAAAAATATGCGGGATTACATATTTCGGTATGGAGGTAGCGATCGTGATAGCGCTAAGAATTATCTATCGGCTTTCTGAAACAAGACTTCTCGAGAGGGTGGTTACAAAAAGTGAAGAGGCAGAGAGCAGAATGAATGGAGGGGAAAAAGAGCGGTTGGAGTTGGGATGGGGGCATGGAAACAAAAGGGCCGAGGATTAAGACACTTTAGGTGTTTCGCCCGAAATGTGCTTGGACTTATAAGTGGGCGTCGACGATCAATGGCGAGTGCCTTCGGTAACCGTAACTTCTTCTCGACCGTGAAAATCTTGATAATATTTATTTGAGACATAAATATATATATATATATATATATATATATATATATATATATAAATTATTACGTTATTATTACGTTTTAATTATTACATCGGGATTAAAATGCATGGTTATTCGTACGCGGCAAAGACAAATAAAGAAAATTTATTTAAAAAAAACAAAAAAAAAAAACAAAAAAAAACATTAAAAAAACATTAGAGTTAAGAAAGAAATCGAAATTATAACGTCTACTTTTAAAATATAATTTTAACAGGTTAAATTTATGTCGGGTGTTTTGTATGTTTATAATCGGACCGCGGCAGATGCTGTACAATTGCAGAATTAATAAACCGAAACTCATTAAGAACTTCCATGCCGACTTTTAGATTAAGCTTTTCTTTCGAAACTTTGAATTTTTAATTAAAATCCCTCCCCGACACTATGAACTATATCATAAAGACCTTTAAACTTGAGAAAAATCTTTCAACGAACGCCAGTTTACAATGCCTAAGCAAATGCAATTTTCAAGAGCTCAGCAGTTATTCGTTTTTGTAATCTTCGGAAGAACTTCACAGCGCATCGTTCGGCGATACTTTTATTTTATTTATATCGATTTTTATACACTCCCACCGCATACACGTGTAAATTCTTATTCAATTAATAAAGTCTTATTTATTCTGAATGCAGAAGGAAATAAAACGTAACATAATGGAAATTGAACCAGGATTCATCGAAATCAGCTTTAAGAATTACATCAAAGTTAAAAAAAAATGTAATAAATAACACAGCACATAAATGGATATGGTTATACCGATATCGCAACTGTCAAAATAGTAAAATTATACATAATATTTATGTCGCTCAATTTGGTTTCTTTTTACCTTATCCATTTCTCTCTTTTCTTTTGCATAAGATTCTACAGTATGTGCAGTCTACCCGTGACTCGTAGAAGTTGAATGACAAAAAAAATTTCTGCCATATAGTAAGAAGAAATTTTAAGCGGGTCCCTCTGCATATGTAAATCCGAGACGAAAGGATTTTATTATATATATCGTCTCGGATTTACATATATGTATATATATATATATATATATATATATATATATATATATATGTATGTATGTATATACATCCATTATATAATTCGTTAAAGTAAATCCGCGAAGCTCGGCATTTCTATACGACTTCTCTCACTTTTCCGAACCGAGAAATGGATAAATTCATAAGAGCCGGAGGGGCGCGTATTTTTCCTCTGTATTTTTCTTTCTCTACGAGAGTTCGCTCGGATATTTTATTGAATGGTTGGGGCTCTTTGTTTTATGGAGCTCCAAGGACTATAATAATATTGCTAAAAGGCAATTTTGATAAATCTGTTTTAAATTGAAAACTGCTGTATTAAGGTACATTGAATTATTTAAGACAAGCATTCGATATTGTAGTTTATAGCCGAGACCTTCTCATGTTCAATAAATAAAAGGATTTTATAATCACTTATTATATTTATTGTTGAAATGCACAGCTGCTTTTATTATGTGCTACAACCATTGTGATTCTATCTGCGTTACAGGTAATATAAATATACAAATTGAGTTTTGGGAATTCAAATGGGAGCGTAGCTTAGTAATCTGTAATAGTACATCAATTGGTCTTCGTAACTCAACAATTTGTATAGTGTTTCTATCGAGCATCATTCGTTACCGCCAAAGAAATGATTCATTAAAAACCTCTAAACCAGCATACATTTATAGAATGGGATAGACTACTCAAAGCCAACTTTTACTATTAAATGCAAGAGAATTTTTATTTTTAAATGCAACAGAACTATAATCAGGCTTTACATTTATATGTCGCAGACAAGCGTTCAAATCGTAATAGACCAGTCACAAAACATCATATAGTCTCGGTAGCGATGTCAGCTATAATAGTAGAATTTCTTAATGTTCTGACATCATAACGAATTATTGTATGTTAGTTCTTGTAAAACTTTCTACAATGTACTGTGAAATCTCATACAATCGTATGGCGTGCTATTCCAGCCCGTGTGTTGCTTTACGCGAATTCCTAATTTCGCCACGAGAGGTTATGACGACGATTTCAGTTCCCAATACCAATTAGCTTGGGAATTAGCGACCATAGTACTGGAGCTGACTTATCGTTGATGAAAAAATTAATACGATTGATAGTGCTCCCACGGCTAACTATCTAATTAAACCGTGGTCGATATAGATTGCCCCGTGGAATATCGTCCGCTTCTGGCTTTGGCGCAAGGAAATATTAGATCGGAGGATTAAAATGAGGTCGTATACTATAACGCGCAAGACTCGTGACACAGTGGTTAATCAAACGCGAGCAGTGACGATTGACGGGAATTGTAACGAAAAGCTAGAATACTATATCATTTGTAATAATCGATTATACGCATTATAACTATATACTTAGGGAGTTTTAATACTGACCTATATAGACTATACAATAACTTTCACAATTTCGCACTCGTGTTCGACGCCAGCTGCACGAACGAAATTTTAAATAGGTGCATATTCTTATAAAGATTCCGCTGAGGACTTCTCGGTATTTTCATTTAATTACAAAAGCTCCACCGACGGTATACAAATAAGCCAGATATGGCGAATTGAACGAACTCGAAAACTTGGACGAAGAAAAGAAAAACTTCCTGCCACGGCTCCCCGATGCAGATCGCTATTTCGCGCAGTTCGATGTAAGACCTGAATTTCTCCCCTCGTTCCGCCCTGACTTGGAAAGTAATTAAATGTGCGCGCCTCCTACCGGCGAACGGTTCTCCGCCACCGGAGAACAAACGACGGTAATCAAGATTCCAGAAGTCGTTCGATTCTGCTCGACCAACGCCAAAGTCCATATACTTTCAATGCAAAGTCATTTTCTATACATATATATATAGCAATTTAGAATAAGGCTACACTGATATAGCT
This sequence comes from Sycobia sp. Sy_11, assembly GCA_018907035.1. Taxonomy (NCBI): domain Eukaryota; kingdom Metazoa; phylum Arthropoda; class Insecta; order Hymenoptera; family Epichrysomallidae; genus Sycobia; species Sycobia sp. Sy_11. The sequence goes on from JACCIC010000105.1 coordinate 1,545,467, forward strand.
CTTTCTTGTTCGAATTAATTATTTCGGCCTACGCATAACATTGAATCTGTTCGTATTTGTTTAATTTGCGTGTAACGATGATTTGACAAGAAGAGAAATTGAATGAGATTGAGTAAAATACATTATTTTAGTGTAAAATGCTCTTCTCTTGTAAATACATATTATACTAAAAATTTATAAATTAAAAAAACTAAAATGCTTGTTTAAACTATTAATAATTGATCATCTTCAGTACCGTGTACCTACTCGAGAGATTAATATATATATATATATATATATATATATATATATATATATATATATATATCCTTGTTCTTATAAGATGTCTAATTTATTCAGTTTCAAATTAACTTGCGCATACCTAGAGAACTACAATTCGTATTAAAAAATGTATTAATAAATAAATCAAGCTTTATTCGAATTGAAGTGATATTTATCTTTTATGTCATTTAAAGATTCTGGAACTAGTCGAATAAAACAGAGGAGTAATTGAAATTTTCTTAGCTGTACATCCGAAAATTTTATATGCTCACCTGCACCTCGACAATATTGAACATTCATTGGAAAATTATACGAAAATTGAAACGATCTAAGTTCCTAAGGTAAATCTCAATGATCTTTTTATACATCTTTTATAAAAATTAACTTAATCAAAGCGGAAAGAAATAAATATATTTCAAGCTAAAGCTGAGTCTTTAAGCCTATAAGGGAGGACAGACATCGCCAAGCCTATATATCACGCGCAATTTCAAAATAATCTCCCAGGGGCCAGCAGGTACTACCCCACATATAAGGTTCCAGCCATCAATTCAACTTAACTCCGACCTTCGATGCGCGCCGGCAGCGAAAATCGAAGGGCAATCGGAAAAAAGTATCGCCCGGGTAACTGGGTCATTTTTCAAGACATCGAGTGCGAGAGCGATAATCGAGAGAGGGAGAGAGAAAGGGGGGCGGCCTGAGGGCGTGCTGCGGCGATCATCGACAATGGTACCGTGCGCGAAGTTCCAGAATTTGCCGAGAGAGCCTCGCTCGGCCATCCCGCGAAATTGATATGACGTTTTAGCGAGGGCGTGCGACGCGAACTGAAACTCCGACTCGCATATACGCGCTCCGAACTCATCAAGCGCGCTAATCCATGCGGCCGGCGGGACGGGCGCAAGTTCAACGAGGCGTACGGGAGATTTCGTGCCCGAGGCCCCTATATATATATATATATATATATATATATATATATATATATATGTAGGCTGATATGCATTCAGCGGGTCGCAGAGGCGTGGATGGGGTTGGGGTAGGGGTAGCGGGCACACTGGGCGGTCTCGGAGTGTAAGTAAACGTTCTCGGCGCGAGGGTTTGTAAGGAGCTAGTTAACGAAGATGCCGGTACCAGGCTGACGACGGTATAATTATCACTGGCGGTCGCCTCCACCCTTGGTCTACGGCCCAAGTTTTCGGTCAAAAGGCTCGTTTAAGAGTTTGGCGGAAGGAGTTCGACACACACGCACATATATATATATACACGCGATCGGATTGCCTGTTATAGTTGTTTTGCGTACAGAACGAATGCGTGTCTGTTTCAGTGGGCTTTATCTTCGTTTCGATGCGTTCAAGACTTGGTTTGGAAAATGGACGTTCGATTTTTCGACTAGCAGTAAAAAAAAATCGGAAAACTTTGCGCCTGATAGAAAAGCATTATATTACGTACCCTAAAGTAAGTTTTTCTGACTTAAATAATGTACACCAACGTGATTAACGTACATTCACGTATTGAATTCAAGCTGTATGGAGAAATTTGCTATTTTACGTAATACTAGGTAAAAATGAAGGGAACGAAGGCCTTAATCGCTAAGAACAATATTCTATCTATTTTTTATTTATGCATTCTGACTTTGTAAATGAAAATTTCATTTAAATTTAATTTATACGTAAAAGCCGTACGTAGCTTCCTCGCGCCGATCTCTGAACTAGTCCCGAGCGATCTCCATACATCTCCCAAGTACACCAATTATTCCTACGCACCGTCTGCGCTATATGCGAGAGACATTATTGCCCTCCCCCCTCTCACCCTTGCACGCGCGCGCGCGCGCGTCGAACTAAAATTTCAGCCGGATGGCCATTGCGGGGGAGTTGAGCGAGTGCCATTCCCTCCTCCCCGCCCCTCCTCCTTAACTAGTGAAAAGCGCCCGCGGCTTAACACACGTCCTTCGTATAACGAGCTCCGCGCTGTATAATTCGCCCTCCTCGAATCCGTATATCGAAACCTATAAGCCTCGCCGCTCGGCCGAATGCACACGTGCGTCTACGGTCGCGCGTACTGCGCCCCTCGACCGACTAGTTATCGCGGACAAAATCCATAATTGCGCGCGAAGCGTCGGTACAAAGATAGTGGGTTTTTTCTCATCGCAAATATAATTATATATCCTGCAGTGGATTGAAGCGTATATAAGCTTGTTAATTAAATTCGTATAGGTATACGCGAGATGAGGTATGAAAGCTGTAAGTGAAAATGACTTTATGCAATACTACGAGATGGCGACGGGCAGGGAGACGCGAATAGGGATGAGAGAGCAAGGGAGGATGGAGGAAGCGCGATAGACAGGAGAATTCAGTCGACTCTCTCTCTCTTTCTCTCTCTCTCTCTCTCTCTCTCTCTCCCTTCCTATGCTTCACTCTCTTCATCTCACTTCGTTACTGCATATTTCACAACATGGGCGACGCGACGCGTTGCAGTGTTGCCGATAATATACAAATCTGGAACATGAACGCGTTCGCGCGGGCAGGAGGAGGAGGAGGAGGTGGAGGAGGCGCGCGCACTGTCGGTGCATCGAACGAGTCATCTAATCATCGTTTAATTAATATATATAGGCAGGTGCAAAATAGCGCGCGCGCGCGGCTATTGTATATATATGGCATAAAGGATGCACAATTTGTGCCGTTAATTACAAAAGGTAATTTTTCGTCCGGATAACTTATCTGCGTAAACGAGCTCGCGCGTCGCACTTATATAATACGCCTGTACTTAAGGGAAAATGTTGCGCCGCTCCTTGTATCTCGCGGACGGAAGGAGTATATTCGTTTCGAGTTTTGTTTTCTCAGTATTATTTGTTTCCTTTTGAGAAAATAAAATCGACCTTCGAGCAAGTTGGAAAAATTTTGACAGCTCTAATCTCAAGGTTAATCTTTATGAAATTAATAAGTGCTGGAACCTTGTTTAACCGGTCAGATGCACGCTCGCACGTTCAAATCTTTACTAGTTCAAAGACTATTTATATTTTTATCGGCCCCATAACTCTATTACAATAGTATTGGTGTTATTATTAGATAGTCCTGTTACAATCACACAAAGATTTTAGAAGAGATAATTTACAAATAGTGACAGTTTACAAATAATTTATAAATAGTGATAATTTACAACTAAAACATTTATCAATATCAATTAAACAGTTGAATAATATACGTAAAGAGAACCTGTAACAGAGGGAATTAGAAAAGGATCTGTTCTCATGTTGATGTATCTAAGAGGATTGTCAGAATGAATTAGATGCAGTTTAAAAAAAATAAAAAATATAATATTCGCGTTTTCTGGAAAAATCGTAATAATTTATGAATTGTAAGGATTGGTATGATAAATGTTAAAGAGCAGGAGTTACCTGTAGAATTAGTAAATATAGTTTGAAGAATTCTAATATTACATCGGAATTAAATGAACATTGTTAAAGTTTTCTGGATTCTTTTGATTTTCGGGGTGTGGGTGTTTTGGAACGGGGTTTTAAGAATAATAGTATATATTATATAGTATAATTAAGTTAAGATATCATAGAAAGAACCTCGAAAACATTCATACTTTAAAGAACGAAAGTACTGTGAATTTCATGTTAGAGTCAAACAAATTAGGTAACAATTATCATTCTTTATGAATACGAAGGAGAATAAGGCACGAAGAGAATAAGCGTGGTGTGTCTGAAGAAAAGCCGGATCGTGCTCAAACCGTTGCATTCAGCTTATACGGGCATGGGTAAAAATGTTGGTCGACTTTTAGTCAGATCCTCCTTTATAAAAATGTTTAATTTAATTAAAACGAAATTAAAACAGCAGTTTTACGGACGTATATGCCAGACATCTACTTCTGACCCTGGACAAAACGTCCAACGCGGTATTTAGATAATATAGATGTGTATATTATATATAGTTGCTTAAGTGTAAAAGGCAGATTAATGAAATTGCACTCATTTCAACCGTATATGCGTTGGCTGCACGCTTATGTATGTATACAAAAATGTAAGTGAATATCATATATACGTAGGCACGGACCATTCATATGTATGTATGTACAGATATATATATATATATATATATATATATATATACATATTATAATTCTCCACGCGAATGCCGGCTAAGCCACCTTTACAAGGTACTTCGCAATATCGTACTATATCGTGTGTATATATAGAATAACGCCCATTCATCTGCTGCCGACGAGAGCCATCAGATAGTTCCGCAAGCGCTGAATTTCTGATAAAATTTTCTTTACGCGATGTGACTACATATGTATATATAACATCGGTAAAACGTGCATTTGAACATTCGGAGAGCATACAATCGCATGAAAAAGGATATAGTCAGTAGTATACAGTGTGACAAGTAATAAATTTGATTATGCTTATCAGCACATTAGGGTAAATATTTCATTTATTATTTTGAATTTTATTATAGAAGTTTTCTATTAAGGCTATAACCAACTGATCTCTCTCTCTCTCTCTCTCTCTCGCCCTATCGTCTAGTGAAAGTTTTGTTTTAGTTTATATTATTTTTTGTGTTATAGTTTATATAACAATTATAATTATAATTATAAAAAATATATATTATAGTTTATATTATTTTTATATTATTAGTTTATATATTGGGTAATATCGATATTACTGTAAATTTTGATGTATTTCTATTCACTTTTTTAAGCTTCCCCTACTTACCTTCTGCTAAAGTACGAAAATTAATACCAAATTAATGGCCTTCGTTCTAATTAATCCGCGTGTCTTCTGAATGTTTGGTATAGGACTGAAAATGCCAGACTCGTATTAGCATAAAAAGCAACAGTTCGGACGGAAAAATAATTACTTCAAAGTCGCTTAATGCAAAAAAGAAACCGCTCCCATTATCATAATGAGGAATGCCGGCGGCCTCACGGAGCCGGCTCTCCAAACGATCCGCGAGAATTTGTTATTGACCTAAAAGTTTCACCTCGAAAACAATTATGCTGATCAGACTGCAAGGGACGTATCCTCCCCCCTTTTTTTTATTGAAAAGCTCAGCGAGGCTCCGGGATAATGCGAAATCCATAGTGCATTATCTATCGTCTCATTTCGAGTACGTGACGACAAACGTATGAGAAAAAAAAATCGCGATGCGCTCCCAAGTACATCGCGTGCATGCAGGTGCATGCACTCCCGCGAATTTCCAAGGCAGCGAGGAGATCATAGAATATATAGTAGCTGTCACTTTTTTCATACTCACCGGTTGAATTCTTTTTCCACGTTCCCTATTAACTTTTTGCTGTTCTGCGAAATTATTCACTTTCACGCGATAGATCATTAATTTGGAACGCGGAGCTTCTGATCATAATATTTTAATGACAAGAAGTCGATAAAATGTAATTTATTATGATAACATGTGCTTCACTTACAAGTGTTTTAGATAAAACTTCTTCTTTTATTAGAATTTTAGTAAATGGATAAATCGAGTATGCTGAAACATTCGCATTATTCTAATTTTGTAATAGAATTTTTACAGCAGTGTAAGTATATTTTTTACCTTACAGTGGAGCATTGCGAATGTAAAATACTTCTATATCGGAGAAACGTGTGTGCTGTGCATATAATATTCGATAAATTTATAGTTCATATATCCGATTATTTACAGTAGTGTGTACTAAATTATATTTTATTTATTATAAATGACGTAAATTTTATTAATATATTAAAAACTATTCTAGAAGCAGCAATCTTGAAGCATCTTCCAACTTTTCTTCTTCTGTTTCGCTTTTATAGAAGTAACTTGCATTTTGAAAATATTTTAAAATCTTTTTTAGTTCTGAAACTAATATTTTTCAAGTAGGTATATTTGCAATGAAATCACAAGTAAATATTTTCCATATATTACTTATTTATAAGATTTTCAAATGATCTTTTTATCCTCACGACTGTAGAAAGTAAAATAATACGTAAGACGAGCTAAGGTAAAAAACTCTGGCACTCTTGAAAACATTCAGGAAAGTTTGCCTAAAGGTATTCACTTAAATGAAGTTTAGTAAATGAAGAAAAAAGTATTGTTGACAGCGTCGTAAGTTTCATGGTATGTGCTAATGTCTCGTGGGATGCAGACTTGGAAGTATCGTTCTTTTCGGATAATTTATTTCATATTTTTTAGCCAATTATTTAATTGTATGACTAATCCCTCCTTATTCATCGACAGATAAAAATCCACCGATCAAACACAATTCTTTATTATCATACTTTTCTTTTTTTTATATTAAACTATATTTCTTTATGTAATCTATTACACTTTACGTTTCCTCAATTGAATCTTTCTTTTCAAAATATGTCATTACTTTTTATCGATTTCGGAACAAAAAATAAATTGAAATTGCTTACTATATTATCAAACATAGGAAGCATGAAATTTTATATTAAAAAATCAATTTTATAAGTATACAGATAATTTAGAAATTTAATAAACAGAATCTAAGGATATAAATACTAATAAAAGTTTGGGTTTTTATATACAATATATTCATATAGATGATAGTTTTTAATATCAAAAAGCGAGCATTGAAAACGAAAATTAGTAAAAATGAAAGCCAGCAGGTCAATAATAAGTTATCAGAGTTTGATTTACCTCCTTTTTGAATTCGCTCACATTAAAATATGAAAAGTTTAAGGACGAAAAATACTCTTCATGATATAAATTTCTATAACTATCTTAATTTTTAAATTTACATAATACATTACTGTATCTACAAATATTTAATATATATAATATCTTACGTAAGGTTGAAATGATTCTTATTCCAAATAAGGTCACAATTACGGCCGAACTTACCTAAAACAGAAAAAATAATTGCAATCAATTTCAAAGTCATTTTATCGATATTTTTATGTATTGTCTAATTTATTTTTATAATTGATTTAAAATAGACAATGGTAAAAGTGAGATTTTTCATTTCTTGTTAATTATAAGCCATCAAAGTAGACGAAGTTCGTGTTTGTTTAATATTGAAACTATCGCACATATTTAGGGAACTCGTACTAGCTCATTTATATCATTTGTGAGGATGATGTTTTTAAGATTCTATATTACATAAGACAGTTTCCTACTTATCTATCAGATGTTGAGATTTTCATGAATTTTTGGACGCAGATGAATAAATATAAAAAGATGATATATGTCAATTGACACCTGGTGATATAAGCTCTGGACAAAGTTAAATGAGAAATGATTATGAGTGCCAAAATTAACATCGACACTTGTAGCAAGCGATACCTTCAGTGTATTCAAATAGACATTAAAAAATCAACAAATCCAAACATTTTTATGGTTTCCGAGTAGTTTTACGTGTTTGGTGTGTGCTTTCACTATTTCTTTGTTTTCTGACAGGTTTTATTTTGTAATATGGATTTAGGATTTGGATTCCTCAGGACTTATTCTAAATTTTTACGGTTGAAATCTAATGGATCAAATGTATGGTCACACATGTGACGTGGGATAAAGATCGATTAGAAAAATTTTTTTTAGTGTGGTCACATTTCGTAAACTTGCATACTAAATTTATAGGTATCGAACCAAAGAATATAGTATGTCGAAACATTAGAATGCCGATATGTCCAATTAGTAGCTCAGCAAATACTGCTTAATCCTGGAAAGCGACTGAGCTGTAATTTCGTTCTCACTCTGTAGCATTTTTGTCAAAAGATAACTTGGAAAAGTTTTCCAACTGTAAAAAATTGTTATCGTCTATTCATTTTGCAAATCCAAATAGCCGATGAACTGATGTTCCAAAACCTGAAGACAACGCTTAAAAGATAAAGATGATCGATATATATTTATGAAAGCAAATAATATTTGATCTTTGAATTCACTGCCAATGTATGAAATTAACGATGTTTATGGATAATCAGTTTGGAATGTAATATGGCTTTTTAACGTAAAATTATCTCAGCTCGTATCATTTTCAAAAAATGTCTGGAAAATGTTGCAAAACTTCTATCCATTTATGAAAGTAATTATTTCATTTTGTTTTTATATTTAGACTTACGAAAGTAATTTAGAATAGGGAAATTTATTATATTATTTTAACTATAAATAAGTGAAGATTATTCTAATATGTAAGAATACATAATTAATAAAACAAAAAATGTAGTTGAGCATCGCTGGCTAGTAATCAGTGCAGTAATAACACAACATTTATCTCATGATTAGTAGTGAACTAAATTCGAAGAAAATTGTGAATCGACATATATCCGGATTTTAAATGGATTAATTGTGAAATACCAAAACTTAGTGAATGCTAATAATCATTGTAATAAATAAATTTCAAGTTTTGTATTTAAATCAACTTAGTGAAAATAAACATCATTTCTTATGCAGTAAATAGTTTCACTAAGCAATTAATGAATACCTTTCAAAACTTATTTCAGGCTTGCAGCGAAAATGGATACGCGAGGATGATAAAAACCGATAAACATTTGTTTCTAAGAAACACGAGTATAAAAATTAAATTCCTTTTGAGGTTTTTCTCAATTCCCGGAAGAGCATTTTTCTTGGACCGTGGAGTCTTATTATTAATATTAAAGATTGAATTTGTTACGTTATGTTACATTAATACGACTATAATTTTGTTAGGTAAGCTGATATTGATAAGTATTATAACTGTAATTTAAATTTTGATTTTCATGAAGAAAAGTCGATTTAGTTTAATAATATTTTTATGTTTAGAACTTCTGATAATTTTACTTTCTTCACATATAGACGTAATAGATAGATAAAAAATAAATCCTCGTAAATAGATAAGACAAGAAACTTGTTAACTAAATATTTTTATATTTACAAATGTACACAATGTTAATTATCCTTAGATTTAGATTAAATCTATTAGTATTAGGATCAGCTCTATATATAAAGCGCTTTATTGCTTTCCATCCCAGATTTCATCGAGAATAGATGGTAATGACCAAATGCTAAAATTTATTACCGAAAATGAATTATCGTGTTTTGTCACTATTATCTTTTGTGCTGGCTACGAATCATATCAGTGAGAGTAAGTACGTAGTAAATATTTTTACTATATTTAATATTTGATCAAATCTTTAATGAAAAAGGAAGTTCAGTATATACTAAAAATGTTTATTTATTGCGTTTTAATATATAAAATGAGGTATCCGATACCATACAATATTATATGACATATAGCATAGGGTAACAAGTTAACAAAAATTTTCATATAATTTTGAATTGAAAGAATAAAGCAATATAATATTACATAATATATCGGGCCAGAAAAAAATGTATGAAAAATGAATAATGAAAGCGAAAAGAATCTCATTTGTGAAAAGCCATTAAAATTATCCTATCATAGGTGTCCAACACAAAAAAAATCCTACTTGAAAAAATGAGCTACGATTAGTTCGCATTAATGTTTATTACGAATTAATACGAAGAATATTAGCTAAAAAAGGCTACGGAAATAGTCTTAGAATCGACGGAGAAAATACAAAGAAATAAGTCCGCTTGTAGATAGGTCCATAAAAATTTCGTTAAAAGTTCGCATTAACATATTTACAATGAAAACAATTTGATTTAGATAGAAATTAAATGTTACAGGACAGATTTTGACGGAAATATATTGAATCAAAAATAAAGCGTTCTTTAGACCAGATTCTTTTCGTCGTAAACTGTTATACGGGATTTTCTTTGCTGAAATTCTGAGCAGGATAATTTTTATAGCACTTGGCACCATGATCATTATAGACCTTTTTAGAACTGTAGGCTTTTATTACTCGGTCATCCTGCTTGAATCGTCAGACATTTGGGATAATATTTGACAAAGTAAGCTTCAAAGCTTATTATGTCTTTCAAGCTTAAGCTTAATGCACTATTGTTGAAACAATCCAAAGAATTCAATAAAAAATCACACTTTATATTTATATTTCGACATTGTCCTCGGAATAGAAAGGAAGAACCGGAGAGTTACTCAAAAGAGTCCTGACTCATTTTGAATTTTGCTTTCACATACAACTATTAATGCTACTTAAGTTTGTGCCTACTTCACAAATCGTGGCCTTAACTAAAGTTTTATAGTTATTTTTATATATTATAATATATAATTATATATGTGTAAACGAATGAATATGATAAAGAGAATATTGAATATAAATATTTTAAACAGAAATATATTAGGATACGATCAGCCTAATTCAATTCTGTTTAATGAAAGTGATGCAAAAATCCGGATCATTTAATTTAAATAGTATATCTGAAACCCCGTTATTTAGGAATCTTATCTGAAATTATTATCAGTTTCTGAGACATTTTATTGATAATAGTCTATTTCATATTCTATACATATGGTAAAGACATGTTATAATTTAAAGCATCCTTTATTCGGAAGCGATGTTATCAACGATTGCTAATTAAACTCTACCATATATATGTCTGAGAATTTTCTAAATAAGAAATCCTTTACAAATATTATTGATAAGCTTATTTCATAAATTATTATATTAACTGTTGATATTCATTTTATTTTAATATTCATATATAAGATTAACAAATTATGCAAACCACTTTCTAACGTATTTCTCTAGAATCAACATGACAGTTGAGTTTACGAGTACAAATATTCTATTTTATAAATAGTTATATATTTTTACTTTTCTAGTTGTACTAATAAAATGGTATAATTATAATTATCATTTTTATGACTATTCATAGCGTAGAAAGAGGAAGACATAGAAAAGATATATAGGAGTTCAAGCGAAAAAGAATTCTTAGAACCTGATAAAACGACAGAGATTCTTTTTAATATATTTTCACAATATTTAAATTTTGTTAGATTGGGTTATGAAAAATTTATTATACATGTAATTAGGAACTTAACAAATAATTGAGAAAATTCTTTTTTGCTTAATATAGTTATTCGATGCTATATATGTCTTTTGTTTATTAGCAACAGCTTGCGTACTTTTTTATATGGAAACAGAATAGATAATTTTCTATTGTAAGCAGTCAGATCGATTTTGTACATTTAAACTGAGTTTAAAGTGATGTGTAATATTTCGGTTATGTATAACTTTTATGCTAAATATTATTCATTTATTTACACATTAATAGCAGTAATTGAAAATGAATATTTAATTTCGTAAAGTTTACCGTTTCTTATATTATGTTTTATCAAATGGATGTTGAATAATTAATGTATTATTGACTTTGTAAATTTCATACTTTACTCTCAGACCAAATTACGTATTTTCAACTGAACACAATATTGATGATGTTAATAAAATCTATTTTTTTTAATTTCAAACAGGCTTTGTGAAATTCTGTAAACAACATTCGAATTTTACCGTCTTATTTATTAAATAACATTGTAAATAAAATGATTTTCAAATGTAATGATAATGATAAAAACAATAGATCTTACGTAAAAAATTATGTAAATTTATTAAATTTGTTATTATTTTGATGTAATTTATATTAGCCCAATAGATCATTCTACAAAAAAATATTTGTCATCATATAAATTAATATAAGATAAAAAAATAGAGTTCTATGATGAAACTGGCTGTGTTCAATAATCAATACATAATGTCGAACTGAGATTATTACACAGTCGTCGAAAAGATATTTTAAATCTTACAATAAAAATACTAATTATATGATTGAGACTGTATCATTCTTTAGCATAGATCGTCATTCTTTTTATATTGACATTTTATAATGTTCAGGATTAGCTTCGATATATCTCATATTAGATTTAGGTTGAGTGCTGCTTTGAAAATCGACCAGGTTCTCGCACTGGTGGTTTAATAAAAAAACTCCGAGTCTCTACTTCGATCACGACTTGTCTCGTGTATATTTATGGGGAATACATGATCAGTTCATCGACTGTTTAGTTATGATGCTGATGAAAAGTTTTTTTCTCTTCATTTCTGAGAGAAATGTATATTTTATCGAGATCATTTTGTTTCTGAGTATGTGGGAAGGTTTCATAATGTAAAATTGGTTTAGGATTTGTAATTGTATATTAGAAAGCATTGTGAAATTATAGTTTGTGAGCACAAAATTAATTTTAACCGTCTGGCGATCGATTGTCTCATATGGGTTCACATGTTTTCTATTTTTCACAAGACACATATTAGCTGATTGAGCGTTTCGGCGCCATTATGTATAATAATTGTAATATACTTATAATATATAATTATTTTACAATATTTCTCAATTCTGCATGTGCACTATTTAGGTTTGTCTAGTAATCATCTCAAATATATTGAACTGCATATAATCTCATCGTCTAAGCAGTAATATAAATTTTTAAGCATATATATATTAGATACATAAAATTATTTTATCGACTTTGATATTATTTATTAAGATATTATCTTTGATGATTCTAATAAAATTTGGTAAAGATTCGCCTAGTACCTGACCGGTGAACTTTTTTATATAAACATAAAAATTACCAAAATCACTCGTTCACGCATACCCAGACTATCAGATTTCACAACCTATATATATATATATATATATATATATATATATATATATATATATATATATAAACACTTGGATTTTTCGCTGTACAGCTATTGAATTGTATACGGATGAGAGAGGGAAAGTTTTTCCTCCTACCTCCGATTCAGCTCTAAGAGGAGAGAAATTATTAAACGGGTTTTTATCGCTATCTTATCATAAGGCTTTTTGAAAGCTATAGAATGTTTATTTTTGTTGCTAAAATTTTTCAATGAAACTCACTAAAAATTCATTCTTCTATTTTGAGCATATTTAAATGCATATAATAGTATGAAAAATTAAAAATATTTCACGTATCTCTCTTCGCATTCAGCACTGAGTTCAAAATAATAATTTGAATAAACTAAATTCGATCGAGTACTAGAAAATGGAATTTAATATTTTGTAATTGTAATAAATTAAACTAAACTGTAATTCCCTCTAATGAATAGTTCAAGACAACATTATTCTCAAATTTTACAAATGTAAATTTGAAAATAATATGATTTCAGAACAATCAACTTTCTTAGCCAATTTGATAAAGAATCTTATCCTCTTAATTTGTAAGAAAAATTATTATTCTCAATTTATATTAATAAATTATAAAACAAATTTATAAATTTTAAATGAGAGGATTTTAAAATTTATAAAGGAATATGAAAGAGATTTCAAAGGATAGGTTTCGCCCTGGGTTACCGGCTGGAATCATCAATAAGTAAGCTATTCCTAGATGTAGAAATTGTAAAAGGTTTATGAAATGCACTTATAATTCAAAAGTAATTAGATTACTAGTGGACTAAATTTCAAATGAATTTATTATTAAGCGGCCAAGTGAAACTACCAATTTTACTAGAAATAATATGGAGTATCAATCTCCTAGTATTTTCATAGAAATAAAAGCATTTGTCTAGTAAAATGTTAAATTAAGTAGATTAAGGATTTAAAAAAAAATTCGATCTAAATCAACACTAGTTCTAAATTCTATTTTTGAGTTTAATGTCGAATTCGGCAAAGATTTTTGTATGGAAATTCGTCTATGATTATCCTTAATTGTCAAATAATAATTATTTCAAATAATTATCAACTTTATCTAATTTTTCATAAGGTCTGTCAATTATCTTTTTTACTGCAACTTTTTATAATTAGTTTTTTAAAATCATCTTATTAGTACAATTTTTGGATTTTTAGAAACAAAGGTGTGCTTTTTCAATAAAATTTGTGATGAACAAAACTTTTAAAAAAGATCTCGTTCCTTCTAATTAAAACTAAGAAAAAGTACTTCTAATACAAAAAACATAAGACCTTCTTAGTTTTTCGACCAGAGAAGAATACAAGTTTTTGCTTGTTTATATGATTGTGAACAAAACCCTGCTAATAAATCCCTGATAATAATTCCCTTCCAATTTAGTAAAAATTTCATTTCTTTAAAAGTCTTAAAATATTAAATTAAAAGCAATCAGAATTTTTTCAAAGTGCAAAGAAACTTTTTTAAAATATTTTAATATAAATTCGTTGCATAATTCCACGTAATTTAAAATTTCATTATTAAATTAGCTCAAATGCTATTGAGGGAAATGACGTTTTTTATATTACTATACTATCTTAAAATTTATAGAACTACCTTAAAATAAATAATCGAAAATGTTTATCTAAAGAAGGGGATAATGTTTGTTTTAACGATTCTGTAATAATTATTATAATAATACATTTGTCTCATTTAAATATAAATTATATATGAAAAATTATGTATATTTAACAGATTTTATCAGTAATTTAATATATGTAAAAAATTTATTTATCATTTTCAGTTTGCACGGTTAATACGGAGGGTATAGTTGGAGGTCACGTGGCGAGCAAATATTCTTTTAAATATCTGGCTTCGCTCCAAGGCAAAAAACCCAATAGCAATGCATATTACATACTCTGCACTGCCGTTATAGTGAACGACAATTATGTGTTAACCGCCGCTCATTGTTTCGTCAATGGCAGCAACGAATTGCACGGGGAATCATTTTCCATTGTCACGGGATCGCATGATTTAAACAACGCGGAGAACAAGAGAGTAGACGTTGATACCATTTATTTACCCGGTTTCGATATCTATTTTGATATATATAATATTGCAGTAGTAAAGGTGAGCCATCATAGACTATTATTTAGTTGAAATCGAATTCTTGTTTTTGACTGACAGTCGTTCGTTTATTTAAAAAATGTCATTGTCATATATTCGAACAGACTCAGAAGTAATACGATTGTTGGTAACAAGTTGAATAAAGAAGTTTTTATTAGCTATATATAGATAGTATCACATTAAATTATATTAAACTATATATTAAAATTTTAACTATATAATTTCGCATAATTTAATTCTCTGTCTATGATGTAAATAAAATAATAAAAAATCGAATATCTCTCTCTAGCTCGCGCAAAGTTTGGGAATTTACTATACTTTAAATATCAGCCTGATACAATTGCCAATGGTCGGTGAATATTTCACTGAATCTGTAGCGACCGTGGCTGGATTTGGAGTTTCACAGTTTATTTCTCAGTCGGTACTGGATTACGACCTTTTGCCTATCGCTGCAGGCGGCTCGTCCATGCACTTAAGATTCGCATCTGTTCAAATACTGAATGCTGAAGAATGCCGCGGTTATTACTCCGGTATTGACACCGATAGACAAATGTGCGGTTCGGTGGTAGTCGAATCGGATGGTGAAACTTGGGGTTTATGCGCGGTAAGAGTTTTTCTTTTATTTATGTATTCATTTTTTTTTGATGGATATATGCACGTCGGAATTGTTTAATCTATCGATTGGCCATTTGATAAACTGTATATATATATATATATATATATATATATATATATATATATATATATCGAATACTACGATCAAGATAACGTACAAGGCAATTTGTCATTGTTCAATATTTAACGGACTTTCTCCTTTTTTAGGGTGACAATGGCAGTCCTTTAATAATTAATGAGAAAGTTTTTGGGATTGCCGGTAAACACCCGGTTAACTGCGATGATTCGCTTGGAGGTACTTTGTACACGAAAGTGGCAGTTTTCATGCAGTTCATAGACGATATTATCGGTGGAAATGTGCCAGACTACGCTCTGATCCATTTCAATGAAAATAGAACCGTATGATAATTCATTATGGACTGACGATATTATTCAAGATATTAAATATTATAAATAATAATGAGACGCCTGAAGTAATTGTATTCGAGCTCAATTACTGTGTATTAATGCAATATTTATATATGCATAGATTTTTATTAGCGTTCAAAACGTTACTTATAATTAATTGTTTCTCATAATTCTCATACCGGCGCGTTAAATTAAAATGAGAACCGGGAATTACTTGATATCTTATATACATATGTGGAATACTTAATTAAACGTAAATGCAAACATTCATACAAAAAGAGTACGTTTGATTTCCACGTCCCTGTAGAATTAATCAGTCCGTATATAATTCATGGAGTACGCATACCTTTATTTTAACACGAGATTCTGTAAAAATCCTTGTAATTTTTTTAGTAAAATTTCGTAAGCAGAATATTTTAATGAGTTTAATTTCCCTTTAAATACGTTAATAGCGTACATGGAGTAATACTGTTATTTTAGAACTGTTAGATTGGCTGATGATAGATTAGCAGTTAATAAAGCAAAATCAAGCAGGTTTTAAAATGCAATATTATAATTTGTTTCTCTATTGTGCAGTCATATTAATTGCCCAGGCACTTAATCGAGGTAAGAGTTCTGCATTATTGTTCATGTAATCGATTGTTCGTTGATTTTTTTCAGTGGTCAATAGTCACAAACATGTATAGGAAATGTTTAATCTATCACTAGGTTACATGTAATATGTTTTTATTAAGATGGAGGGATAAATTTTAACGCACAAACATTTCTCGAATATATCAGCGCTTTTTACAAGGAAAGAGTATAATACATGAGTAAAAATGATACTATATAAAAATAAAAGAATATTTGATAACGTTTTTTCAATTGAATTTATTTTACGTGAAACGAATAACCAAGTAATATTTTATTTTATATAATTTCAATTGTAGAAGTATTTTAACGTGCATTTTCACGAAATTTATTGCGAGCTTTCATCAATTATATAGATGTTATTGATCAATCAAATACGTATTTGTATAATAAAAATTTTATTATACAAAAATTTGTCATTGAAAATAAACAGCTGCTGTAAACTTGGCTACAAAAAAGAGCAATTTTTTAACAGTACTTCACGCGTTACAATCGTTTCTAATCATTTAGATTAATAATATTAATAGATTATTAACGATATGGATTTACAAAATTGAAAATTTACTCGGATAATTATTTGTCTACATAATGAAATTTTTACCTTTCAATTTTTCACTGTGCTAACATAACAGTGGAATTATGTTGATATTTCGCTCTTCCTTTTAACAATGTGTGCATAGGATCTAAGATATCATTTACTTAAATTTTCTTGGTTGAATCATCTATTATTATTATGATATGTTTCTCTTTTAGATCCAACGTACAAAATAAATTTTTTCCACTTGCACACTTGTCCATTTATAAATATAAATGAATTAAAATCTTCAGAATTATAATAATAGCAATGCTTAATGTTATTTATTATATATTATTATTATTTATTTTATTATAGAGTAACATAATAATCAAGGCAAAAGAGAGATTAAAAAATAGTGTAATATAATCAGAATTAAAAATTAAAGATTTTATAATGGCAACTTATACACGAATTTAATAATAAATTATTATAGAATATAATTCTTGGGATAATATTTTTTAATCACCGATTTAAACATAGAATTTGAGTCTTGAAATATTTCTATATTTATAACACTAGTAATAAGACATCTAAAAGCAAATTAATAATATTAATTAAATTATTATTTCATTCCCAAGGCCATTTTTAATATAAAATTATTAATTTCTTACAGTGAAATGCAATACAATAATTTCTAAATCTTTACTTGCTCTTGAGTATCTTTACTATTCAGATTGTCTTATGAAGGTCTTTTAAAGGTACAAAAAACCATTTCACTTTGCGTTAGAAAACAACTGCAATCGAAAACTAATAATTTTAATGTGTTTAGAATCAAATGTTGCATACGACTCGGTGTAAGGCCTTCCTTTTTAACCCTCAAATAATAAGCATGAAATTCAATTTTGAAAGTTGAATATCAAGTTCTAAGAAGATCATTTGATAGTGAAAACAATTAAGAATTAGCATTTTAGCAAATGCTACCAATTCGAAACCATCCGATCCCAGCTCTAAGCTATATAATTACTGTCTAATATCTAGAACGTTTACGTACTCTTTTGTTTTTAAATGATCTAAGCAATTATTTCTCTCCTTGTTTACAAAGAATTCACTCATGACTATGATCACTTCATTACGGAAACGTACCAATTGTGTGTACTTTTTGTCTCAATGCACAACTGCTAATCGTAATAAGTCTTAATTTATAATTTACAATTCATCGTACCAGCATTCTTTGCTAGAACGAAATAATATTACACGGATAATTCTTTCGTAAGATTTGTTGTGAATATGACTTTAGTCTCGACATTTGAAAAGTTGATTCATAATTAGTGATGGAGCAACTTTTCAAAGATTATTTAGTTTTTATTGCTTTAAACAAACTTTGCAAGGCGATAAACTCAAGATTATTGCAAAATACAAAATGCCAATTATTTGAAGAAATCAGATATTATGTGTGTAGATAAAATAAGAGCAACCATATTTACTTTTATATAATGTTTACAAATTTTAAAAAATAATAAATATAAAAGACATATATTTGTAGCTAGATATGTTTATCCGAGTCCATTATTCAATAAATCATATTTTTCAACTACCTTACCTTTGTATTGTTTTAATATATGTTACTTTTTACATTACCAAAATTTTCGAAATTATGTATTTCAATGTACTATTTTTCGTAAATATGTTCTTTTAGATTGATGAAAACGTAAAAATTATTTATAGCGACTATTCCGACAATGAGTTAAAAATGTAATATTTCTTTCTATAGATTTAATAAATATAGTCATTGATACGCATATATAGTGCATGTATAAAATTATTTTAATTCAATTTATCATCATTTATTTACATAATTATTTTTCTTCGTAAAACACTTAAATATATTTAAAAATGCTTTATTCAATAGTCTGTAAAGCATATGTAATAATGCCAGTTTTCAATATTAGTTTCAGGATTAAATTATGAAAGTATTATCGGAGGATTTTTAGCAAGTAAATATAGTTTTCATTACGTTGTGTCAATACGAGCTGCTGAAAATTATGTGGAATACTACAACAACATTTGTACTGGCGTCATTATTCATGAATTTTTCGTGCTAACTGCTGCGCACTGTTTCGTCGACAAACTCAATAATTTATACCGTAAATCGTTTTCAGTCGTCGCCGGTGCGCATCTCTTCGATGGTTTTACCAAAGGAATTAGTATTGATATCATTTATTTACCCGGCTTTGATCTGAATTTTAATGTATACAATCTTGCAGTAGCACAGGTTAGCCCCATTAATTACTCTAGGTGAATATTTATGATCAAACGACTTTGACTTATTTAAATTAAATCGTATACTCATTTACTTGAGTAATCTCGACATTAACGAGAATTTCAGTTATAAGATTATTTTATTAATAATAAATATATGTACGCTGAACATAATATAATATTTCTGTACAGTTACAAAATCGATTGGATATTTACAGCCCACTATATATATCTGTAATAAAGGTACCAAGTACCTATAAAATATTCAATATCGATCGAGCAACAGTAGTCGGTTTCGGAGTTGATCGCAAACCCGCTGATGGTAATTTGAATTATGATCTTGATCCTGAGGTTCGGGAAGGCTCGAGTATGCATTTAAAATTCGCATCTGTTCAACTGAAGAGCAGCGGAGATTGTCAAAGAAGTTACTCTGCTATTGATACTAAAATGCAAATGTGTGGTTCAATAATCGTAGAAGAAGAGGGTGAACAATGGGGTTTATGTACCGTAAGTTTGTTTTTTTTTAGAATCATTAAAATATTAAAAGTAAAATTGGTAAATAAGGAATATCTCAGAAATTATGTATTATTTAAATGAGTCAATGTTGTTTTAGGGTGATAGTGGTAGTCCATTAATAGTTAATGAGACAGTTTTTGGAATTGCTGGGAAACATCCTGCAAACTGCAATGACGCTCTTGGGGGTTCTCTATATACTAACGTCTCTATGTTCAGTCAGTTCATAAATAGCATTATCCTTGGAATGATACCGAAACACACTTTAATCCATTATAATCGAGAGCATCTAATATAAATATTGGCTATGAAAAATATTAGGATGATATTATTGTTGATATAGAAAGCATATTATCACCAAATTGTAGATAGTTTTTAACTATTAAAGCATTTATGGGTAACTGATTTGATCCAGATTAAGTGTAACTCTAGTTACCTCCGCAACATGATCTAATGTTATTTATCAAAATATGATATTATTTTACTCTCAATTATTAAGTAACTCAGATATTTGGAGGAGTTATATGAATTTTTTCAATGAAATTTTAACTAAAAATTAGGAATAAAAGAAACATTGTTTCCTCAAACTGTATGAGGCGCAATTAGAGATAATTAGTTACATCGCTTAATCCGGACAAAATCAAATATCCTTATATCTGAGCCTTTCCTTGTCAGTATCATAGACGCATTATTGAAGAAATCTTTTGTATAAATTCAGTAGAATTTAGAAAATTAAATAAAAATATATTTATTAAAATTGAAGTCATTTCAAAAGTAAGGAAACGCTTGTCACGAGGAATAATTGATGATGAATTTTTTAAGCATAACAGACTAGGATAGGATTGTTTAAAATGTTATGCAAATGGTAATTTTTTGTGAATGAATCGTTAGACTATTTTTAAGTGCAATAAACACCATTCTATGACTTATTTTTCGAGTTAAGTATTATGAAAAAGTATATTTATTAGTAGATTATGTACCAAGAAAGTAAAATGGGCAATTTAGGTACTGTCGGAAGTTGCCTGTCGAGCAGACCGAGATGATAAAGATACATTATCCACTTTAATTCCTTAGTGCATAATCTACTATTTTATTCTATAGCTTTGAAGAGAAAAGATAATTGAATTGGATAATGTGTATCCTTAGCACTTATTACTCTTATAGGATATTTATGATAATATAATATAATAATAAAATTATTGCAGAATAATCAGATCAGTAGAATATTTAAATTATTCTTCGTTCGTTTTCCTTCCTGAATTTTTCAATATAATTCATTGTAATAATTTTGATTCTTTCTTTTATTTTAATATATTGGTACGCTAAATTATTTAAATATAAATAAAATTGAAAAATTGACGAAGCTTCAATTATGTGGAATCATATTAAAATTTTCTATGTAGCATAAACGAAACGTAATTTATACAATAACTCGACTAAAACTAGGCTTGTAATACTTGTATAAGTAAACGATCATATACTTAAAAGACAGCAAGATTCACAATGTTTAAATATAAATTTGAAAAAGCTATCATGCATATTGAAAAGGCCAATGGTCAAATTTAAGAAGAAATGGACCCAGTGTTCTTGAAGTTCAGTGGTAAGAAACATTATTGAACCGAAAAATGCAATATATGCAACTAGGACATCGAACAATAGAGTATATTTATTTCTTGCAAAGAAAGAACTAGCGACCGAAATTCCTGCTAATCAAAGATAACAATGTCAGTATTAAACGATTGGTTTCTAGACCAAAAGATTAATTCAAATGTATCTTCCGATATTGCAAATCATAAACTCGCAAAAATTCTTGACACACTAAAGGATAAACGAGCTGTTACAGCCAGAAAAGCATTTATAGCTAGAGAGTGATATCAGTGATTATGTATTAAATGACGAGTTTACATTAATCCTAGCACTATTATATTAATTTTCCAACTATTTAAAATAAAATCGCAAGACCTATATTTTATAGAACAGAGAATTTACAATGATTCATTTGCAAAATCATAGTACACCAAGCCCAATTCTCGAATTGTATTGTAAATAAGTATTGTTCAAATATCGAATAAAACATAAACATACAAACTATAAATACTAACCATAAAACTAATCCTACACAAAAAATAATACCTACATATTTCAAAAGAAATAAATAGTATCATTGATTTATCAATACGCTCCGCAAGTTTCACGGACAGAATAGAATGGGTCATACTAAAGTATGTATAAATATATAACAGCGATCATACCTTAATAAAAATCACATAGTAATTTAGAAACAAAGTTTCAATAGATACAAGAAAATGTAATATACATAATAATTCAAGCTTGCAATTGCATCACTGCTGATGCTGTATACTATATAAAACAACTTCAAAAAGAATAAAAAACCCCGAAGGAAATCTTTGACCTGGTGAAACGAAAAATGTAGTAATGTAATAAAAGAATCTAAGTAGCTTTAGAATGTTTAAAAATGGCCGAAAACATTTAAAATGAAAATAAATTATTCAAATGAAAAAAACCTTTTATAAAGGATTCATTTTACAAGCTAATAGCTAATATGACACGATAATAATCAATAACTAACGCAATAAACGGCTGCTAAAGATTTCATTAATGAATCGTTCTACAGAACAGGACTTCCAGAAATAGATTAAAACTCTGATATACTTTTAAAAATCTTTCCAAGGAAGCTCAAGCATTGTTATATGCAATTTTTTACAAAGTGTGGCAGAATAAATATTTTCCAAAATTATCCAAAATTTTCAATAATTTCTAATAATTTTTTCTTATGGTTTCTGCAAGAAAAAATATCGTTTTCATTATATACTTTTGTTTATAAAAATCTCAGCTTGTCTAAGATGATGAAATTGAAAAGGAAATCCGCTCTTCGATTTTCGAGTAAAGCTGAAAATTATATGATTAGTAATTTTTTTTTCTTATAAGTAATAATACAACATGCGCTAAGGATTCATTTAGTATAAACTAACCGTATAAAAAAGACGACTGATATTATATGATCTCTTGTTAACATAACCTAATTTTGTTATTAGTATTACCTTGTACAGTAGAGAATTCCATATCCATTACATGGATATGGAATTCCATATCCAGAGAAGTCCAGAATGTCCATATCTATTCCATCAGATTTTTTCAATTTGAGTCACACAGATTTTCTGAAGAACATTTGCAGCGACGGTGTATAAGCAGTATTGCCAGTTTTCCTCTACTATCAGAAGTTAAGACAGCCCATCGCAAGTCCGGGAAGTGTTCCGAATCCTTGCAAATGGACACATAGTACCAATTAGTTAATTGATACGAGGACGCGATGTGGTTTCTCCAAAAATCTTCGATCGTAGCCCATTAGAAACCTTCATTTAATTTATTAGGCAGATTATTTTGGACACATCTGCTTCACCGCAAAAGCTGCATAACTTTTTTGAAAATACCAAGATCATAAGAAAAAGAAATCGTACGACTGTAGCATTAAACTACCGCCGTGAGTTTCGTCTAAAAGTGGATCCATTTTAGACGAGTATGGATGTTTTATATCTATATGAGTAATTTTTTATATCTGTATAACACGTACATATAAAAAGACATTTTCTCATTGTTAAATTTAAATTCTCGATGTTAGACTTAAATTTGCCGAGAGGGCAGATTACATTACGAATCTCTACCGAAAGACAACTCCAGTAATGGTCACCTTGTATTTGGAAAGATCCTCTTCTGAGAATTGAGGTTTTGTACGCCTTGAGAATTCCGTCGTCACGGTGATGCACTGGCCAAAGCTCCCAGAAAACTCAAAAATGAAATTTCTCCATACGATCTTTTCGCCGTTCGTAAGCGGGTGTGGCAAGGAGTAAAGCGAACCATAGCTCTCATCAACCATCTCACGGTGGATGCGGAATCAGTCCGCAGTCAAAGTAAGAATTGGAGACAATTGTTCAAACAAATTCAACCTTCCTATTGATGGATGGTCATAGTCTGTGGCGATTACTGTGCTGAGTAATTAGTAGAAAATCCGTACTTCTTAGTTTCAACAGAAAGCTCAAAGCCAAAGATAGTTTTCGTACCATGATTGCTAAACCACGAATGCGCCGTCCGGATGATAAGTTCTGATTTCTCCATAACTCCTTCACTCTTTTAAACCTTCTGGCTCTTCTTTGTTTTCTTAGCCATATTGTGCACTGGGTTTTTTTATTAGCAATTTTATTCATAGAAATCGTGCTGTTTAGCACTCTCTCATGCACTTATCAAATACCAATTTTTTTTCAATTAGAAAATAAAAAATTGTATTAACGTTATTGAAAGAAAAACTCTTATAATACAAAGACCATTAAAAAAGTTACCCGCTATCCTTGATATATAAGAAAAGATAAAATAGTAATAATAAGTCAATATGAAATTGAAGAAATGGAATAAACCTCTATGATGTACGGTTTCGGTCTAGGATACCTGCTGTGCTTATCGGTGGCATAATAGGTGTCCTAATCGTGGACGAACCGATATTAAACCAATTGATTTGCAATACTTATAATAGTAAGATATTAAATTTAATTCTGATGTAAAGAGAGAAATGAAAATAGTGAAAAATTATTTATGAAATTAGTGAAAAATTCTAATTATGTACAAACCGACAAATTATGAATATTTTAAATCGTATTTCTTATATCCAATACGTCAATCAAATTATTAACTCTAAACACAATTTTTCAGCCAATACCTATGTTCTACAATAATCCACTTGATGCTATTCTTCTGTATTGAAAGATCAAGTATTGCAATATATACAAAATTCAAGACTTTATTGACTTTATTCGAGTATAAAAAGGAACAAAATTGTTTAATAATTTAAAATTATAAAATTAAATAACGGAACAAACAACTCTTGTGAATCTTAAAGTCTAGTACATTTACTGAACTGATGATAAGTGTTCTAGGGAAAAATGTAAACAATACTTATTTGTATACAATTTTTACTGCACTTATGTCGACAGTTTTAAAATAAATCAAGACATATTTTTATCTGCCTTCTTTATGTAGTATTAACGTTACTTAATTTTATATTTTTAACTTGCGAAAAAACATTATGAAAAAAACTGTTTTTTCATTTATATGCTCGAAGTTGGCAGTTTATTTAATTTCATATTGTATTATAGGACTTTTCCTTGAACTAGGGTTAATTTGATGATTTAAAATTTGGATATTAACTGAATAATTCAAATATGAATGAATTAATTTTTTTGTAATGGTTTCGTCTACAAAGTTTATGTCTGAAAATTTTACGTTGAAAATCAAATATGTATTTTTTATTGTAATAAGGTTTATCTGAAGCTCAGTGCAATATTATTTTGAAGATTTGAATCTTTCAAAGGTTTTTCTCAGAAAATATGTTTTATATAATAAAATTCAATTAAATGGACTGATGTCGATCTTATTTGCATTATATTTACATTATGAACTATACATGAAACAGTTTTAGTCGAATCTCAAATATATATATATATATATATATATATATATGATTAGATAACCAAGTTAGTTATCTAATATATATTTATGCTTTTATATAGCATAAAATAAACCGATACATATATATGAAGTACGCTTACAGATATGTCCTTTGCGAATTGAACTGAACGTAAAAGTTAAATGAAATTAGTTGGGCATTATAAAGTAAACTATTTAGAGTAATATTGATTTTCTAGATACTTTGACCAATTATTGACAATTAAGTAAGTTTCTAAAATGCGATACGATAACGTATATCTGTATTGTGCAATCATATCAATTGCAACTGTATTGAATAAAGGTAAGATTTGCATGTTCATTATGAAACCGTAAAATAAATAATGTTTCTTAGCTATAGTAAGAATTTACTTATTTAATCCTTTTGACGTGTTACTTGGGTAATGTTAATATCTACTTGGGTAAAATTAATAATACTTGGGAACATACGACTCAGACTAGCGCAACAATGTTCGACACCACAAATATTCGTAAATAATCATTGTAAATTTTGGTATAATTTGTACGCTATATAAATAACGATATCATTATTTTATGAAAGAGTACTTATTCTGAAGTTAGTGATACATGCAGTTTTCTCGGACTGATAATTTAATTTCAAAATTTTCTCATTAATAAGTATTGGTAAATAATTAGTCGAAAATTATGGATCTCGTTGTAACTCTCTAGCTTCTTTTGTTAATTCTGTGAAGTTCGCCACGTTAGTATTTTATGATATTTAGCTGCAATATATTGTTTTCTGGAAATTATATTGAAAATAGAAGAATTATGATATTACTTTTATTTTTTCAGTGATAAGAACAAATATTTTTATTACTATAACGCATTATTTTGTGATTCGAAGATATATTAGAAAAAATGTTTCTATGTACGTTATTACTTAAATTTTATTTCGATAAAAAGTTAAGTAACGATGTGTTCATAAGTATAGTAATTCTTTTTATTTAAGCTGATTATGCGTCCATAATTACATAAAAAGTGCTGAGTACAAATTCTGGCGTAATAATTTCTAATGATTGCTTAAATAAATAAAAAAAACTGTGTAAATTTATTTGAATTACTTATGTCATTAAAACTTCTGTTTCACTGAGAGTTTAATCATTTCTCTTATTTGAAGACTAAGACATTATTGAATAATTAGCTTTCTTAATTAAGATATTGCGTTTTTTGTTCAATATTTAAAAAGAAAACATATTTTTTAACTTATATATAAAATAATTTTATGATTCTACAGTAGGATCTTTCCATAAAACGTAAATAAAAATTATTTATTTTGTTGCGCCTTTGCACACGTTATTGGTGACTGCAGGGGCCACTAGTTTAGTTTGATGTGAACTGTACTCGATAGTTGAATGCTATTTGCTACTTTCATACATATTGTTTACACGAATGATATCATACAAATGAATTATTTAATTTCTAATTAATTTAATAAATGATTTGTTTGTACAAATTTAACTGAACTCGTTGAAAAAAATTATTTATTGCATCTTGCAAAATAAAATTTTTTGTAATCTTCATCTTCTATAACCTGGTAATACGAATTGTATTAGATTAGATTTATTCTTACAAAATTTTCATGTTGAATTTCGATTACGTGACTTACATGTTGATCAATGATGTCTAATATGTTATCAATAATATGAATTTTTCTGGTTTGTACAAATTTAACTGAAAACTCTTTGAATCAGATCATCTAATTATGTATTTTGTAATAGTTGAAGGCGAGACTCCTTGAAAACGGGTACCAATTATGTAGCCCCCATAATTACCCTTTTTAATCCGGCCATGATCAAAATTATATTGTCAACATACGTCTGAAAATATTTTATATTTAAATATTGCGCTCATTGTTCCAGGCTAGATTATTATTAATATATTTTTAGATGGAATGTTATAATGCCATTATCACAGATGTACAAGTGTTATAACTTGTACAAATATGTATAAAAATGTAATTATGCAAGTACTGGTATATGCTAAGTTAGTTCGCGCCAAAATCCATTATCATTCCATTTCATTAGAATTTAGTATATGCATTAATCGTCATATGATTCATATTCTTATTTCAGCAAATCGTGTACGCTAACAAAAGTCCAACTATTTTTATGAACGTGTTAACATATTAATTTTGAATTATACTAAGAACTTTGGAAATTCACGTTCTGTTGTAAAGAAAGCTACCAATTATACGTGTTTGGCAAACTAATACATATTAGTCTACGTAATTGCGGCTCAAATGTTTATAGATAGATTCAGATTTGAAACAATTTTTCTTGTAAGGGTCACCTCGAAGAAAATATATAAAAAATAAATTTCGATGTTTTGATGTGATTAACTATTTTCGTTTGAGGCAATTTTATGAAATTTTTTATTTTTTCAGATAAATGTGAAAAGCTATTATGATTTTAAAATTTTTTATAAACCTTACTAATATCTTCATATAATTATATCCTATTTTCATTATCAGTTTCAGCTTTGAATTACGAAGAAATTGTTGGAGGCTATGTGGCGAGCAAATATTCTTTTCATTACATTGCTTTAATTCAGTCAAAAGTTTACCGCTCCCATGATTACGAAACCGTTTGTACCGCTGTTATTATCCACGAATCTTTTCTGTTGTGTGCCGCGCAGTGTTTCGTAAATGCGCGTAATGAGATGCTCCAGAAATCATTCTCGGTTGTTCCGTCTGTACATCGGTTGGGAATGATGTTTAGATTGGACGTACTGGCTGTGTTTTTTCCAGGCTTTCAACCAAGGTTTGAAGCATATAATCTTGCAGTAGTGCAGGTGAGCTCATTTCGGATTTGCAATGAATATAAGTAATTCGCTACACACACACACACACACACACTTATATATATATATATATATATATATATATATATATATATATATAATATCACTTATATTTATATGATGTTTGTTATCGTGTATTTTAAAATATTTTTATCATAAAGCCTTATTGTTATTAAATACTGTTTGTAAAAAGGGCAGAATTGGATTATGGAAGGAAGATATATTTAAAAAGGATTAATATAAATACGAAATTAGTTTTTATTAAACAAAATTTTAAATTTATTAAAATTAATTGGCAGAAAAAATCTTCACTCGCTGAGTGGAGGTCAAAGTCGGTTTCAAACAAATATTCAAATAATTAAATATGTTTAAATAAAAACAATATTATATGTAAATTAAATAACATAGTAAATTAAATGTAAATAAATATAAAGAGTTGAGGAATAAGGTCGGAGCGGAGGAGGCTTTGCAAAACTTACTATGCTGTAGTACGGGCCAGAAGTTTTGGGAATGGGATCGGATCCCGTCGCAGATGGCAGCGTCTGAGCAGAATTGCCGATCAAGATCTCCTCGGAGATCGGCGTAGGGCTAAGATCCTTAAGGCTGCGTAACCTTTCGACCGCTGCGATTATGCCATAATATACCAGCGTTAAACAATATACTCGTTGACCTTTTTTCAATCATTTCTCTCTAGCATTTCTTTTCATTTAAACAAGTGAAAAAGAATATTTTTCATTAATAATATGGTTGTTGAAGCTATATATCGATACTAAATTGTTCACGATAGAATCCGCTTATATCCATTCGGATTTATTGTCGAAGGTTACCAGCGTCGACTTCTAGGTATGGCACAGATGCATAACCCTTACTCAGACGCGCGGCAGGCTGGTGATCATATAGCAATTTTAGAATTTAACTTTTAAATATTGAAAAAAAAATTATATAGATGAAGACCCCTACCGATGACACTATCAATCAGAGGATATGTAATTTTTAGATTTTTCTGCCATTTTTAAGAAATATCATCAAACTAAAAAAAACTTCTACATATAACCTTTCCTTCCCGATACCATACGGCTAATATGAGCAGTTATATCTGGGACACTGTATATATATATATTGTAGGAGGCGAGTTATTTAAAATTCAAAGGAGATCAGTTAGAATATGCTTATTATAAAAAAAATATCTAAAATTTACAAAAAGAGAACCGATCAACGACAGTTGACCCTTACAGACGCTGGACGAACTGAGACTAACTTGTCCCAGTTATACATGAAACTTATTACCTCGGTACATAATACTATTGCTAAGAAGGTAGGCGCTGATCACTGCAGACTATTTCTTGCACTACCGGCGCTACCCTCTACGACTCCGACCGATGGTCAATACAACCTGGTTTTCCACGGGTTTCCCCGCCATTCTTTGACCCCCTGTTTATAATCAAGGCATAAAATACCTACAATATATATAGTAGCACGTACAGAATAAGGCCATCTGTACATGTTATTCTGTTATTTATGCCCCTGCGTTTCGCAATTTTTAATTCTAAAGTAATATTATCTGCTATTTCTATAAATTGATCTGCGATGTAGCCCTAGTATGATAGCCATAATTTATTAAAAATATATTTTTGGGTACATCACGAATTCGGGAAGTCGATCACCGAAGAAAACTAGATTTGAAGCAGCTTCACCAAGTGAGCTGATGCAGGGCGCCGTTCATCCTCGTTGGGTCGTATTTTTCTTTTTGTTAAATACAATAGAAATTAATTTATTGAATTTCGTCACATACGTTTGCGCGGAATTTAGTGGTATTTGCCTCTTATACTATGCATACATAAGAGAGAAGATAGAGTCCACGGAATATTTATTATAGATATTTATTATACGGACCAAAAAGGTTAATTAAAAATTAATTTAACCCGTTGATGAATCCTTACTCCTGTTAACAGGGACTCTGTTGCAGACGAAAACCTTATTAAATAATTCATCTCAGGGACATATATATATATGTGTGTGTGTGTGTGTGTGTGTGTGTGTGTGTGTGTGTGTGTGTGTGCGTGTGTAGATTCAAAAAAACAAGAAAATAAAAATATTCATTCTTATATTATATTTTTGATTTGGGAGTGGAGCTCGAAACACCTAAATTGATTTAAATTCATAATGAAAATAATTATAGTCGGTTTATTTATTTTATAAAATCTTTATAAGAATGAATTTTATAATTTAATTTATATAATTTTTATTTATATAATTCTATAAAATAATTTATTGCATTTTGCAAAATAAAATTTTTTGTCATGTTCTATAACCTGGTAATATTGGTAATATTAGATTAGATTTATTCTTATAAAATTTTCATATTGAATTTCGATTACGTGACTTACATGTTGATTAATGATGTCTAATATGTTATCAATAACGTGTATTTTTCTATTTAGATAGAAGGAACTTTTGGAATGGCGTATAATTTGGATATTAAAAAAATAAAAATTCCAGAGGAGGATCAAATACCGTTTAATATAAGAAAAGCAACTTTAATTGGATTTGGACATGGCAACATTAATAGAATGAAAAATAAGGGAATTGAACCCTTACTCCGTGCTGAAGGCACACTGAATACTGAACTGAAATTCGCCTCTGTGAAATTGCTCGAAAATAAAGAATGTAAAAAATTTTATCCTAATCTAAATTTTGAACATCAAGTGTGTGGTCAAGTCATTAACGATGACCCGATGGAGAGTGACAAACATTGGGGTGCCTGTACAGTGAGTTTGCTTAATTTGTTTTGAAAATATACTAGTCTGAAATTATTCAATGTTTAAATAATAAACACAACATGTTTATATAATTACACAATATGTAATTATATAACTTTTCGTTTTAAAATATTGAGATTTTTATATTCGTACTTCATATATATAATATATATATATATATATATATATATATATATATATATATATATATATATATAATATGAAACGATTAATTATGTTTTGAATTTGTGAATACACATATTGAACTAAAGATGAGAATGGAATTATTTTATAATTGGTAGTTCTATAAACATTAAGTAATCATCTCGTAAAATTACTAAACAATTACAATGACTAAATTTTCAATTATTTTCTGTCAAAATTATTAAAGATATTACACACACACACACACACACACACACACACACATAAATTTAAATTATAAATTTTTAAATAAAATTAATAATATCCTTTCTCACTTCTATAAATTTCTATCATAATTTGTTTTAGGGTGACAATGGAGGTCCATTAGTTTTGAATGAAGAACTTGTAGGAATTCTAGGGAAAAATGCTATTGGTTGTGATGATGTCAGTCATAGTAGTTTGTATATGAAAGTATCAGTTTTTCTTCAATTTATAAATAGTATTTTGAATGGAACTCTGCCGTTTGGTACGTTAGTCCACGATAATCGGAGATTCTTCACATAAATTAAAAAATCAGATTAACTATCATCTCATCTGAAATTTTAAATTTTGTTTAAACAGATCTCTTAATAGACATTTGTTTTTGTCATTTTATTAAATATCCACTTTCTCTTATCGAATAAACTAAAATAATTACTTTGAATCGTGATATATGTAGAATTTTACTTACCTATTGCGTAAATAATCTGATCACCTTAAATCATGTAATTAAATAAACTGATTTAATAAATAGAGAATGAAAGGTAATATTGGAGAGATGTCAATACTTTGTAAGATAGATCGACAAACAAATTACCGCAGCTGAATATCGAAATACTAGAAGGTTTTGCCGACAACCTTATTGATGACTAAGACTAGATCTTTCATCGGGAAATTCAGGTGATGTAACCACATAAATGAAACCTGACTTATATCATTGACATTAGGGCCCCCGCATATTACTGCATGCAAAGCTGAATTTTAATACGCTGTGACTAGGGTAACAAAATCGTGACAAAAATTTCAAAAAATAGGAATATATAATCATGACAATTTTCCATAATCTCATTACTCTATCAGATAAAAAGGTAGAAAAATATATGAATTATCGTAAACTATTCTCAGACCTTTAAGTGGCTTCTAGTATACCCGTATCAACCGGGGGTTCGGCTGTATTGAAACGGGGTCCACCTAAAATTTTAAAAATATTACACTTTTAAATTTAATATAAAGCATAGTAAATTTGTTATTATGGATTCATGTAAAAAGTTCAAACTGTATATCATATTACAACTATAAAATAAATTGTAATTGTGAAAAACATAACGTTAAACGCTTACCATCGATATATAAAAATAATATGTAAGCAAGATTATTATTAAGAATCATGTTAATGCCATTGAAGTATACGAACATGTAAATAGAATTTGCTATTTAGAAAAATCAAGTTGGAGCCTATTTCGCTTATGTATGTAATGACAAAATTATATCTTGGCCAATATTTTTTCTCTTTTTATTTAACATGCTCAAATACTTTATATATATTATACAATTTCTTTCATGTTCATGATAAGATTATTTAAAAGTCAATGAACTTATCTTAAAGCGGCATTGATAATTCTATTTTCTCAATTTTAAAAATTATAATTAAAAATATTAAATTTATATAAAAATCATTCATGTAATATAGTTAATATTTAGATGAACGAATTAGTTATAATGAAATCTAAGATTATTTTTAAATATATTTTTTCATGAAATAAATTGGAAAATTTTACGACGTTATCGAAAACTGAGTCAACTGTTAATTTTTATATAAAATTATTTATTGCACAAAATTCTTTGGATATTGTCTCAAAAAGGAAATATGGCTTTATATACTATACTTAGATTTTTGAGTTCAATCAATAATTTACCAATAATTGATATAAACACATTAATTAAAAAGCAAATTTTATATATTGTTAACTCTGGCTACTGTATTGTAAGAATTAAATTGACGTTTTACACTGTGTACATATTCTGGGAGTGATTTTAGCAAATCTACAATAGTACGTGAAGATAAATCAGACCTTTCTCGTAAAATATTTTATAGTAAATATTTAATATTGTTTATGCGTATCACTGCGTTCTTCCAGGAAAATTTCATACACAGCCCTAATTATTTTATTTTATCAACTAAGCATTAAACGTTGCTGTTAGTATGTGTAGGTTTTTTATATAATTATATAATAATATTACTTCTAAACCAGTTTCAATTTTTCGTTTTTTAAAGCCACTTATCATTCTGCGAAAATGGAGAAGCTCAAACAAATTTAGTTCAACTTTTTTTCAACTTTTAGTTCAATTACCTACAGTGAATCAGTAAAGTTTTTGATTACATATATTTTGTTTAAAAATAGAGCTAATATACTTTAAATATTTTAAAATAGTTTTTTTAATCAATTTTTCTAATAAAGGTAATGCAATTCTTCTAAAGAAATGACGCATTGTGATGTTTTTTTTTTAAAATTAATCCGCAGTCATCGAACATTAGCAGCTTGATTTGGAAGAGGAAGTAAAGCGATGCTAAAAATATCAAAAGAAGTAAAAGAAAAAGTAATTATTGAAATGGACTCAAAATGTAACCTTAATTTTAAAAAATTTTTACGCGCAATGATGATGTGGCTGCATCACAAAAAGTTGTTATATTTCAATATAAGTAAATGACTAATTATGAAAATAAAATACGATTGCTTGAAAAAATATATGCTACAAGTTAAAATATATATACTTGAATATACTTTAAAAAATATATGCTTCAATACTGATTCAATTCTCAAATGACGAGGAAATGCAAAATCGATAGGTAATGCGGAAGTGACCTTGAGAGATAATCTCTAGAAAAAAATTTACTGTAGTTGAGATGAGTATGCGTATATTGAAGCTAATGCTAGTCTACTTTATCTGCACATAAGCGCTGAATATTTGGTTGCCGCCTAACGGTCGGAAGTGAGAGTACTATCTACATTTAAGGTATTTATTTTCATAATATAAGGTAAATTATAAATGAAAACACTTGGATAATTTTACATGTGCAAACCTTATATTATTAAAACATGTTTCATCAAGTGTATAGCTAGTCTTCAATTAATTATATATTTACTTTAGTTACAAATTTACATGTCGAGCAGGCCTCAATCTACGTCTTGCGCTGTTATTTCGCGCATAGCACCGTACGCCAAAATAATTTCTTATATATTGAGACAAAAGTGATGGAAGCTATCAGTTATCAAGAATAGTTTATTTTCTAATTAATAATAAAGTTCTTTGCTTTTGAATGCACTTTAAAAGCCAGTCTAAAGGTGCTTAAGCCTAAGGTTATATTTGAACTCAATAAGGTTTGCCATTGTATTTAATTCCACCGTAATCATACAGAGCTAAAATTTATTAAATTTTCTTGATTTAAATCGATGTTTTTATACATATCCTATTCAAGATAACATATAATATATAGGGAGTGTACTGCTTCTGTTGAGTCTATTTAAAGAATTGTAAAGCACCGCCTCGAGCAGTTCTCATATATTTTAATAAGAAATTCGAAAACAAACGTTAGCTTTTATAATGAAATACTGTAATTTCTTCCTACGTTATGTATTTTCATTCATATTATTATCAATAAGTCTGGTGCTTAATCAAGGTAAAAATTTTATTTTTATTTTAAAGAAATAACATATCTATTGTTGCTCAAATGTAGTATTTTAAAAGTATGTAATATTATAATTTATAAGTACATTTACATTGTATCTTTAGGTAAAAATTTTATTTTTATTTTAAAGAAGTATCATATCTATTGTTGCTCAAACGTAGTATTTTAAAAGTATGTAATATTATAATTTATATGTACATTTACATTGTATTTTTAGTTTATGGCTTCAAGTTTTCAAAATATCAATAACTTATTTTAAAGCTGTTAACATAATAAACAGTTGTCGAACCTCATAAAGTAGAATCATACTTACATCATATATTTTTACCTTAAAAAAAGAAGTCTTATTTATGAATGATTAAATAGTTTCACTATAACAATTTACTATAAAAATATTAATAATAAAATATTGACAATAACTTTTTTGACCAAATTACTTGATTATTTTCCTAACAGTCAGTATACTGAGTCACCATACTAAGATGATTTGATACTTTAATAAAATGATTGAAATTTAATCTAAATATGTCTTTTCATTTATATTTTCAGTTTCAGCTTTAAGTTACGAAGATATTATTGGAGGATCCTTAGGAAATAGATTTACTCTTCCGTATTCCGTTTTAATTCAAGGCAGGGATAATTTTTCACAAGTTTACGAGAATATTTGTACAGGAATTTTGATTGATACATATTTCGCAACATGTGCCGCTCAATGCTTCGTCAACGAAACGAATGTTTTGATTTCTAAATCCTACTCAATCCTTGTAGGTGCACATATAGATTTAGAGGGTGATGATTTCAGATTAGACGTATTGACAATTTATTTACCAGGATTTGACTCATCTTTCGATTCGTTCAATCTTGCAGTATTGAAAGTGAGTTTATTTATAAATTAAAAATAATTTAAATAAAAAGATATTAATAATTACATAAAAAAGATTATTTGTTTGTCTCGCAATAAGCTGTTCATTAATTATTTTATATGTAAAACTAGTTTTAATTTTTCGTTGTACTTTAGGTTATCTTCCGTTATCTATATACTTTGATTATGTAGCATTATATACCCTTCGTATTGGCCATCGGTATACTTAAAGTTTTAGTCATGTCTGCTGCTTTTTTATAACGTTCCGTATATGTGGCCAAAAACTTTTCATTTCGTGTCTAGGCTAAACCGCAGATACTTAAAGTCGTTGATGGTCTCGTGTTTATTCATGCTTAATGTCATGGAAACTATTATATCCATTCGTTTGCGAGTTAGCAGTAATCGCTCGGTCTTTTGCAGTGCCAGCTGTAGTCTGTACTCGGTCATTCATTTGAATAGAAGTTTCATGACTTGATTCAGCTTCATCTGAACCAGTTGATAGCCCCGCGCGACCATTAGGGCTGCCTCACCTTCAATATATGCGATAAGACGCGTATCTTTAAGCATATCTTGTCTAAGTATGTTGTTATTCTGAACGTTCTAAAAGTCGAGACTCAGAGTCAAACTTTGTATGACTCTCATCATGCGGTACTCTTTCGTTCCATCCAGTGTTTCTCATTTCACATTTCAGTCTCCTAGAAAATCTTGAATAATACGCAGAAGTTAAAAGCCTATCTTGAAGGATAGCTCCAGTGCTTCCAATATTTTTCTCCATTTTGCACAATGAAAGGCATTTCGAACGTCGAGGGTCACCAAAAGAACAATCGGTCTCGTCTTGTGGCAGCTCACATTAATCTTATGAAATACATTTACTACTTTTGTTATTACCCCTGATCGTTGATTGGTCTTTTCTAAATTCGTACTGTTCGCTCTATAAATTTTCGGCGTTTTTTATTCCGTGTGTCAGTCTGGGTTTCAGAAAAATCTGAAATATCTTTCCTGCCGTATTAAGTATGCAGATATCCGGACGCTGCAGAGCAATGGCTTAAATTAATTCTCGTGCAATATCATCAAGACCTTGGGCCGGTGGTTGCTCTGAAAAGCTCCACCCGCGTGAAAATAGAGTCTTCGTTTGAATGTCTGCTTTATCTGATTTGTCAGGGTAGTATAAGAAGAGTTGGACAATTCTTGCCATCGTGTGTGCGTCTTTTGTCTCTGGTCAGACAGTTTTTTCCAAGGTTTTCATGCTGAGGTTATCTCCTGTGAGGGAGATTCTATATTTTATAGAATTCTTTACATTTTATCAATGGCAATGCGTTTTACTTCTCATCTTGTTAATGGTGGTCGCTATATTCTGGTTTGATAGGACCCGTTTGTGAGTTCAAAATCAATGTACCAGTGATCGCTGCTTGTATATTATTATTATTATTATTATTATTATTATTATTAATATTATTATTAATATTATTTTAATTTTACATGGTTATAATTGTAAATTTTGACAAATTTTATCAAAAGTTCGTTAATTATTAAATTTTTAAACTTTAATAATTTATTACTTATAATTTATATAATTTTGTGCCTTTATACTTTTTAATTGTATTAATAAATACTGAGATCGATACATTAATTTGTTTTCAATGAATGAATTTTTTTTTAATATCTACATGTATTTATATTTATCCGATTAATGTGAAGACTTGCGTTTATGATTATTTGCACAAAATTTTTTGTTAAGAATCCTCGGTTAAAGTTTTTCTCTAATACTAAACTGTGCATTTGTATATATCTAATTATTATAATATATGTTTTATTTAGGTTGGTTATGATTTAGAAACTTTTCATGATTTAAATTACGTATTGGGCTACAATAATATATTCTTGCCAATTCCAAGCAACGAATTTGATGTTGATAAGGCCACGGTATACGGATATGGATTAACAACTCTTACGCCTAACGGCCAATCATCGAATGTAACCAGAGGGCGCAATCAAGAACCTTTTCAACTTAGGTTCTCAGAAGTTAAAATACTTTCTAGTACAGAATGTGAACTTTTCTATCCTAACGTAAACCATGACACTCAAGTATGTGGAAGAATTGTTAATGCCCACAGAGAAAACGAAGTATATGGAGGAACTTGTAAGGTGACCAACTTATGAATCTATATTTATATACGAATAAATAGTATTTAAATTTAAATTGTATTTAAATCGTAAATTTTATACAGATACCGTTTTACTCTTCTTTTATTTTCTTATATTTGTACTTCTTGTTATATTCGTTTTAGGGTGATAATGGTGCTCCAT
Organism: Sycobia sp. Sy_11; assembly: GCA_018907035.1. Classification (NCBI taxonomy): domain Eukaryota; kingdom Metazoa; phylum Arthropoda; class Insecta; order Hymenoptera; family Epichrysomallidae; genus Sycobia; species Sycobia sp. Sy_11. The sequence goes on from JACCIC010000105.1 coordinate 1,583,455, forward strand.
TGATCAGGAATGACCAACTCGTAGGAATTTTAGGCAAAAATGCGATTCATTGCGATGATGAAATTACTAGTAGTTTATATACTAAAGTAGCCGTTTTTACAGAATTCATTATTTTGGTAATGAAAGGACATACATTGCCGCCCGGTACGTATGTTCATGAGAATTTGGCCCACGTAGTGTAGAGCGAAGAATGAGACTACTGCATTTGATATTTGCAAGTATATCAGAGGACTTGCTAATACAAAAATTTTATTAAATGTATGCAAATAATAATAAATTTTCTTCTCTAAAACATTTTGTAAATGTATATTTACAGGAGAATAACCGCATTTTTTTCAATAAAAATAGTATACCATCTCCAATATCTTCATTTCTACCCAAAAAATTATATAAAGTTTATTAAAAAATAGTACGCTGTTTTTTTACTGATGAAAAGAAAACAGTTTAAATAATCAAGTGTTCCTCTAAAGTTGTCAAGTTTGTCTTTAATATAATTTAATAGACTCAAGACTATGTTTTCTAAGTTAATTGCCAAGTTAACTAATACAGAAATTAAATTGACTTTTCTAAAATATTTATACATACGAAATATTTATAAAAATTTATTTTAAAATATTAAAACCAGAATATATTTTTATGTAACTTTCGTAGAGTCCGAATTTTGAAAAAGTTCAAAGAAACTCCACAGATTTAGAAAATATAATTCTTTAAACTGATTATGATAATCTACGGCTATTTTGTCCAGTCTACAATGATCAAACACAAAACAACAGAGATCAAAAACAAAACAACAAAGGTTGTAAATGATTAAAATGACAAACTATCAAAGCAATATCTATATCAATATATATAGATACAGTTTGAAGCACGGATGATGAAGTAAACAAAGTCAATTAAAACATATATATATATATATATATATATATATATATATATATATATGCTTCAAATTTATGAATTTTGGCTGTGATTCTCACAGATCCTCGCGAAGGGCGAAATTACACTGATTTCAAAGATTGCTACGGTCCCAATACTAATGTACCTTTCCAATTTAAAAAATTATAATTTTCTGACTAACTTTTTTTCGTTATCATCATCAATTAGCCACCTGGCCAAAGTTAAATATGTGAGAATTGATTTGCAAGAAAATATAGATATATATTCTATTAACAGTATAATTTATTAACTAAATATATTAAAATTCATTAACTATATATTAATATACTATTTATATAAAAAAATTATTAATTCGATTATTGAACATGAATATATAAAATATAATAAACTATTTATAGCAATACAAATTATTCCTGTCACATCCATGAGGAACTCTATTTGAACCTATTCTATTTTTGTTAGAATTCTTTAAATGAAAAGTCTTTAATTAATATAAAATTTTCATTTATTACTTTTCGATCATTTTATTGTGGGGGATTTAACAGGCGTCATAAACGATAATGTATCACGGATTGGCACTAAAATGTAATAGTATTAACTTAACAGATTGGCTATTCTTGTTATTAGGATTCCATTACATTAATCAAAGAGACATACATCATAATCATCAACCTTGAAAACATTATTTCATCATATCAAAACATAACGAATCAAATTTATAATAATTTTAAGCAAATCAGAAAGCCTAAAAAATAAAAAAGCATCGTAACTGTTTAAAAAATTGAATGCTATTAGTTGACATAGTAAGTATTCGTTTCTTTTAAAAACTAGTCTATAATCTTGAATTGGTATATTTTTAAGAATTCTTAATCTACTTTCATAATACTTTACAATAAGTATAAGTTACTACAAGTAAGTATAATTAAGTATATGTCAATACAAATTGAAAGGACACATGAGAAATAAAATAGATAATACACTACTTACTATTTAGTTCCTGTCTACTTACATGCTGTTACGAACATAATTATAGTTCAATCAGTACTAGTATTTAATCGAAATTTCATTGATTCAAATGTTGTGGGAATCATATAATGGTGGGCGTGCATAAACCTATTTGTTTTATTTACTTTTCTATATAATTTATATTTTTTTAAATTATAGACAAAATATTTTTCATGTATAATTTATTATTGAACAAATTCTTTACAAAAATAAACATCAACGATATATAATAGTTTTTATAGGGATAGCTTGGTTAGCATGAAAAATATTCTTTTGTTTGAATTAGGTCATATTTTTTTGATAAATTGAATAGATTATTTTTTGATAGAATATAGCATAGAATATACACACGTAAAGAGAATCAACCACAGATAAAATAATATTGAGGTTCAGACGATTTTGATCAATAATTTGAAGATAACAAAAGTTTTAACATGAACCATTATAATCTTTTTTTTTATTCCTTATTAATATCAGCTGCTTATATACTTCAACCAGGTAAGAGTTTTTTTGCATGTACTTAAATAAAATGCTTTATTGTTCATTCCTAATTAAATTTTGTTTGCTATATTTATGAAAAATACTCTAATACTAAGAAATATTTGTTGTAAGGTAAATATTCCACTAAATGATCTATTTAAGAATATTATTGTCTTATTATGTAGATATATTAATATCTATCTAATCGTTATAGTAATTATATTATGGGTCTATAATATGTTAAAAATATTATAAGCAAATTCACTTATAAAATGATATTCTCATTTAAAACATGAATAATAAAAAAAATATCGAATAAGCTGTGCTTACCAGTAGCTAACTATGTTGAAAAAGATGTAATGTTATTAAACATACAGGAAAATATTAATTTTTTTGAGAATGTGTGGAGAATGTGAATTGATGCATTGTGAAAGACGCGTGGAGACCAGAAGATTGTTAATTATGGTTTGTTAATTATATCTACAATGTCCAACATAATCTGCGTAAACATTTTACGTGTTTAGAAACAAGTATAATTACTATGACACACTAAAGTTTGTTCGAGATTCTGGCCATGTTAGTTAGTTCGTTAAATAATGGTTAATGTTGCATACTAATTTTAAAAAAATAATTAAAAATTATGAAAAATTTTCTTAATATAATCTTTATTTAACAATAATTGCTTTGACAAACACTTGTTTTTAATACCTTACTGTAACCGTATTAAAAACAATTTGTTATTAAGCCAAGCCTTCATAAGATAAGAAGTTAGTCGGTTACAAGTCACATAGAAAAATATAGATAATTTGGACGCATTATTTGATATCTAGCGCCCCGTTGCCTTTTCTGATACAAAAAATATTACATTTTCAGCTTATATATTAGCCTTGTACATGTTATCATCAACCCTTAGGTTAAATTAGTCCAGAGACAAAAGTATATGCCGAAAAATTATTACAGATCGCGAGAATAATTAGATCATTTAAATTCTATACTCATAAAACGTTTTTGGATAACTAATCATTATTTACATATCTAATGTGATAAAAAAAATTTTATATAAATTTATTATACGCCTTCTTGCTCTCTTTGGTGTCATAATACTTCAAATTTCTTTCATATTTTTAATGTTGAAGGGAGCAAAAATCAGATAATAAAGAGACCGTTTATCTCATTTTTACTCTAATATGATTATTATAAATTTGAGTCTGCATAGTGCAACCAGAAAATTATCGATCGTGATCTCCAAATAAAAAATAGTTAAAGAATATTGATTTATCGGCTTGGCAAATGCGCATACGGGAGTAAATTTTTATTTTTAAATTGCCGAGAGAACTATCGAAGCACAGTGCGAATGTCGGAATTATAATTTAATAATAAAATTATGGACGTAGCTGATACATCGACCAGGTAATATTGGCGGGGGCAATTAAGCGGTGCTTTACTAAGAATAGTATAATACTTTCTGAAACGATAGACTAATTGATTATAATAATTTGAGCTGTAAGATAGTTACTAAGTAGCCATATTTATTTATTTTTTACATTCAAGCACAATATAACTTATATCAATTTCTTGAAATATTGATATAAATATTGAAAAACATTTCTATCAATTTTTCGCCAATTTATAAATTTCTTAATAATTACTCAAAATTTATTTAATTTCAAAAATAATTCTAATATCAAATAACATGGTAAGTTTAGAAACATCATGAATATTGTGCTCTCAAGCTAGGAAAAATATTTTTGACGTATCAACATGACAAAATTTTCCAACCTGCGAGTAACTTTATCTATAATTGTCAAGTAAAAATTTATTATTTTATAGAGTATTTATTTAAAAATCGTGGAAGTCAATTTCAATAAAACAATTATTAGTCATTAACTTTTTTATTATGTTAAGATCATTTTACACTTCTTGGAGGAGAATATTGATTCCTCTTTTTTTTAGTCACTTTATAGATTAATAGAAGCAATATAACTCCTGCTGAAAATTTTTTTTTATATGAAATGATAAGTTTATAAATTATTATTTTTATGAAGGGAAATTTGGTTTTTCACTACAATACCTATAAATAATGATCGAAGTATTACTTAATTAATTCAATCTTTAACAAATAATTTATATAAAGTATTGGAATTTTTTTTATACAAAGTTTGTACCAAATTAATTTGCAATACTCTCTTTTACTAGCTTTAGCCTTGAACGGGGAAGGGATTGTTGGAGGCTTTTTAGGAAATTACAAAGCTTTTAGGTATGCCGTTTTAATTCAAGGCAGAGTGAATTTCTCCGAAGTTTACGAGAACATTTGCACCGGAGTCGCCATCGATGCATATTTTGCATTTTCTGCTGCTCAGTGCTTCGTTGATGAAAACAATGCTTTAATTCCAAAATCATACTCACTTCTTGTGGGTGCACATGCGGAAATTAACGATGACTACTTTCGAGTAAATATTGTTACTATTCATCTGCCCGGATTTGACGCAGCCTTCGATTCCTTCAATTTTGCATTACTGAAGGTAAATTTTTGGTGTTTGCAATATAAATTAATAAGCCCTTTTAGAAACTAATGAGTATTAGGATGTGACATGTTAAAAAGCGTAATGTATTACTAAAATTTTAAATCTTAGGAGTGAATCTTGCTTATTATTATCGATCATGTATTTAGAAAACTATTTAAACATAAACAAGTTTTTGATTATGATTTGGCGAAAATTTTAGGACTGTTTGAAGTTGATGGATTATAACACGTAACGTTATAGAGTTGAAACTACGTCTAAAGTTCATTACAGAATTTCTATTTTCAACTTTTATAAAATTGTATAATTCATATATAAATACAAAACAGTGATTATAATTTACATTTCTGTTTATAGCTTAATAAGAATATACAAAAATTTTTTGATTTATCTTATGAAATGGGACATAGTAGTATACTTTTACCAAAGTTTAACTCTTTCTATGAAGTAACTAAAACCGCAGTATATGGATATGGTGTAACTACTCGGGATCCAGTAAAACAAAAACAAGAGCAACTTAAAGTTAAAGAGGATGGGAAAATAGTGCACGAGCTCAGATTCGCAGATGTAAAAGTACTTGGTCGCGATGAATGCCAGAATTTCTATCCTAACGTGAATCATGACCATCAAATGTGCGGCAAAATGATTAATGACGGCTGGGGAAGAAAAGAGCAATTTTGGGGTGCATGCAAGGTAAGCTTTAATAATGATTTTTAAGCTGAATTTTTTAATTTAAATTGTTTCAATAATTGACATTAGTCTACTTAGATTGCTGTATCTCTAGATTCTTATAAAGACTGCAATTAAGCTGTTTTAACTTTTTATATAAATTTTTGAATATTATATGTGATTTTTTAATTTTTTAATTTTAACATATTCTTGATTTTTAGGGCGACAACGGTGCTCCTTTAGTTAATATTCTAGGCGAAGTTATTGGAATTTTAGGTAAAACCTCTGTCGATTGTGACGATGAGAATAATAGTAGTCTGTATACAAGAGTAGCCGTATTTTCGGAGTTTATTAGGCTAGTAATGAAAGGACGTAGATTGCCGGACGGCACGTACGTTCACCAAAATTTGGCTCATACGATATGAGACTCAGCAAAAAATTGTCACAATTAACATGAAAGAATCCTTCAACAGAAGACTTATATTAATTTTAATTTCACCTACTTATCGTAGAACGGATTCTTGAATGACAAAAAAATGTATTTACTGGAATTAAGAAAATTATTAGTATATATCGTAAATAATTAATTTAATAAAAATAAAAATATTTTTTATCTTAACTAAATAAGCATTTTAAATTTATAAAGTAATTTACATGGTTAAATGGAAAACTTATTAAGTGAATTTGGCGTTTTTTCATTTTTTTCAGAAATTGCATCCATATATTCAAATAATTGAAACCATAAATTTGTCTATATGGGTTTTGTTCGATAAATGTCGAGAACCTAGTATATAGTAGATAGTGAGTATAAGTGTAAGCTCGAGATCGTTGAAAATGTTTTGTCAGTATACTTTTCTCAAATATAGAAAATTATCCAAGGCTAGAAAGAAGGAGCCTATATTATCATTCCAAAAGAGAACAATTTTGTCAATAAAAGATGATGAGGTTTCGTTAGAGGAAATGACGTTTCTTCGATTCTCCAAGAATCTTCAAGAAGCCATTTATAGTAAATAAGTAGCAATAAAACCCTCAATAGTTTAGAAATTATCTTAGTAGCTGTGGTAGTGGTTAAAGAATAAATGTATATGATGACATTAATGTTTGTTTGGCACGAAGCATCTGCGCAATATCGCTTTGCAACATCGTGCTTTTACTTTAATATGACTATAATTTACAAAGTTACCTGTTAATTCGCGATGTTAATATGCTGCGCTATACAGTATATGAAGGTACCGCAGCTTGCTATATTTCTAATACTATATGCTCAAAGATTATGAGACTAAATATTGCCATACAGATATATGTTATAGAACCTAAACTCACCAGCAGCGATATAGCAAACGTTTTGCTAATATCATTCAAAATACACAGTTGTCAAAACGTATTTTGCTAGACAATTATATTTTTTGTACAAAATATGCACATTTATATATACACGAAGTGCTTGATTAATTTGTGTTGCTTGCAATAGCCAATCAGTAAGGCGATGTTAATATAGTATTTAAAGTTAAAAGATTATTCGTATAAAGACTCCGATATCGAATTTGTTAATCTCACACCTCTCGCTCACATTGTTGTATGTGAAAAAACACCTATAAGCGATCAACAAGGTATCCAAGTGGTGACCACCAAGAATGATGGTTGTGATGACCTTGAATGACCTTTAATTTGTTGGCTGCTTATTATATTTCTAATATATTCATATTAGAATGTACTTATATTAGAAATTATTATAAACAAATATATATTATACCAATAAAAAACTTTTTTCATATTTTTTACTACAAAAATATATATTATAAATTCTATTCGTATAAATATTGCTTACCATACCCCGCCGTCTCGGGTAAGATCAAGGGTGTGAACGACTCTCTCTCTCTCTCTCTCTCTCTCTCTCTCTCTTTCTCCGTCGAACTGCGTGAGCATAATACGATACACTGTATTCTTTATTTCTTTATTTCTAATTTATATTCTTTATATTTTCTTTATTTCTCGAAAACGCCGTTTTCAGCACATAGTTGATATACGAGAGCGACCGACCCTAGTAAAAGTTTTATCGATGTATCGTACTTTGAAATATCCCAGTCCGGATTTGTATACCTGACGATGTTACATATATATATGCATGGTTATGTATAAGGCTTACTATATGCATTTGGAATTGGTGATTGAATCGTAAGTAAGATTTTTTGATTTTTAAAACTTTAAACGCATTTTTCTCAAAACATCATTTTTCAAATTAGCAAACACGATTACTCGAAAACTACTTGTCCAATTTAACTGACGATTTTAGGGTTTCTTCTTTTTGCCTTAGACTTATCTGTCGATCTATTTATTAGTGCAAAAATAGTTGAACAATGAAAATGATCGTTTTTTTTATAATAACTTCTACCAAATTGAGAATTTTTTTTTTTTAAATTTTAAGGATAACAAGTACATTTACATGTACATTTAAGTCAAGTTTTTTATGGACTATTGCAGTTCAATAACACGACGTCGAGAGTGGTTGTCGTTTTTGGAAAGGTCAATTTCATGCCAGCGCAGAGCTACGATTTTTTTTAAAAAATAAAAAAATATTTTTTTACATTCTTAATTTATATTTTAACAAATGTAAAAAGTTTCATGTTGATTGCATTAAGCCTTCTTTTTTAGAAAAACTTTTTTTAATGCGTAATTTTTACCTGTGTAATTGTATTTACCTCTTTAAGGTGCTGATTCTCACAATAATCATTCGAAATAAGATATCTCACAATAATGAGTAACACAGATCTAAATAAGAATGGGAAAAAATAAATAATGCAAAAAAATAAAACTTATATAGACAAGCATGAGAATTATAATTTAATAATATGCTAAACAGTAGATCACAATTGTATTTGGCTATATTTTTCAGCAGCATATGATGTGCTGATAGAAAATACACGTTTTTACACCTATACTGATAGTACCGATTGTTTACCATCTATTATTTAGTCAGATGTTATACTAGAGAGCTTACGTTTGATTCTTGGTACATATAAGAGTTTAATTCGTGTATCGTGTAATCACGTGATCATAATATACTATTTACTGAGAGCTTTAAAATAATAAAAGTTTAGCAAAGTTTATATTAATTAAAATTGATTTTTTAATATCCAACGAAAAGAAAAATAAAAGTACAATTTTACATATCATTATATGGAATATTAGAAAGTAAAATATAAGACTCAAGAAATACTTCGGACAATGAATTCATTTGGCACAAGGAAGAAACGTCTGTCCACGAGGACGAGCGCCTCAATCGACTAATTAAACTGTTTTGAAATTAACAGTTCTGAGGTCGTCTATTATTGTTAAAAATATAATAAAACTTGTTTACAACTCGAGGCATCGAAGCAATAAACATATAAACCTCCGTTACGGAAGTATGCAAATTTATGGCTGTTTGCTTCCCAAGTCGTTTTGCTACATTGTTATACAAGACTAAAAGAATTCAAGGTATAGATAGTAAGTCCAATAACTTATAATTTAATTAAAATACAAATTCTTATATCTCATTGGCGCCCTGTGCGTAACGTGCATGGTGCGTGATGAGGTCACTTGCAGAAGATTCAATACGTTTTGAGGACAAAGTATGTTTTTTATGCTACAAGATAAGGTATATTTATATATGTATAAATAGAACTGAATGTAAAGATAATATAAATATAGAATTGTGCTATTCGGACGCAGATGTTTTGCATCGGTTATTTTTTTTAAAAAGTTCAATTTATCATTAACAATGAGATACTATAGTTTTTATATTTATTGTGCATTCTTATTAACAGTTATTGTATTTAATCAAGGTAAGCTTTCACTTTTAGTGGGAGAAGATCACACGTTATTTATTACTAACTACTGTTATTATTCTTATCATAAATATTATTATGAATAAGTACAATGATCATTTTTTAAGGTTATTATTTTTTAAGCTTACTTATATCGCCTGTTGTAAATTAAATTGGCAAATAGTTTTATCGGTCTTGCAGTCTTTCTAAAATAATTTATTTATAATTATATAATGATAGTTCAACTGTTCTTGTTTATTATCATAACCCCGAGAAATCTGAATTAAAAATAAAAATCACCTAAAAATATAACAATAAAAAATAAAAATAATCAGTATACTAAATTATCGCGGGACCACCTGACTATCGGACCACTTACATTTACCTCTGTATGCTTCGCCTGATGTTTTGGAACCACTTCTGTACAATTGAATATCAAGAACGGCGCTCTGTCTACCACTGGTTACAAAAGACTGTGTGGCAGATAAAAATATTTGTAAATTTATTGCAATAAAGCATTATATAATTATTGTTATATTATATTATAAGTAGAATTAAGCCAACTATTCAATATAGGCAGAGTTAAACGATTCTTGAGTTATAATAGTATTTATACTAAAATTAATAAGAATTTAACCTATTACTAAAATTGCTTTGAACATGAATTAATGATAGATATTTAGATATGAAATATAAAGACATAAAAATAAAGTGCATTATTCTACCAACACTTTTGAGCTTAACCATTTGTTCTGATAAAAATCCAATTATTTACGTGGAAATAGATATGCAACATTTATCTAACATTGCGCTAAGCTCAAGGCACTTTGATGAGTTTTCATAAAATGAACAAATACTGTTTTTTTTCTTTATGTTATTTAACGTCGCTCTATTTATGCTTCCAAATACTGGTGCTAATCAGCGACGGAGGTCTACGATGTGTTTGTAAACAAAGCACATGTAAATTATTACAGCGGTGCTTGTGTCAATCGGCCGAGACCGCGATTCGAACATCGTGGGCCTCAAAATAAATATTGTTCGCATTATTATATTAAAATAAAAAAGACATACATAATAATAGATTAAAGGATTAGATTATTTGTATATGTTTATGATTATTGCATAATTTAAGAGTATGACAGTTTTTTTTTATAATAGAATAGATGTTAAATATAATTGATGAACAAGATGTGAATCCAATGATTGATATCTTTAAGAAATGACAAAAGCAGAAAAAAATTCAGATTTATAGAAAATAATCATGTAATAAATAATTTATAAAGAAAAATTATTTTTTAAAATATTGAAATTGTTAACAATCCATTGTCAGTTTCGACTTTGAATCACCAAGGCATCGTTGGTGGGGTCTTAGGAAGTAGCCATGCTCTTCGTTACGCAGCTTTGATTCAAGGCAGAGTAAATTCCTCCCTAGTATACGAGGACATTTGCAGCGGAATCGTTATTGGATGGTATCATTTATTAAGCGCCGCGGAATGCTTCGTTGACAAGAACAATGCATTGATTCCCAAATCTTACTCGGTTCTTGCGGGCGCACACCTGCAATCGAGTGACGGTAAAATACGAACGGACGTGGTGAATATATATTTACCAGGATTTGAGCCATCCTTTGAATCGTACAATCTTGCGGTGCTGCAGGTGAGCTTATTGTTAATGCATAAATTAGTAATATAAAGTATATTTGTGTGTAAAATTAGCACATGTATATTATACGTTTATATTTATTCAATTTCAATTAGTGAATACGCATTTTCTTTTAATAATGACATATTTTAGTATTAGCTCTGCCGAATTAATTTTTATAAAAAAAGTTTTCGCAACTTTGTATAAGTGTATGTAAATTATTAAAATCGTTATTTTTCAACTAAATTATATAGGTTATTGACGATATGCGTAGACTTATGGAGTTGAATTACGAAATGGGTTACCAAAGACCGATAATACCAAAACATGGCAGCCCGGTTATGACGAATACAGCTACGGTATATGGATATGGAATAGATAAATTTGTGACTACCAACAAAACACAGCTTAAGGATAAACAGAGTAAAGAGAAAATGCACGAACTTCGATTCGTTAATGTTGATTTAGTTTCCGGTACTACATGTCGAGCTTACTATTCTAAAATGGATAGGACACATCAATTATGTGGTAAAATGATTAATGATGCTTGGGAAACCGAAAAAACTTTGGGTGCTACTAATGTGAGTTTAAGTGATTTATAGATAATATTTATGGGTAATACTTGTTCATTTATGATAAAATTTATGGGTGTTCAGCAAAATGTACGGATCAGCCGTATTATAAAACAATACACATCTTATAATTTTATCCAATAGATGGATAATATGTTATATTTAAAAAAGTTATAGAAAAATGTTTATCATGTGTACCTTTTCACTCTCACTTATTTTTCAAAAACATTTTCTTTTACAGAGTGATAGAGGTGCTCCTTTAATTAAAGATGACATTGTTATAGGAATTTTAGGTAAAATATCAATTAAGTATGGTGAAGAAATTCATAGTTTATATAACAATGTTGCTGCTTTTTCGTATTTTATTAATTTGGTAACGATAACAGGAAAATTACCACCAGGTTCATATATTCACCAAAATTTGCGCCATGAGATGTAGTTCTAATTAAAAGACTAAATAAATTAATATTAATTGTAAATTAATATTAAGAGTTTCTAATAGAAACTTATTCCACCAATTTTGATAATCACATTGAAAAGTAATATATTTAATGATGTGATTAAATGAAATGTAAATAAAATTATTTTATTTTTAATAAACTTTTCTTATACGGAGAAGTCATATATGGGTGAAGAATTTGATTAACCCTAAATCGATCCAAAATAAATCCTACGTTTTAAGACCTAAGACTATCTCATTCCGAAAATATGATATTTTTTCTTTACAATAGTTATTTAACTCTTAATTAAATTGGATATACCAGGGGTGTAAGTTGAAATTTGTAGGTTTCATTGTTAAATATCCTTAGAAATATGTATATATCATGATGACTTGATTTGTTCATTATACCGTATGATGATACAGGTATAATGAACATGCTTCAGTGATTAGAACGTGTGAGATATGGTTTTATCAATTTAAACGTGGAGATTTCGATTTCACATACAATAAATATTCGGGTGCATTGAAAAAGTTTGAAGATGGTGAATTATAGGCATTATTAGATAAAGAGCCAACCCAATTACCACAAAAAATGGCAAAAATATTTAGTTTGATTCGAAAAGCAATTGGGCAACGATTAAAAGCTGGGAGAAATCTAAAAACATGAAAAATGGGTACAACACCAACTGAACGATAGATAAATGGAAAATTGAAAAACCGTTTGTGAAATTCTATTTCACCTGTTCTAAAGCTGTTCTGTATCTAATTGTCACGGGGGCCAAAAATGGATTTATTTTTAGAATCTAAAGTGAAAAATATCATGGCTTTCAACTGCTGAAGTGGGCCCATTGACTGTAAGGCCAAATTGCTTTGCTAAAACAAAACGACCGGAATGAGTTCCAAGATATGGTAAAACCATCTTGCAACATAACAACGTGACATCTCATATCGTTCAAATAGCAAAGGACATATGGAAAGAACGTAATTGGGAAGTGTTATCGCACCCGTCGTATACTCCCGATCTCGCTTGTCCGACTATCATCTCTTCGCATGAATGAGACACTCATTAGCAAAGGATCGCTTCGTCAATTTTCAAGATGCTCAACAATAGTCCATCGAATAGTTTGCCTTGAAAGAGAAAATGTTTTTTTTGGAATGGTATTCATAATTGCCTAAAAGATGGATGCCATGTGTATCATTGTACCATTGTAATCAATTTATCATTATTTTGAAGAAAAAAATTGTATGATTTTTCTGAAAATTAACAGGAAAATTAATATTAATAATCTTAAAAACACGAAAATCTCAACTGACATTCCTGGTACTATGTAATCCTTACTTTGGAATGTGATATTGAAGAAATAATAATATTTCCAATAATAATGTTCCAATGAATCTAAATCCACAAAGGCAAAGTTTCAAAATTATTGTTAATAAAACTTCAGCCAATCTTACAATATGCGTTCCGCAGTTAATCACAGCTACCATGATCAAATTCGATATTTATAAAAATGAAGTTAATTTTTTTTTCTTTTTCTTTTGTATAATCCGAAAATCCGTCTTGCCTTTAACGATACCGAGCACGCTCTATTTTCATTTATTCTAGTCATTTTAGTCATGCCTCTTAAATGAGAAACTTATATTACATGAAATGTCAACCTTATTTTATAATTATGTAAATACCAGTATTTTCAAATGATCATGAACCGACATTAGTTTCAAGTCAAAATATTGTTATGGAAAGGAAAATTTTATTTGCAATTCTCTTCCACACATGAGTAGATATCAATTCTGTAAGCTGCGTGTCACTTCGATTTCCAAGAATAGTCACTAATTTAATACATTTTCCACTTTTCTAGGAAATTAATTATGCTCTGACGTTGTATGTACCTAAATTCTATTAAATTTTTACTTGGCACAATTCATCTATCGTTAGTAATTATTTTATCTAGAACAATTAATAAAAGTACATTACATTTTCTTGTTTATAACTATTCGCACATATACAACAACTGATTTTTGGTTATAAATATTTTTTAATCTTTCTTTGGAAGAAAACTGGTGTAGATGATTAAATATTCCTTATTTCATGAAATGAACAACTTATTACAGTGCCGGACTAAGCTATAATTAGTCCCTAAGCAGATGTCGGTGGGGACTTTTATGTAAGGTTTCTATTTTCCTCCATATTTGAAGGACTTTTCATTGGATAATATAATCATTTTCATTATTATTTTATAAACTATTTATTATAAATATTGTTGTACTCTTTATCAACATCCTGTCCAAATTGTATATACTTGTTATCTGTACTGTAATATCTACAGTTTTTTTGAATGGTTAGTGTGGATGTTTTAGCTTCAAAATAGGTTTTGAGTTTTTTTTTGATTTTCATAATGACTCATGAATTTGATAAAAATATTTTTAAATATTTCATTTATATTTATAATTCTTTTTAAGATTCTAATTGTCAAATTCGATCATTTCTTACCTATTTCTGACTCGAAATGATCAATGACTTTGATAAATAATAGCAAATAAATAATAGCTTTCAAGAAAAGCTAAACCAGACTTGAATATTTACATAGGCAAGAATGATTTGTGACCAAAACGTCATAAGCTTATCAAGTATGAGATATTTATAGAATTAGACTTTAAATTTTTGAGAACAAGTTCACTACAAAGCTTCATCTGACGCATAAGTGTACACGTTATGATACGTTTCTGTCTTTGTTCATTCTTATATTTATTGTAATTTCATATTATTTTTTTCTATACTTAAGATTATTATAAAGATCTTAAAAAAAATATTAAGGTGTAAGTCTATTATTACAATTTAACGAGCGGTATTCAAAAAGTAAGTTTCCTTAAGTTGGCACTTCTCGCAGATGCAACCTAGCGGATTTGAGCTGATCATAGTTTTAGTTTAGATTTTACCAATAAGAGCGGAATTGGTTTTGATGCACAACAATCCTTTTCTCGGCAGCGCAAGCTTGACAATCATGGGGTTACAGTTACAAATCGGGTCCAATTCTTGAATGATTGAGAAAGAAGGCAATGATCTTTACTCAGGTATTCTGACAGGAGATGAAACGACGATTCACCATACAAATCCCGAAATGAAGCGTCAAGGCATGGTTTAGAAGAAACAAAGAAAGTGCTCCGAAAAAGGCACAAATTCAGTATTCAGTTGGAAATGTTATGGGTACGGTTCTTGGAACGATTTAGGTGTTTTATTGGTTGATTTTCTTGAGCCAAGCACTGCGATAAATACAGATAGATATTGTGAAGTGTCAGAGAAATTCAGAAATGTCATTAAACGAAAACTCCATAAAATATTGTCTGAAAAAAGTTTTGTTTTTTCATTACAACACTTGGTCTCATTCCGCCCAAAAACTACAAACCTCCAGAAATTTCCATGGAAAATTCTTGACCACCCACATTACTATCCAGACCACGCACAAAGTGATTATTTACATTTCTTAATGTTAAAAGAAAGTTGGTGTAGCCAGCACCTCGCGTCAAATGAGGAATTCGAAAGAGACGTGGATCCAACAACAGAGTACGCCATTTTTAAAAGATGGTTTGTTTAAGCTTGTAAACTGATGCAAAAAATATAATGGAGTACAAGTCTACAACGACGAAATATAGTTTAAAAGTAAAAGAATAAAGTCGAATTATTTTTAATGGTCTAAAACTTCGGTTTTATCTTCTTCTGAACACAGGAAAACTTTTTGAATACATCTCGTATTTATATAATGATAGACCAATTTTATTAGATGTATAAGAGAATTCATATTGTTGTATCAATTTTTATAAATATAATTTTTTGCTAAACATAAATAGCTATGTTATGGATAAGAAAAATTTATTGCTACTGATAAAAAACTTTGATTGACTTAGTAACTTTGTGAACCATGTAATGAGATAAACCAACATAATAAACGGTTTAAAGAATCAAAATTTATGTTGGTAAAACTGCGTGATCGTCTCACATATAGGAATTATAGCTTCAATTACTCCAATCTAAACGTTCTCTAGGGCATATATATTATTAGTATAAATTTATCGGAAATTTCAAATTGTAATGGCAAGTATAAGATTATGTATTTTTAGCGAATATCTTTATGTATTTAGAATTAGGTAGTATTGTCAATTTAATTTTACTCTCAATTCTATGAAAAGTTTCTGTATTTTAACTCAATAAATATTTTGATCGGTCTTACTGTCTTATAAGGTAATATATTAGCTAAAATAATGTCAGTCAGACTGTCCTTGTTTATAGTCACCCCCGAAAAATCTCAAATAGCACATATGTCTACCATAAATTATATTAAAAATTAAAAATAACAATAAAATTAATAATAAAATAAAATAAAAATAATAAATAAAATAAAAATAATAAAAACAATATTCTATGTTAGTAAAGGACAAACTGACTGCCTCCACCACCATAAATTTCAATTCATCTTTGGAACTCAATTCATCCTCAGAAACTAAACTTTAATTTAATTTTAATTTTCTGTATTTTGTTTGATTTTCAGCTATTATCAAGTCTATAGTGACTATAATGTATCAATCACTTACAGAACATAAAAATAAATGCCTTTACTTTATACCTATTTATTATTAAGTTACCTTTTTCATTCAAATGGACGTTAAATCCCTTTATATTTAAGTAAATAAATAAATAAATAAATAAATAAATAAATAAATAAATAAATAAATAAATAAATAAATAAATAAATAAATAAATAAATAAATAAATAAATATATATATATATATATATATATATATGGGTGTATGTGCGTATCTTTGTATAGTCACTTGAATTTTGGACGAGCAAGCGATCGGTTCAGCTTTGCTCACCGTCGTCTGTTCTTGTGAATAAACCTAATTTTACGCGAAAATTCTGTGTGATTGCGAGTTAGTGATTGAGTGTCGATGTAGCCGATTTCTTCGACTAGCAGAGCGCGTGGGCATCTTGCCTCGTAGAGGAACCATCTAACTTCCTCCAGGGTGTAAAAAGGCGAGTTCTATCTCTCATTGGACATGAGGGGCGGTTGATTTGCACCATACATCTGGGCAGCATTGGTGTATCGCTGCGCCTCCTACAATATGCAAGAGGTGCGCTACGCGGTAAGCGTGAAGACTGCAGTTTAAATTGGACAGCGATTTTCTATTGAGCGAATTCATTCTCTTTGTATTGTATATAGCTATATATTGTTTATTAATAGTAAGTAGCTTTCCTCCTCTGTTCTGCAAAAAAGGTTTGTTTATGCCTTTAATAAATTTAGTACACACACCTTCAATATCTGCCTTAAAATGTATTAGACTGTTTATGTACCTGCCTACGCATTTTCCCTTTCCAATTTTTTGCTAATACAATATTATTTACATTCTCATTTTAAATTTAGAAGAAATAGTAAAAACAGGTATTATTCATATTCCTTATTATTTATATATACAGTTGAAATTTTTTACTTTTACACACTTTCGATACATTTAATTAAAATCAATTGAACATAATATATGAAATCTTTCTTTATTAATATCATACATTTAACCTTGCGAATTAATTTATTATATATTTTTTCGTTATATATGAGCAAACTTTCATATATCATTTATCTAAAAAGAGATAAAATATAATATTTTCGCTATATACAATATTCATCTTATTTATACGTTTAAATAGTTGGTGATTCGAGTTCGAATCGCGGTCTCGGCCGATTGATACAGGCACCGCTGTAATAATTTACATGTGTTTTGTTTACAAACACATCGTAGACCTCCGTCGCTGATTAGCATCGGTATTTGAAAGCATAAATAGAGTGGCGTTAAATAACATTAAAAAAAATAGAAAATAAAAGAAATATTACCATTCAATACAGTATTTGATCGAAGTATGGAATTTCAGGTCCATTGAAATGTAAAGAAAATAGTAGAATCGGGTGTTTGCTTATTCTTAATGTATATACTCCAGACGGAAGTGATTGCTTAACAGGTAACTGTAGACCCTCCCTGTTAGATAATGATGTATACAATGTATGGGTGCCGTTATGTATACAAATGATTTAGTGTGGGCTATGCGTTTTCCGTTGGCTCTTGTTTATCTGCAATCATATGTAGATTGCAATCAGTTGCAGATACACATGCTCAATGAAATTATTCTTTTATTCGTTTTCTATATTAATTCTTTACAACAGGCATATGGAAACGGAAAAAAATTACATTTTTGTATTTTTAGCAATATCATTCAGTGCAGTTATATCTATATTTATTTATTTGCAATCTAGTTTTGTAAGGACTGCTGAATACCGTATTCCAAGATTGTTCCTAAGATAGAAATTTTTTAGGCGAATATATACACACACACAATGTGTGTATGTATCTGTGTGTGTAAAATTGCATTAAACAGGTTATCTAGAGCTTTGGAAGGCCCCGGCTGATTAAGGCGAGCATTAGTAGAGTCGTGGTATTATATGGAACACCCACATAGCCCACAATTCGTCTAGACTAAGACACCTCAGATTTCGCGACTGAACTTGTATGTAAAGTCATTTAATATTCTTAACTTTTCTCTAAATTCACGAGTGATTAACTTTTTTATTCATCAGTACAATAAATAGATTGTCAAAGTAATTATTATTTTCTTATCAGTACAATAAATAACAGATATTCCAATAACAGATATTCCAGAACATTAGCAGATGCGTGTCTCGACGCTGCTTGAAAATTGAATTATCTCGTTTTTCAATATACTACAACGCTCCTTTTTATTAAGAAAAGTCTATTGTAGTTAACAATTACCTAAATTTCCTAGAATTTAAGAAAATTTGTACAGAAGGCTCTCGATATTCTGTCTAGAAAATGTTTCTTCAAATTTAGTATAACAGCTCATGCTTTCTTCAGGGTGAGATCTTAAGGTCTTAAATCCTTAGTTACTCCACTGCTAAGATACCATAATTCAATTTGAAACTCATCCACCACAATGACTCGATGGATAAACTGTTACAACCCTAAATAGGTTTTAACCCCTTTTTTGTTGTATTTTTTTTACACTTTTGGTGAAACTAACATAAACAATTATTTTAGGCTATTTTTTTATACCTTAAGCTTATATTATATGCTCTTGCTCATTTTAGTATATCAAAAAAATTTAAGTAATATAGAATTTTTGAAAAGAATTTTTACATTATAGTATTTATATTTGAATATTCTTTTAATACAAGAAAAGTTTTCTTTCCTTGAAACTGATCTAAATCAAGAATATAAGCAGGTAGTAAATATTTTTAAATTTTCTCAATATGAATATATTATAAAATCATAAATAAACTTATTAATAACAGTATTTATATTATTTTCGGTGTTGATAATAATATTATAAATAATATTAAAAAAATAATCTATAACTTATGAATTTAATAAATATTAGACATATTTTGAATCAATAATATATACAATTTTCAACAAACAAAAATTATAAATAATTATATTTTCTTGCTTTTTACAATTGACGCTAAATGTTGAAATTGAAGAATTTATTGAATATGTAATTATACTTTAGCTCTATGTTATGTTTACGATTTAGTTTTAAGTAATCTGAAAAAATCTACTTAATATTGAATTAAAAATTTAATGAAATTTAGACAAAAATAATGTAATAAAAAAAAAAATATTTTTAACATTTCAAACTGCAATTAAATAATAACAGAAGAAATGTTAATCCAAAATGTATGTATTTTATGTTTTATGCCAATTTACCACTTCGAATTTTATCCAGATTTTTACATGACGGTCAGGATGCAAAAAAAGAAAATTAAAAACTTTGATGTTTTACCAGTTTAAATAAAATACTGTCCGACTGACAGTATAAATAGCCTAGACATTGCTACTTTAAAGTTATTAATATTTTTAAGAACAAGCTTGTGTTTAAATAACACGAGTTTTATTCCCTATTTTTTATCTTCACATTCCATTCATGTAATCAGTTAGCCAGTTTTCATCAACCATAATGATAATGACACAGATGGTGAATTTAATCAGTTATTTTTTTATCAATTTGTTTAGGTTTATACTTTCAAAATAGTATTTATCTAATGAATTTCCATAAAAAATAAGATGAATATTATATTATAGGATCTTCATTTTAATCATCTACATCACTGTAATCATTTATTACTGGAATTACATGATCACTATAAAAGATTTTTGCTAAATTTTGTGCCGATCTTATAATTTTAGAAAGAAACCGTGCACACGATAAAAGGTAGATAATTGCAGCTGTATTTGAACAGCATTCTACACTACTCATTCTATTTGCATATTTACAGTAGTACTGTGATACAGTTCCGGATCCATTAGTATAATTCTTATACGGTATACAGCAACTATATAATTTGGATCTAATACGGTGAGAGTTAATTTGCATCTTAATTATATCACGAGATACTTTTGAATATGGAGATCAATTTCTCCTTCCAAATTTATCGTTTCAGCTAATTACGATGTAGTCAATTGTAAGTGATAAGTTTCTGTGAATAGCAGCGTTTGATCTGCTTCTGTCATTCCAAGAAAATCTATTATTTCATTAGACGCTAACTTTTGAAAAGGAAGATTTCGACAACTCAATCTTCCTTTTGACACCTCTTGTCAAATGTTTTCTTCATCTTTTTGAGATTTTATTCTTGAAACTACTTTTTCATTTTGTGCATGAAAAATGAGTCGCTTACCAAAATTGTTTTGAAGATAGCATGCAATAATTTCGTATTTTGCAGAATTTTATTATAAAATTAGTAGTGCAGTAGTTTAAAACTTTTGACTTATCACGTCATATATGGTTTTTAATTGGCCAATGAACCATCGTCACTAGACACGTGTGATTTTACTCAGCAGTTGTCAATTGTTGTTCACTTCATTTTCGGCAAGGCACAAGAGCATTGTATTTTCTATCTTCTAAATTTTTTACAACATCTTGAAAACCTTTATTAATTATAAAAATAAGATACGGTTTTCATTAGAAATTAATTTTTTGATGAATGTTGCCTTTCCTTCGAAAATCTGAAAAAATTCAGTGTAGTAAATTGGCGTAAAATACATCATATAGAATTTTTATGAATCGGCGTTTTTCTTTGTTATTTTTTAATTACAGTTTGAAATTTTCAAAAGAATTTATGGATTAAGTTCTGTCGATAAAAAATTCTACAAAATACAATATAGATTTTTCAATGATTTTCAAATTAGAACTAAACAGATAAAAATCGACTAATGAAATTTCCATATATATCGCCAAAAAACGGGAGTTTACTTTTTGTTAGTCTACTTCAAATTCAATTTACCTTCCCAAAACCTTACTTTTGCTTATTAGTAATCATTTTTGAGAGGACCTTAATCACGTCTTTTGATTTTGAGCATATTATACCACTATAAATACTCTTAATTTACGAACCGGCACACTCGGCGAACGATTGATAAGTGATAGAAAAACACGTAAAGAAAATGAGACGCAAAAAGATTTTATAAATTTAGAAAGATGGGAGATCAAAAAACTCCTGTCTGAATCTGCTGCAAATATCGACATCCTTTCAGATTCAGACTTACGGTATTTGTGAAAAAATGCAGAGAACAGAAATATTAAATATTATAAAAAATAGATATATGTAAACATGCATTTGATTACTTTATAAGTCAATAAAGTTTAATTAAATAAAAATTTATTGACAAAATATAGTAATTTTTTTAATATAATTAGGTTTAAACCTATTATTTATTAGAAAAGGGACATTTTGGTCATGTTCATTACGACAATGAATGAGATATAAAAAATAAAAAAAGAGTATATTTCAAGGAATACACAAAAATTTAATATATTATATCCATAAAAAGAATTCTGTTTCCAACTGGCAGACATATATAGAGTATTATATGAATATTAATATAAATTTTAGTCTTTGCGCAATTTTGTATGGAGAGTGATCATATATTTTTATTTACTGAAAGTTAGTGTTTTTGAAAAGAGGATAATACATCATTAATAAAAAACAGGGGGTCTTTACCAGATTTTCAGCTAAAAGACAGACGCTTTCGGCTTTTTCAAGTAGATTTGGATCAGATTTATGAAAGCTATAATTTTATCACTTTTAGCCAAGTAGAGCATAGAGGCAGAATATAGGGTAAATTTAACTCTAATCTTTTATGGGACAGTTCCAAGGGAAGATACATTGCGCCTTTTCATTAGCCCACTCTCGCTGTTTCCGCTACGGCACACACATACACACACGCACACACAGACACACACACACACACTCATTCACGCACGCCCGCACACACACACACCTATGTAGGCTTGCGCACAGACTCTCGTACACCTAGCGGATCGTGGGCGCATCAACGTAGCTACGGATCTCGAGGACTTGATCTATGTGCTACGCTTCATCTAATACTTCCCGACTAATTTACCTTTCGTATCTGGACTTGACTTTCAAATATATATATATATATATATATATATATGTGTGTGTGTGTGTGTGTGTGTGTGTGTGTATTTTTTTTTTGAGTCGCATATATAATTGTTAAAGATGTGGGATGCAAGTGACATGTTGCATTAAATAATTGTGTATTTATCAACTGGAACGACATGTGTAGATTAAATCCCGTCGACACGCGCGGGAAAGATTTGCGGAGAATAGAAAATGTGTTTGATCAAGCCTGATTTAATTACAGCATAACTACAATTAGATAATTTAATTAATGATTTCTTCATGAATATTTATGTTATATCCTACCTTTTATTATAATAGTGTGACTGAACAATTTGTCCATTATATCTAATATTTTCTATTATATATAAAAAGTAACTATGAACCGCTCATAAAAATTGTCTGCTTTAGGCGGTACGTTATTATCATATCTTATATAATATGATTTTATTTTGTAATCTATGGATTAATTGTTTTTGATAATTTGTCAAAGGTCTGTACGATGCTTTATATTTAACACGTGAATTCATATAAGTTTCTTCTAATATAAAACAAATATACAATACGTTTCGATTGCTTTCAATTGATGTGTAGTAGGCACGCTTGGAATTTATGAGCGTCAAATTAAGACTTGTAATTATAGATTATCGAAAAAAAGTTGCTGTCATAATGCTCTCCGATTTCAGCAAGCCCGTCGCACTTTCTGCTCGAATACGAATATTTAGTAATTCATCGCTGGATTAAGTTGTATATAGGCCACAATAGAACCACCATCATAATAATAAATTATAAGAGTCTATGCATTCTTATATAAACACATTCAGTATACATGTAGATCTTCGGTAAATAACCCCGCGTCTGCTCGGTCGTAATCGTGGCAACTACCCTTCCCTCCATTTTTCTCGGCGCATTTTATCTCCTTCCACAGGAGTTTCTCTCTCTCTCTCTCTCTCTCTCTCTCTCTCTCTCTCTCTCTCACTTCACTTCCTTGCGCCGCGATACGTCGCCTGCGAATTTTCTCCGCACGGCCTTCTTTCTGTGTTCAGCGGCGCGCGGCGGCTGACCTGGTAAAGAGTGGAGAAGAAAGGGTTGAGTGAGAAAGAGAGACAAAGAGAGAGAGAGAGAGAGAGAGAGAGAGAGAGAGAGAGAGAGAGAGAGAGAGAGGGGCGTCTCGCGGTGCATCTGTCTTCCGCCTTGGGCATATAAATCGAACCCTTCGCCCGCGCATGCATGAATATAGTCGAGATAGATGAGAATTTCTGCGTATATATATATATATATATATATATATATATATATATATATATAGCAGTGTACTTCCTTCTTTGCACGCCAGCCGCTATCTTTTCGCGCGCTCTTCTTCTTTCGTCGGGGTGGAAAATTTTTAATGTCTGATACTACTATAGACTGCGCGCTTATATATACTATATCTATACCTTACATTATATAGATAAGTATTTGATTCAATGCAAAGCTTTTGTGATGCTTTAAAATTACATAAAGTGCACTTTTAAACTAATTTTTGTTTTTCTATAAACACATTTTAGGACATATTTCGCTTAATTACAGGAGCTATATTAATTAAAAGGGAAGGCACAAGGGACAAGGCTGGATATTTGTGTCGGACTAATTTAATAACTCGGCATTGAAATATTTGGTGCTATATTGATACTTTTATAGTATAATTTTAACTGATTGAGATTTTTTTGCTATTAAAAATATAACAAAAGCACATGGCTTTAATTTTTTACGCTAGGTTAACTTATTGATAAGTGTTTCTATATCTAATATAATTGCATTATAGTATAATTACCTTAATGATGTACTGATTGTTTTAATAAAATTATTATTTTAACGATATTCTTATTAGGAACTGATGTATTTTATTTTGATAATTATTATGAATACATTAAGAATTGTTTTTTTTAATTAACAAAAAGGCCATATATTTTTTACTTACCATTCGAATGAATTAATAATTTAAAGTGAAATACTTCATATTCCATCTTATTATAAAAATAAATATAACAGAAATAATGTAATTTAGAAGGAAAAATATCTTTTTTAAACCATTCGGTGCTTTAGTCTCGATTATATCTTCCATATTCCGATCTATTAAGAAGCTATATACTTATATACCAAAATATATCTTGCCAATTAGTTACAAATTAATCTCTTTATCTTCCGTCGCGTGAGGCGCGCGCTCGATTATTTATAATACACTACACTGCATACATCCAGCATAATAAGGCATGCTTCAGCACAAAGTGTACATAGGCAAAGTGTTTTAATTATACATATTAGCTCATCGCTAATATTTCATTCCGAGTGATATTATTTTTATTTACCATGAAAGTATGATAAGAGGGAGAAGTAGGACGAAAAAGAGGTGAGGGCGAGGGAAAGATATGGAGAGAGAGAGAGAGAGAGAGAGAGAGAGAGAGAGAGAGAGAGAGAGAGAAGAAAAAGGGAGAGAGAGCCGGAGGGCTAGAAAATGATAGCGCTCGTTTTTCGCGCGAGGCGTTTAAGAAGAATAACTTCATCAAGTAAAAGGTAAATTATATTTTAGAAATATTTATTTTTTACGTATGAATACTTAAGCGACCGTTCTTGCATGTTGTGCATATAAATAGAGAATTATTTCAATTGAATGAACATATATATATATATATATATATATATATATATATATATATATATATATATCAAGTATGCGACACTGTACAATTATTGGTCGCGAACTCAATAAGAAATATAATCCGATAAATTATTTCAGATTTTGCATATTCAAATCTTTAATATGTCGCGATTAATCCATAATTAATTACGGTGTTTATATACGATTGAAATTTTAAAGCGCCTCGTTCACAGCGAAACTCCATTACGGCATTTACAACAGGCTCATATATAATTATAGATTATATATTTATAACTCGCGCATTGTCGTTATCGATGAGGGTAATCTTTTCTCTCTCTCTCTCTCTCTCTCTCTCTCTCTCTCTCTCTCTCTCTCTCTCTCTTTCTCTCTCTTTTTTTTAAATAGATTATAACGGGGTGCGACTTATCGATTTTCTTTGGTGTGGCGGGCTTCAACATCCTTTTCTTACCATCTTCTTTGCTTATTATAAAACTAGCCGCGTCTCGTTATCATCTCGTCAATACTTGTTATTGCGAAATTTTTAATATTATCAAAAATCTACGACATACGTTCCCTATAGTCGATGCGAAAAATGTGATTTTACAACAGGACGCAAATTTTTTATTGACTATCCATAAAAGTACTGATGAACAAAACATAATTTAAATAATTATATTAGTACAGATAAGGTTCTTCGAAACTGTGTCCATATAGTTTCGTTGAAATAAATCATTCACAGGATATGAATCGTCTTTTTCAAAATATCCCCCGCATTTTTTGTATGCCGCAAAGGAAAAGCAGTTTCGAAGGGGCGCATACACACACACACATCTACACAAATACAGCTAATCAATGGCGGCTCAGAGGACTTGCAAGGTATACCCGCGGCAATTCCAGAGCCACTCCGTCTCGTCACTCCCGAATCACCGTCGACTTTTGAGTTATAGTTTACGGAGATCACCCCCTCCTCCTCTCACCCCGAACTCTAAACTCTGCTATACCTTAATGTCCTGCGAATTAATCCAGCGCCAAGGTTAGCGCACGATACAGAGAGACGGAGAGAGGGAAAGAGTAAGAAAGGCGAGATGGTTAAAGAACAGAAAGTGGCTAGGTGTTGGAGTAGCTGTTATATGAAATGACGAAGGAGCCAAGATAGTGGTGCAATTAGATGCATACGTGCATACACACAAACTAGTAGCACAATCAGCTATATATATATACACACATCTGCTTGGCTGCAGTTGCAACGCGCGCTCGTTCGTATATCATTAATAGCGCACGCACGCGTGCTCCATACGGCCGTGCGTGCGGGAGAGGCGCGATAAACGACGGTATATATATATACAACACGTATTAGCAGCGCCGGGCGCATACGCCGTTCGCGTGCTGCTCGTCGTTTGCGCGATGCGATTTGTCACCTCGGCTCGGACCCCTTTCGTCCCTTCTTTTTGCTTCTTATGCCCGCGCTCGGCCATTTTCACGCTATTCTATATATATATAAATACGCGCGGGCAGAAAGGTCGACGCGCCCGTACGCCGTGAGTTGGCTCCCGGGATCGCGGGGCCGAGTTTTATCGCGGATTATCGTTTGTGTGTATATGGTCAATCACAACTCAATGGCGCGACCTAAATACTCTTATAATAACTACAAATTCTTTTTTTCTGTATTAATTCGTTTTTTCTTTGAAATTTTCGGCTAAAAATATCGCAGAAAGCAAGTTTTTTTCGCATGTTCTTCAGATATGCGTTTTTAAAGTGAAAAAAAAAACAACTTAACCAGAGATTATTACTCAAGTTCAAATGTTCATCGTTGATGGGAACGAATAATACTATTAAAATAATGAATTTAGGTGAATTATCAGCGTACAAATTATCATTATTTTGATGCGACATTTTCAATCCTTCATTTCAAAATTTAACGTTTTACAATAGTATTTAGATTGTTAGAAATACTAAAAACAAATAATTGAATGTTAAGCTCTTTTCAACACGTACATTTCTTTCTTTTTTTAAATTAGAGGATAACTGGAAACTATGTAACAAAAATGTTTTTCGAGATATTTTCACCTAACATTTTTAATTAAGAAAATAATTCAATCTGAAATAATTTAAGGTTAATGTAAAAATGATA
Source organism: Sycobia sp. Sy_11 (assembly GCA_018907035.1). Taxonomy (NCBI): domain Eukaryota; kingdom Metazoa; phylum Arthropoda; class Insecta; order Hymenoptera; family Epichrysomallidae; genus Sycobia; species Sycobia sp. Sy_11. Next base: position 1,610,740 of record JACCIC010000105.1, read on the forward strand.
AAGATAATCTGTGACAAATGTGGTGAAGGATTTAATTTCCGCATTTTTAGGTTATGCAATTTACATGGTTTGCTATAGATTGATATACCAATTCCGGTGAAATTCAGGAAAATGGAGGAAGATTATCATTGGTACTTAATAATTGATATTACAATTATCTAATTAAATAATTGTAATGCAGTAAAATAACTCAAGTACAAGAAAATTCACTTAATAACTGCGTAACTACGTACATGAGTGAAAAGAATAAATAAGTTTTGGTATGAGTGTCTCCCAATTTTCAATAATATATTCCCGACAAAAAATGATTTTTATTCGTACTTTAAAGGTAAAAGGTTTTTTAAATTTAAACTTTTTAAACAAATAGGAAAAAGTTAAAATGTTATACAGGAGACACTTTTTTCTGAAAATATAAATCATATTATGTAGAAAAGCTTTTAAGATTCATCCTCCAAAAAAGCATATTTAAAAAGCAACGATAATTTGAATTTCAAATTTTGCGATTTTTTAGCAATTTATTACATAGAGTTGCAATGATCTTTTTAACAAATTAAAAATGATAGCGCTTATTTAAATGATTATTTGAAATGATTTTAGAGTTAAAAAGGTTTTTTAGATAAATGATCGTTTAAAGAACAAACATTTAGTGCATTTGAACATATAAGCAAATCATATTGCTTTTGGCGTTATTAGATTGTGAATTATTTTCGGATCTAAAACTTTCAATACAGTTACTTCGAACGTAATTAATTAAACTGCATTACACCATTATTCAAGCAAGTGTTAAAATAAATCTCGAGCTTCAGCTCACGCGTTCGGTGCGTCGATCTAACGTAATTGTTTGGACTGTTTTCGATCGAACTTGTCAGCTTAATTGAGCAAAGTCGATCAATAAATTTTCTATGAAATCCGTCTCGTTTCTAATTCTAACAGCTTGATGAATTTTATAAGACAAAGTATACTATAAATATAAATATATAATTGAATGAATGCATCTTGTGTACCTCAATAAATCCATGAAATTTACATTGAAAAAAACGAGCTTGGGCCCGAGAAATAAATATCGGTGCAAACGGACCTTTACGAATGACAAAGCACGAGCGGCTCTGCTCTACGTCTTTAGGAAATGAATTACGGTTCGTAAAAACAAGCGAGAAAGGCAACAGCGCCAGAAGCACACCTTCGCGAGGAATAAAGTGAGGGTTAAAAAAAATTGATTGCTTCATATCTCTGCGAGAGCGCCTCGTACTCTCGGAAGGTTTAACGGGGCGGGGGAGTACAGGGCCGCCCCGTCGCAGCGCCCACGCAACGCGGCTCCGGCGATACGGCGCGTTGCTATAGCTACCCACGGCGCGTTTCGACATAAAGCTTTACCCACTTACGCCGTACTCCTTCCCGGGCTTCCCGCTTTTTCCACATCTTCATCGAATTGTCGCCCGGCGATCAACGCCTTGTGTACAGACCGCGCGCGATCGGAGGCGTTATTGGGAATCAACACATGCCCGCCGTCTACACTGTGTTCAAAATTAGAAGAATTCTGGGCTGAATAGAAATACTTCTTATGCAGCTTTTATCATTTACATTTCATAGATTGAAAAGTTGATTAAGAATTTTTAAAAATCAATAGAAAAATAATGCTTGCATCGTAAACGCGTTGTAGGAATATAATTATATGCATAAATTATATACGTATACATACATACCTACATACTTACATATGTATGTATATATATATATATATATATATATATATATATATATATATATATCCCCGTCTTATTCTCTCGACTGTTTTGGACCTTTTTGGCGCTAGACGCGAAGAATTCGCGCTGAAATTACACGTTTAAGCCCGTTTTATAAGTATAAGTCGGCAGGGATGCTTTTATTACGGTTATTTTATTCGCTACGCTCCCCCCTCCCCGTCACGCCGTAATATCTTTACGATACGAGCTTAGCGGCGTGTAGTTTTGTAATTTTCTTTATTATTTCATTCCGTTCGTAAGCACGATTTAAGGAAATTAATACATTGCGTACAGGCAGTGTTGAACTGGCGGATTTGGATTCTTGCATTGACGCAGACGTACTCGGGTTGCGCGCGTGCACGTGCACACATGCATACGCACACGCGCATTTCGATGCTTGCATTTCAGAGTTGTCATTTATTTTGGCGTTGTTGTTGTTGATGTTAAACCATGGAATATTTTCCGCACCACGCGTGCACGTGTGTAAAACCAGGTAAAACTGTCAGCGAGCGTTTGCGCGCGTATATGCGTATTTGCCTTTTTTTTTTCTTCGACGTATCATTTGTTTATTATATTTCGATCACGTACGGGCGAGCAGCATGAGTGGATTACGTGTTTGTTTTGAAACGGCGGAATACATCAAAATATAATGGATATAACTCGACTGTTATCTTCCCTTCTGAATTTTGTCATTTTTTTGTCAAAAGCATAAAGAGTATATTAAACGAGTAGCTTATGAAATTTAATTGGTCCATATTTTTGTTAGTTATAATGAGTATCAAATCACGTGGTGATTAATAAATATTGATGAAAATGAATGCGTACCCCATACGGAATATAATTATTTCTGGAATATTAATTTGAAAAGCTGAGTGTTTATTAATTCAGACCGAATGACGATTGCGTCGACTATTATCAATAATTGTCGTTTTCGTTTTATTGGATCATCGTATTACAAAATCGATAATGTTTCATCAATTAATAATGCACCTTGTCCGCCGATACAAGATAACCTACATTCGGTAATTGCGTTTAAGGTAGTTGCGAGCCGAATATTTTAGTTGAAATAACAACTCGTAACGAACCTTAAAATTATTCTCGAACTATCAATTTATAAAATTTTCAAGCATAATAAATGTAATTTCCTTGATGATATTTCACGAAAATAGATTATTTTTTTAACGTAAACGTGAAAGCTAAGTCGATATTTGAAATATATGATGTAAGTGAATTGTCACCATGGCAACCTTCGCATTTTCATGAGAATGTTCTAAATTTGTAATGATATTATCTGTAATATTGATTAAAAAGAAATTGGTCCATATCTTGAAGTTTATATAATATACATATCGTGTATATACATATAATGTACATATCACATGACTATTCAAGAAATATATAGGAATTGATAGGGCACATGAAACATTATTTATAAAATCTGAATTTTCACAAATTTGATAATCAGACAAGGGGAGCAATAAAAATGTTATTGTAATAATCATGGTAATCCGATAAAACTTATAGTGTTCTACGGTTATAATTTAAAAAAATGTATGAAATATTTCAAAATTACAGGAAAAAATTGACCAAAAAAATCATGGAATATTCGCGTATACAATATACTTGTATCATTTCAAACTAGGTCGCATTAAAATATAATATAAGAATCCCTAAAGAAATGAATCGAAATGAATAGCATCAATATAAAGATCTCATTTTCATGCAGGTCTCATTTCATGTTAAAAATTAACGATTCCAGGCAGACTTGGTTATTATTAATGAAGACCGCACATTGCTGTAGATCACGTTTGAAGTTGAAAAAAAAATGATTATGATCACTCATATTCATTTTTAATTGAATTATGTATATTATGAATTATTTTAATTATATAATTTAAAAAAAAAGAGTACAATTCGAATAATTTTATCTAATGGCGCGGTAAATAATTACGAGTCGATTAGTTTTTCTCGAAACACAACAGATTTCGAGCAGTGTCGTATATTGAGCACAAAAAAATGTATTTACAGCATTGTAGTATACAGCTTTTCTTTCATTTTTTCTTCAATTTTTTCTACGAGAATGACACACACACACACACACACACACACACACACACACACAAAATCATAATTAATATTACAGGATTAAAATGATATATGACTGTTTCGAAGGGCGCATTTCGATATTTTTGTAATAGATTAGCGAATTCCTCAACTATCGTAATTTAAATATGGCCATTGCGCATCCCAATCGACGAAAGTGTAAGCGAAACAAAAATACCCAAGCATAGTCCACGAGAATCCGTGTAAAATCGAACGTTAATACGTTATACATTAATATAAAAATGTATAAAGTCGCGTGAGAGCTTTACGTGATATACGCGGTATTAGATACAATACCCCGTTGGGCGGTGGAAGGGGTTGGGCCGAGCTGGAACGAAGTCGCGCCACGGTGTCGGAATACCAGCGTACGCATTTATATATATATATATATATATATATATATATATATATATATATATATCACCCAAGATGAAATAGAAGCGGAAATTCCGCGGATGGCCCGGATTGCGCTGAAGAAGCGTCCGCGATTCGTCGAATATTTCGAATTACGCGCGCGTTCAAGGTGTTAATACCGCGCGAGAGCGTGGGCGGGCGGACAATCGGGAGGTTCGCCGCATCGATTCGTGATTTATTGTAGAATTGGAGGCATCGGCGGGTATACATGGGTAAACTGATTATTATAAGGCAAACGAGCGAGTGGATTTTATGATGGCTATTTATATATACGTATATATATATATATATACAATTGGCATTTTGTAATTGCGACAATTGATGTTTGGATGTTCGATCGAACAAAAAAAATATCAATAGCGGAATGATGAAATTCTCGGAAATGCACGATTTTCTTCTTCACAAGTTACTTTTTCTTATAATATATCATAGAATTATTTAAGGCATTAAGATTTTTTTGATTTTTTGATTTTTTGATCTTTTTGAGTGTTAGAATTTAATATCGGAGTCGCATTGCTTAAGTTATAGCTTAACTTCAATATTCGACAATTCTATGATTTGTCTTCACGATGATAAAATCATAATTGTTCTAGTCTTTTTTTTCTTGTCACTTTTATTACAGAAATCCAGAAGATTTCAGCATCGCTTTGAAAAATTCAATGGCGAGATTATTTAATATCTTAATTGACCAATTCATGAATCCGAGCTAAATATAGTAATTTCCGTAATATAAAGAGATATTATCATCAAAGCAGACGCAATCCACTTAAATAATCAAACGAAATAATCTCAGTTTGAGTCGCAAAAATAAATATAAGGCGATTCGTGAAAATTCATGTAAAAGGAATTTATGATAATTTTGCGCGGAGGGTTCTCGGCGCTTCCTCTCGGCTCGAAGTAGCACAAAGGCCCGGGCACAAAGACCCGGTCGGACTTGAACGGGAAACGCCGAATGCATTTTCTTTAAAGGGACATAAAGGCTTGAGTAATTTATAATAACTTCACGGGCAAAAAGACCGAGCGACTCCCGTTCTGCTTGGAGTTAAGTAACTGTCCTGCTCTATATATGAATTTCCGATGTGTCTGGGTGAAAAGCCCCGTGGTATGTGCATCAGGATTAATGCGAATCAGATAATTAACATAGTATTAATGACTAATGATGCATCCGGCACTTAATGTATTACACATTTGAACAATTTTAAATAAAATTCTGTTTTATACCTGAAAATTCCTTTCTGCTACAGATTTATAGGTCGTGTTGTAGCAGCATAAATCTTAGCCACTGCAATATTATTAGTAGCAAAAATGAGCCGGAAGTGTTGCGCTCGGAAAGGGTCGTTCATTATATATTTTTATCTTCTGAATATGAATTTGGCTCGCAGAATACTGAGAAAATGTGAGTACATTTCTATTTGTATAATTTACTTGTTTGTAAGGCCCTCGACACAGAACTATAATTGTTAGAAGGACATTGCGAAGCCGTATGGAATATTTACATTATCGGGAATCATTAGCTTCATTTTGGAATAATATTTGCTAGGACTGAAGATATATAAAATTTAATAAACGCTGCAGATGAGCTGCTACTGAGCTGCAAAATGATTATTGACGTTCATTGTGCCATTTTTTTTATTAAAAATACCAAGAATGAAATTCTCATTTCGAAGACGCGGTAAAATTAAATGATTAATAAGCAGTCGTATTAAATATTTGTTGCAATTCAACTATAAAATATGAGCTGAGAAGCCTAAAATATGCGGAAACTTACATTGTTCTATTCGCGTCGTTTTTCTTAAACTTACCGTGATCATTTAATTTTATCATATATGAAACTACTGATTATTGCTCGAAATATAATCCTCGGTAAATCGTTACTATTTAAAAAGAAGAAACCCGCGTTAAATCGTCTTGCCCGCACTTTATATAAAGTAGATTGTTATATATTTGTTGCCGGTTTATAAAGCCATACATTTTTTTTAAGATTAGATAGAAGATTAAATTATGTAATTAAAACGAAATTTATATGGCAAAAGGTGAGAGGCAGAGTGGTGTTTAATTTTGTCACTTGTCTTACTTCAATTTGGAATATCATACAGAAACATATAGATAATCTAGGGTTTTATAATTATTTTATTCCACTGAATAAGCTCATCTCGATCGACTTTTGAATAATTAAATAGTTCAATACTTATTTGGTAACTTTTGAGAATTGTCTCTTCGGTATTCTCGTTTTCGATGCGAATACACTTTTGAACGATTTAGGCGAATCACATACTTTTTTTTCTGGCGGAGCAACACTCAACACGGTTCTAAGGACTTTCAAGTAGCTTTAAAAATTCAACCATATATTTTTACTATTAATTACACAATTATTCTGATCGACGTGCTTTTACCTAGTCACGAGAAAATTCTGTATTATTATATAATAATCATTCTGTTTTATTTTATACTTTTTAATAATAATTCAGACACTAATAGGTAATACATAAAAATTAAATGTTTAGCTGTAAATTGGCAGCTAAAATCAAACGCTGATTAAAAGTAACGAATTCGGCACATTTCAACAACAAAGCTGAGCAATTCGATGCATTCGGACAATAGCTATATATATAGAAACAATTAGGGAACAAAACCTTCGGACGAAAGTCGACTCTGCGTGGATGAAAATATCGAGCGAAACAATAAAAATAAAAAAAAAAAATAGAACAAATGAAGAAAATAGGCGATTCAACGACTGGAGCAATGATTTTTGTTGTTTTTGTCGTTGTTGGATTTTTTTTTTTACTCGACATTTCTGCAAGCGCATAAAAACTAGTTGACTGCGAGAACGAGTGGACCGATCCGTGGATCCGAGGTCGCGCGCACGTATTGTACTCGATGTACGCGCGATAGTTATTATATTCCGCGAGGGAAAATAAACGAGCAAGGGCAACAGAATATACACGAAAATAAACGGTTTAGGAGCGAAACGTAGAGCAGCGTACATTTGGCCTATGGCAAAACTTTGTAGTTCGCCCTCCCCCCCCCCCTCACTACCTCTACTCCGTGCTCGGCGTAAAATAGTTGCACAAATATTTTCATGAAAAGTGACGAAGTGCAAAGGCGGATGTACTTCTTTGACATTTTTTTTTTTTAATCGATTAGTAAAATAACGGCGATTGCATGGATAGTGTTTGATGTTTTTAATATGCCCACCGTTATTAGCGAGATACAAAATAAATTAGTTTGAAAATTTTTTAACAAGTGTTTCGGAGAAAGGACAATTTTATACGACTGGTCGATAGCATTAGGTTATGATCCATGAAGATGTAAAAAATACAGCCTCAAAATTAAATGATTTTTATGTAATTTTAGCAGTTTTACAGCGCAAAGTATACATTTTCAACTGGGTGTATAAATCAGACACGATATTTATTGGCATTAGGGTCTGATTACTCCCCTCATTTGATTGTCTTAAAAAGTTTGTGTAATTAGGCAATTTTAGATACGCTTTGCAAGTATAGTGCAGCACGATTTTTAGCAGGAATTCAATTACCATTATGGAAAACTTTTATGGCTTTGAAAATTTAGCTCGAAAAATATCAAACTTTCAATGAATATTCTAAAGCATAGTTTTCAATATCAATACATACGTACATATTTTTTATTCTGTACAGTTTTTGGGTACAAGAAATATTTCTAGGTATATTTAGATATTCTATCTAACAGCCCCTCTAAGAGATAAAAAGTTCTCCCTGATTTTCTTTTAAAAAATACATATTATTATTTTTATGCGCTTTTCTCAAAAGATTTATTTATAGAGCAAAGATTGCAGGGTCTGAAGTATATATTTTCCAAAGATCTATAGGTTTTTTATATACTTTATACATGAATTGAAGTTAAATTTATATATAAAGTTAAATTAAGCCAACTTAAATTAAGGGGGTCTGTCATGATTTATTTTAGAGAAAATTACTTTATATATATATATATATATATATATATATATATATATATATATATATATATATTGAGTACTTTTTTCTGTACGATCGGAACAGGTTTTTAAATTACATTCGTCTGAATATGTTTTGTCGGAATTTTGCAATGTAAATGGAAGTGTATAAGAATTGAACTTGAACATTATAGAAAATCGAAATTGAATTCCTCAATTATTACTCACAATCAGCCTCTGTTTCATGCAGGGTGCCAAAATGCAACTGCCAAATGATCTGGTTGGAAAAAAAAATCTAAAAATCGTATTACAAGACACACAACGATTTAAGTCGAAAGCAATCCCTTAAAGTATTTGGTATATGAAAGTACGAGGGCTTCGGAAATTTTCCAGGCGCAGGCAGCGATGTGGTGGGAGTAGGAGCACCCGTACTTGAGATTTACCCAAAACGCTGACTGCCGGCGCATAAAGTAGCGGGCTTCTCTTGCGAGCGCGTTTAGCTGCGGGCAGCGGGGTCTAACCACTACTTTTAATATATATATACTCAGCCGCGTTCTATAAAGTTCTTTATACGCCTGCTTTTAAATGCTATTCACACAATTGAACGCGTGTAGTCTTGATTTCCATTCGTTTCGGTTACATTCTTTCTTTACGTTATTGTTGGTTATCAATGAAATATACAAACGTTTCAAAAGCCAAGTTGAACATTTTAAATGTATAAGCTGTCAGGAGAACTATTATGGTCTGCTATAATAGATTTATTATAACGAGCTCTATTATAGTCCGCTATAAGTTTTTTTTTTTTTCATTTTCCAATTGTCATTCTGTAAACGAAATTATTATTGCTCTTAATTTCTGCCTCAGTAAATAAAAGAGCGATATACCGTGCACCTAGAGGCTCGTAAGGTAGGACAGGCTTGAAAGACACAAGAAAAAAGAAGAAGAAAGAACTTGGTTTTAACGATGACGAACGGTGGCAAGAAACCGAGCAAAAAATCCAAATTCTCCATCGCGCATATGTAATATTCCGAGAGAAGGGAGAGAGAGAGAAAAAAAACACGAATAAAACGTCGACTTGCGAAAAATTTCGCGTTTCTAATGCACTTTTGATAGATACCCCCGGGTGTCCGGCTGGCATCCCGAGGAAAGACCCCGACTTTACCCCCCCACTCCCCTTTTTAATTCTCGCTCCCCTCTATCTTCCGCCGGAAAGTTCGCTCGTTAGTTTCGTCCGGGGCCCGTGCTCATACTCTTCAACCTCCCGCGCGGCGGCTCTCACGTCCGTCCACCCACTATATCCAGCGAGCGTCGAGAGCCCGAGTACACGCGGGCGCGCGCGCGTTCCAGCTCCGCTTTTAGGTGGGATTAAGATTGCCACACCCAGCGCGCGCGCGCGCGGTGTAGCATTATTTCGTCAAGGGAGAGAAGACAGGGCATGAGAAGGCGGGGATTGGGAAGAGGCTGGGGGGGGGGGCAGCCGTCCCGAAGAAACGAGCGCGCGATCGCCTCTGTTGCGAAAGTACAGATAAGGCTCGCGCGATCTCACCGACCTCGCGTTTCAGCGCCAACTGCGCGTCGGAGTAATTTCGCTCGATGATAGAAAGCCCTCTACGAGACCCTCTACCCACCCTGAATTAGAGCACCAGCGCGCACTGGCGAGGATTAAAGATTTTGGGCTCGCAACGGGGGCGGAGGGTGAGGGAGTGCGACGGCGATGCAGACGAATAATGAATTTAAGCGCGGGGAGGCGGAGGCGATTTTCGAGATCTAAGGACCGAGCAAGAACTGGCTGTATACGGGACAAAAGGACGTTCGAGAACACGAGATAACGCAGACACTTCTCCTTTTATATCCCGGCGTAAAGTAGGCTTTAATTTGTTATATTGTTGACAGTGGGCAGATTTCACTGTAAAATTAACCTTCATCGTATTTGAAATGGTCGTTAATCCAGCAGCAGGGGCCAACAATGATTATCTAATAATTCTGCGCAGTTACAGCCGCAGTTAATTTCATACTACTGATTAAAGAAACTGTTATTTAAAAAAAAAAATTAATTCAGCTTCTAGGGAAGTTACGGAGCATAGAGTATCTCGTCGTTCAAGGATATCTGATTCTCAATGGTTTTTATGAATTATGTTGTATCGATCGAGCATGAAACAATGAGATGGCAAAATATTTTTCATTTTGTACGCTTTTTTGTCATTTCAGACACTTTAGTCAACGCCGAAATTTGTTTCTGCATAACTAATGTAAATATCTATTTGAGCGAAAAATTCAATGCTATAATTCAAAAACAACGAAAAGCCAGAGATGATATGAATACCAAGTATAGGTATAGACTGCCGCTTCTTCCGAGCGGAAAGTAATTGTATCTAGAAAGTATGCCATAACAAAATCGTACGTACAAGACATTGTCGTAGAAGCAAATTAACAACCCGCGCCCGATAAAATCTGATATATCGAACGCTGGGCCGATAAAATGGCGCACTCCCGTGAAAAGTTGAACGTAATCGTAACCGTTTTACCTAGCAACAACGTCGCGTCTCCGACGATAAACGTTGTCTAGAATAATAAATAAAAATTTTCTTAAGTTACCATTACCGTCGTTATACGTCACCGTTGATTTTCTAATAACAAAATAATGAGGCTAGAATGTACCAGTTCTATAAAGTCCAACATGTGCGTATCGAAGACTTTCTAATTGTAAATCTATCATTGCCTTCATGCTTTATTAATTGCAATTCAAACAAAATTTTTATTATCAACTTTAGTCTTTTGCACTATATTGATAAATCTGCTGGAATAATTGGGATTTGAGGTAACGCAGCAATCCCCTCCTTAGCTGGAACACTTTAAGTATTTACTTAGTAACGTTCTATCCTATAATTCTTTCAGTTTAAAACTCGTACCATTACGCAACTTCGTAGGGTTAAAGTTTCCGAGCAAAATGATAAGAAAGCAGAATTTGTACGGTGAAACTATGATCGAGTGTTCAAATTGTTAAAAGTCCATTGAAAAATGATTATATTAAGAATTAATAATGGATTCGTTAGACATACAGACGTTAACAATATCTTAAACCTTTTCTATATAGGAGAGTGAGTTGAATATGTAATTATTTATAGGAAACATATAAGCAGTTAAGTATATAGTAAGCAAAATGTTGACCATATTGCCATCTAACATATAAAAGTTAATCGTCATTATTCAAAATCTTAGTTCTATTTCCATACCAGCAATTCTAAAAAAAATCATTATTTTCTCCCATAAAAATATAAACGATAGTCTTATTCAATACCGCAAGCAAACGAGTCTTATCGTTTAAAGAAAGAAAGCATCCTAAGTACTACGCTTCTCTATTGCGGTGCATGCGTAAATCAAGTTCTATATGCTTTTAATCATAATTATAATTCAATTTACACGTGTGCATTACTAGAAAAGGACAAATAATAATAATGGTACCTGGATGCGCTCTCTCTCTCTCTCTCTCTCTCTCTCTCTCTCTCTCTAAACGTAGAGACAGTTTAAGAACGCTCTCCCGTATTTTATCCTTTATACGTATCTTTATGTTTCTTCCTCCCAATCTACGTCAAAGGCGAATATGAGAGTATATCTTGGAAGGAGGACAGGTTGATTACTTTTTGCTCAGCGTATACAAGCAGAAATTCGATTTAGCCCTAGATAACGGTATCGGACGAAATATAACACATTACGTATATAATACATTCATTGTATAATACGAATTACATTACGGACTGTCAACTGTGAAATCATCATCGAATACGGCCCATATCTTCGAAACAAAACGCAATTATAACTTTCGATTAATCCGTCAGGCCGTGGCAAGTTAGAGCGAGGCCTGCGGCGGAGAAGCCGTGATCCCCAAGATAAGGAAGATAAAAGCAGCAGCAGCAGCAGCAGCAGCAGCAGCAGCAGCCTGGCGTCGGGTTAGTCTCCAATGTGGCGCGCGTCCCTCGCGTCCTGGGCCCTACGAACACATGCCCGCGCGCGCACGCACACACACACACGGTCTACCAGATGAACTAACTTTACAGCCTGTTATGAGAGTAAGAGTGAGCGCGCGCGTCCTCAATAGGTAGATGTATTAGCCGTTTTCCCGGGAGCTTTTGCTATACCTATGTTACCTTCCCGGAAGTTGAGGAACCTTTCAGGAGACAATTGTCGGAGGGCGATGGGATAAAATGAGGTTGTGCATACGAACGGCTTAAGCCGCCTTCCTCTCCTCTCAGCTGCCCCCTCTCCCGTTCTCCCCGTCGCGGATGAGATACGAACGTGCGCGAATTCGGACGTTGAAGGGGTGCATTTGAATAATTCGTCTGACAAGTGCGGGTCTTAGGGGGACGGTGGCTTCCCGTGTTTTGCCAGGGTTTTTTTTTTTCTAATTCGGCGTGCGTATAACCCGGTAATCGTCGGATTCTAATGAAGCGATTCGACTTCATTTTTCCAGCAAATTGTAATGTATAATAAGATAGTGCTTCTATCGTCTATTTAATATTTAAAATATTGTACTGAAAACTTATGAAGTTATGTAATTATAGGAAACATCGTAAATGTCATAATATCGAGTACATTTTGCTTATTATAGCGCAATGCGTTATGTTTAAAAAAATGTCTTATTTCATTTTAATTCCAACGATAAATAATCGATAAAAATAACAGAAACTAGATTGTTATGAAAATAAAAAATTGGAACCTAAGTAATATTGGTTTTTTTTTTTTTTTTTAAAGGACGTTTCGATTTTCGTATTCTAAAAAGGAATCATTTTCGACTTATGGAATAACGGTACTATTCCGAAAATAAAAATTATGGATTCTTAAACAATATTGGATTTCAACCCCCCTATACATTATTCTTTTTGTTTATTCGTTAGAAAATAGTACAATCCAACTCAATTAAACTTTTTGCTCTTTCTTTCTTTATTAGATTTTCTAGTAATCAGGTAATGTAATAAATTAATGTGATAAATATCATGTTCAATTGTAACTGCGTATTATTTTTCTCTGTTAACTCAGTTTCTTTCTTCTCGATATAATTTGAAAACACACTTTCAAAATAATTAATTTTGTTTTTGTAGGTTGAATTTTAAAGGTATCATGAAAACATTCATATATATTATATATATATATATATATATATATATATATATATATATATATATATATAACAATACTAGATATTTTTTATCTATTCGTTCAACTTTATCTTTTACCTTTAATTTGAGTAACTTTACTGTTGCCTAGAAAATATTGTTTGTTAAGTCTTTGATAATTTTTAATAACATGTTTTATGAACAGCTTATTTATCTATATGAAAAACGAAAAAAATAAAACTCATTGCAGAATATTGCATATTAATTCAAATACATTATTAATTCAAAATTTTAATTATTAGCACACACACATACATATGTGTATATATATATATAAATGTTTACGAATTAAATATTATTTTGTTTAACAAAATAAATATTTATGAAATTGTCATTTTTATAAAGTCTTTTTATATTCACAGAGCCATCATAAATATAAGTAAGTTTATTACGTTAAGAAGTTTGATTGGAAAATCTAAAGTAAGAAACTGGAAATGGTTGTGAGCGGGAGAGGGAATTACGGCGCTAACTTAGTTATTACAACTTCGATCCCGTTAATGTTGTAAAATTGATTTTTTTTTCTACGTTTCTAACCTATTCTGAGTTATACGACTGAGGAATATCGTGCTCAAGGGAAATTTGCACGATAACTTTCGTTGATTTTGCACGAGGCCAGCCCCGACGTCCTGGCTGCCGTTCTTCATTAATAACATTTTCTTCATTATTAATTAAATCGTTTGTTGCGAATTGTAATCACTGCTTTGTCGGCTTCGCTGCATTAATTTCTTGCTTAGAAATGCATAGTTTTAATAAATGTACGTCCGATGTGTTTGATCGATTCAAATACGCTTGACGGATTAACTACCCCTATATAGCACATTTTCTGTTGAAAATTCGTTTCAAGTGCCACTCAAAAGCAATAACAAATGTATATAATCCCAAGGCCTAAAACATCACGTATTCTCACGAGAGTGTTGCGCGATATCCTTCTGCCCGTACTTTTCAAATTGGAAGCCAATACGTTCTATCTTATCAATTATCCCCGAGCGTTATCGAGCTTTTATTCATCGGGTATATATTCAATCTAGAAAATCCGGGCCAGTCATTTATCGCCATCGCAAATCGAGCGCGTAACGTCCCGGCTGGAGATACTCGACAGGGGCGTCATCGTCCCCTTAGTGGCCGAGCTGAATTTCCAGAGCGTGTATATATATATATATATATATATATATATATATATATATATATATATAATGGCACGTAATCTCTGCCTTTATAATTCTCAGCGCGCACGGGCCGCGGTCTCGGTGCTGCCGATTATCTCGCACAGTATCCTGCGGAAATTGAGTTGCGTTATTAACGCCGCCTAAAACGCGCCGATGTTTCGTAGCTGCTGTTTTTCTCGGGCTTTGTACCCACGCTGAGGCCGAATAAGTCGGCAATATTTTTTATAATTTCTTCAGTAAAATAATTTGAATTACCAAGAAATGTATAAATTCTACCGTTATTAAAGAGTATTTTTTTAACTTTGATATGCGAGAACGTGGAAAAATTACTCTGGAATATTATGTGAGTTTTTTACTTTTTGAATTAGTCAATGATGTCAGGACTCTGGATCAGTTATACAATTGATATATAATCAAATACCAAATATCGAAAAAATGCTTCATAATGGTTTTATTTAAATTTCAATTTGAAATACATATTGTACATATTGAAATTTGTCAAATTAATTTTAAGAAAATATAATTGTACACGGTGCAAGAAGGTGAAATAAAAAATACATACTATAAACTTATGTTTCGACTTTAATAATTGCCAATATTAAGAAAGTATTAAAATAAAATTGATATCTTAAACAGAACTTTAGCCTGAAATATATACGGAAATTATAGATACAGTAAAGGCAAATTATAAAATGTAAATCAGTCATTTGTGGTAACGGTTACTAATCTCTAACTTTTGATTTTTCCTTAAAATACAAATCGAATTTAAAAGACTCTATTAAAAGTACCGATCTCGGAAAAGATAAACAATCAAATTTTATATCAATATCCTCGAAGGTTTGATTTTAACAGATATTGATGACGTTTCTTTTGTTTTACAGGTGATGTCGACGTAATTCTCAGCGTCGAATGCATTTTTTCCATATTTGATAAAAAGTTTTTTTTTGTTCAAATACTGCGCATGAATAAGTAAATTTTTCTAGGTTCCTTTACTTATAGTTGTTCACTTAATTTTTCAGTATTTTTTCACTCATTGACGGAGTGAACCATTTATTAACTCAACTGTTTTATACAGAAATTTTTATTAAGCTTTCGATTTTTAGCCGAGTATTATTGATATTTGCTTAATAAAGAACGATAAAGTTACCGAGTCACCGAAAACCTCCTCGTATCCGCAGCATTTAGATGTATTAATATTTCAGCGAACCTATCTTTATGATTTAAGGAAGCTTTTAAAAAAGTTTTACTGCTTTATATCTTTAACGGGCTGCTCGGGGGAAAGCGTTGTGCGCATTTAAAATTTTCGCACGCTCGAAAATACTCAACTACAGTTCCAAGACAGATATAAAGTTTTTCGGTAAAAACAAGCGCGGTGAGATATTTATTAATTCCGTACACAGCCGGAGGTGGGAGGTACAAAATACGACACACCCCTCCCCAGCCTCGGCAGCGCCCCTATTTAGTATTGCGCCGCACGTCGTTGCCGAATTCACGTTCATGATCGTTTTTCATCTCGGCGAGCGCGGCCAGAAGCTCGCCCGTTGTTATTGACCGGCGCAGGGAGTCGGGGCGGAAAATATTTCAGTGCACATGTATACGCGTATATACATTTCCCTCGGAAGAATATTGAAATTAGAAAAGCCGCTGGAATAATAAATGCACGCGGAGGCGGCCACGGCGGGCGGTACGCAGAGTGATAAGAATAACGACGTTTCGGAAAATATACAGATGCGTGTATATTAATGCAGCGCTGGGGGGGGGGGTCGCTGGGATAAAATGAAATTTAGCACGAAACTTATATTATTATGCAGGGAAACTAATTCGGTCTTTCGAGCAAAATTACAGGAGAATAAAATTAAGAGAGTCGGGGAAGCAAGATAGGATGTTGAATACGTTGACTTGAGCGCAAAGAATAAATAGTGCAAAACGCGATAGGAAAAGATAGAAAGTATGTTAGAATAAAGTAATATATAATATGGAGTCATATAAAATTAATCATAATAAAATTAATATATATATATATATATATATATATATATATATATATATATATATATATATGAAGTAATTTAAATGATCTACAAAGTTATTTCATCGATTAAAGTGAGGGAATAATCGGGTTAACTGGCTGCAGCGATTCAAATCTCTATTGTAATAAATTGGTATTTTTTCCTAATAAATGCGTACTATTTGGATTCTTAACGCGATTATTCTCACTTGAAATATATAAATTTCTAATTGTTTCTTTATTTCGACAACCCGTTAGTCATATTATCAATTTTGCAACTGTGTAATTGCAATCAGACTTATTATTATATTACTATATTTCTTTCTGTACTTAGCTACGTCGGTTTAATTCAGAATTAACCGACCCGATCTCGGCTCGCAATTAATTTTTTCGTATTCCCCACGAACTCAATAAATCCCTGCCTTCGCCATTAATCGAGCGTTAAAATTATTTTCTCGGTTTATCGAGAAAACAAAAAACAAACATTTAAGCCTCCTCGATTTTCCGCTTCGCCCCAAGGTTCCTGAAAGCTCTCTCTCTCTCTCTCTCTCTCTCACCCCCCTCCCCACTCGCACTGAAAGCTGTGTCCGGGTATGCGGCTGGCACGGACGGAGGTATTGGGGGGGGGGGGAGGTTATACGATGTATAGGGGCTTACGTACTTGCTCAGTAATTACGGCTGATACTCGAGCTTTTAAGTTCGATCCCGCGGCATTAGCGGTAGGGTTGAATAACCGTTTCGGCTTCGACGCGAATCGGAGGAACTCCACGTTTCTATATACGTATATCAAGCGGCGGTGTATTGCACCGAGGCTTGATTAAACGCTTGAATAATTCATTTAAATGACGAGAGAATTAGATAATTGATAAATATCTTTTACAGCGAGCCGTCAATTATCCTTCGTACTTTAGATTTCGCATGTTGCAGCTTATTTCAATTATTGGCATTAAAATTAATTATGTTTACTTATGTAGTGCTTATAATTGAAGAAATGAACAATACCTATTCGAAAGACAAAGGGTTGTTATTATTTCCGCTAGCAATAAATAGAATGATAATCGCGAGTAAATGATGGAGAGAGAGAGAGAGAGAGAGAGAGAGAGAGAGAGAGAGAGAGAGAGAGGTATCTTTATTTATAACCGACTTCTATACGAGTCTATAATTGAGCCCAGCGAAGAGAACTATTTCTTTTGTCTCGCTCGAGCACTATTCTCCGCTGGATCGTCCCCCCGATCCCGATAAGAAGCTCCACTTGTGCAGAAACTTTTATTCTGCCCCACCCCTTTCGTCCACTTATTATCTTATCTCAAGTACATATATTTGTACGCAACTACAAATACTGAAGATGCTGAGTTACCCAATAAAAACACTAGGCGATTCTTTCTTGAGAATATGACGAGGACTTAATACGGAAGACACATACAGTAGTTTTGGGGTAGAAGTAAAAAAAGTACTTTTCCGAGGAACATAATCGAGTTTTTTTTTTTTTATAAAGATCGAACAATATTTGTCCTTTCTAGCACAAAATTTGAAAATGACAAATTTCCTAATACAGCTAAATCAATCGAGCAACTTCGAGATTATTAAACGATTTATAGAAATAATAGAAACGCCTTATTCTTTCGTCCTCTTTGCAATCTTAAAATCTTATAAAGAGCAGTTTTATACGGCTGACGGTCCTTATTGCTTCTTCGCTCTACTCATGTAGAGTGGATTTATTAGTTGATATTAAACGGAAAACGAATGCGCTGCAGACAAGCGCTGGGAATTTCTTTAAACAATGCTCGATTCGAGCTTAATTAAAATGGCAATAACGTTCAACTTGCTCTTTGATATTTATTATAAAAATCGAAATGCCTTCGTATCCGGTTAGCATAATTTTAATCCTGGCATATTAATTATACTCTGTAGGTGTGTGGGCGCATTTATGAATAATATATCGTTATGTATAGATGTATAGATGTATAGATATTGAGTGTCTGAATAATATATACATATACGGTTGAATTGCGCCTCGCGACATTAATGTATTTTATTAGCTCGCCTCTGATTGTACCCACTGGAAATTATATATATATATATATATATATATATATATATATATATATATATATATATATAGGTACGACTATACGTTGTATATATATTTCCGAGCGCAGTTTTCATGTGGAATATTATTCATAGTGCTTATAAGCGAGAAATTTTCAACGAATTTAATGGCACGAAGCGTATTTTGATTTTCATCCTCTTCGTTTAACGGAGCATATATATATATAGTTATATTCATTTTCATTAAAATAGTCCTTAGCAAGTGACACGTTATATAAAAAATATCAATTAGCAAACTGTTTATATTACATGATATAAGCTATACAATCTAAATTTTATTTAATTCTCGCTTTTTATTAAATGATATTGATAAACTTTGTTTGATTTACTTCATATATATATATTCATCATTGGATAGAGAAGATGAAATTAATTTCTTTTTAATTTCGAGTAACTTGGAGTGCATAGATTGGCGCTTCTTAGATCCATTAAGATTGAAGCTTTTGCTTGAAGTATATGGATTTCGGGGTTCATTGGTTTGAGGTTGCTGGATTTCTGGATTATTTTTATAATCTGTAATATTGCTTTTCACATAGCAATTTATATACCATAATTATCTGTTCATGCTATTAATTAAACATTCGTTAGAGCAAGGTTCTACAAGGTTTTTATACAAATTTATATACAAATTTTTTTTCAAATTACTAAATATGCTTCAGAATTACGGGCGATCTTTTCAAAAAACTACAAAAAGTGAGTCTAGGCTCGGGCTTTCGATTTGACGAAAAGCGAACTTAGAATAATCATTCATAGTTTTGTAAAGCAATTGCAGTAATTATAAATAATTTCTATTATTTTATCTGTTATAGCTTAATAATAGTAGAAAGAATTTTTTTTTGATATATGATGAAGAACAATCAATAGGTCAGCAGCAATTTTGTTATATATTTTTTTTGTTCTCAAATAATCATGATGAAAAAAAGTTTTTTAATTGTGCTGGGACAAAAAAAAATAAAGAAACGATTGTTGTTCAATCTACTTATTTTGGTACAGGTAAAGGGAATCACATTTAAAGAAATCGAAAAAAATAATTAGAAATATCCATCCGTGAATATTGTTTAATAATTAGATAAGAAAGCAGTAATATATATCGATAAAAATTTTTCTTAATGTTCAAATGGAAATTCCTTTGCTCATATTATAACAAATGTATTTAAGAACAACATTCTCAAATTTGAGCTAAGTTGATCATCGGCTTCATTGGAATCCTACAGTTAGATCGTTCGGATTTTGTACGTACCTCCTATTATAGCTTCAAAACATGCAGATTTTAATAGGTCGTAAAATACTACAAATATTGCTAATAATGTCTTAATATTATAGAAAAGATCAATTTTAATTATAATATTTATAACATTTGAAATGTTTTTTTTATTTTGTAATTTGAAGGCGGTGCATTCTCTTAAGTGATAATAAGATCAATAATCTGTTCCATTTAAATGTTGTTCTTCAATGCTGAATTCAGAATGAATAATTAATAAATTTTAAATTAAAATGCGAAGACTCGTTATTTCAATGAAGATCGTTGTAAAATATACGTAGATATAGATATTTGTAAATACCGTAACGCGCGGTGGTCGATTAAAGCCCCTTCGCAGAATTGCGAGAAACTGATCCTCCCATCGACGGTACTCTCCATTAAAGGGAACATTAAAATGTACCCGCACATTTAAAAGCTGCACTCTTTTTCTCGCATTTGAAACTCGAACTTCTTACTTTTTTCGATTCTCTCTGCTTCTCTCCGCCCCCCCTCTCTCTCTCTCTCTCTCTCTCTCTCATTCTCACTTTCTACTACTCCGATCCAATTATCCGTAAATCCGCGCGTTCATCTTGGCCTCGTACTGTAGTGTCCAATCGCTATCTCCAAGCTCCCACTTCCTCCCTACTGCTCTCCTTTTTCCGCTCATTCGTGAGAGAGAGATAGAGATAGAGAGGAGAGAGAGAGAGAGAGAGAGAGAGAGAGAGAGAGAGAGAGAAGGATGGAGAAAGGGAGGGAGGCAAGAGAGCTCGCTGGAAACGCGTTATAAAACTAACTGGCCCTCTCTTCTGCCCCATTTTCGCGCTTAATAAACCGTCGGGGCTAATGAGGCCTCACGCTCGAACTCAAAATTCTATTAGCTGTTCCTTTTAACCCACCGGATTTGAAATAGATAACTTTTTTCTCTCTTGGTTTTTTTTTTTTATTTTTGACTTTATTGCCTTTACTGGCTCATTTTTCTTTTTAGCCTCCTTTTCAGTTTCATTTTGTTTTATCCGTCTTTTCAACCGATACCCAATTCTAAATAGAAGTGCTAGGCGGATTTCTACAATGTGCTGATTCACAGTTTATAAAGATATAATTTTATAAGAACCGTATGTTTTCGTTGATATACTGACTACACTATTTGTACAAAATATAATTCTAGACGCAACAAATATATATATTTATATAACGCTATATAATACTGTGGTGCAAAGGCATTGTTTAAGTTTACATATACACGCATGTGCATACACGCGCGCACATGAACACACACACACACACACACACATATATATATATATATATATATATATATATATATATATACACACACATGAAATGTTTGTAATTAGTTATTATGTATCGATGCATAATTGAATTCAAGCGATGTGTGAATAATTTATAATAAAAGTTCAGAAAAGTTGGAAGTACTGTATATCGTTAAGGATTTAATGGATTATTTCTGGAAAATGTTGAATAAATAACTACCCATCTTTAAATTTAAATAAAATTATAATAATTATAATTTGATTTGGTAATTATTTTAGTAGGTAAAAACTATATATTATTGTAAATGTACTTGAATATCAAAATGTCGATGACGGCGAAGTAAGCTGACTTTACTATCTAGAATTGAATAATAATCATGAATTTCCTTCTAACGTTTCAATTGCTTTTAATTTGCGATATTCATCAGGTCTATAATTGTTACAATACAATGTTCACAGTATATCTATAATATTTATGAAAACCTAAAGCATACACCAAAAGAACGTGTAATATCAAAATTTTATATTGTATACTAAATATTAAAGATGATTGTTATGCTTAAGTTATACATTTTTATAGTACATTAAAGTTTTATAATATGATAATTGCTAATTTGTAAAATACTAATTTTTTTGGAATCTTTGATGAGGGTTGCACGTAAAAAAGCAATCGACAGGATGGAAAAGAATTCATCATTATTAATAATCAATACAGAATGACAGTGAAATTACTAATTTGCTTCACTCGATAATAAAAGTACTAACTAAAAAATAAACTAGGTATGATATTATAATCGTAATAATAACATGGTAAATGGGCAATGGAAAATCTAGAAAAAGACAGTGCGTTTCTATTTTTATCAGTTTCATGCTAGTTCTGAAGCATTGGAATTGAAACATTATGATAATTTAATTATCCTTTTCAGTGATTATACGTTCTATTAAAACTTAATTGTATTGTAGTTTTAATATATGGATTTTCTTTTATTTCATTCTCCTATGTTAATTAGGTCAATAAGATCGCTTTAATATAATTATTTTTGTTTATATGTATGTATGTTTATATTTCATAAACAATCATAAATCCTTTAGGTATTCCAGAGCTTTATTGGAAAATGCCTTAGGAAGCGGTATGGCGATACTTTTAGATAGCGGAGTTCTTTTAACCTCTGTCGAGACCCGGAAGATTTTCTCGATAGCAAGGACTCGATCGTCTTAAAGATATTTTACAGAGAGATCGCGTTAAAGTAATTTTACAGGTAAAAATGCTGGGTTTTCAATCAGTCGCCATTAATTTAGTCAAATTAATTCTGCAGGTATTTTCCTGTCGAATTATTTGCATTCAATAGGCTATAGATATTACCGTATATCTTTCAGCTCTCTCTTATTTATCAAATAAGCTTACTTTTTTAGTTTCAGTAACACTGCGACGAAATAGACGAAAACGCTAAATTTCTTTCTCTTCATGACTTCGAGCTTAAATTTAGTGGTTTTAAAATTAAAAATTCCATCTGCGTCGGCAGAAATAAAGTAAAATAATTCAGCTTCTGCTACAATGTCTGATTTAAATCGCGACCGCCGTCAAAGTCTTTCTAGTGATCGTTCACGAGACCATAACAATTTATTTGATCGCAGCGTATACACTTACCGCTAATATGAGCGCAAACATTCAATTTGACGAAGCATTAAACGATTGCCACAATCGATACGAAATAATGGAGACTCCGCTCCTAGAAGAAAATACGCATGCAATTTTTTACAGATAACTATCTTACTCTCTGTTTACACCGCAGCATTCATAGCGATAAACAGCGCGGCGGAATTTTCTCTGAATCGGCCCAATCGGAATGTGATTATTTTTCGCATTCGTTGAGCGCAGCAGTAAGGTTGAAAATTTTTCGAAACCACTTAAAAACTAACTCGTTCATTTTCGAAATGCAGAAAAAAGCGATCGAGAAGCAAATATCTGCAGCTAAAAGCAACACATTAGAAAATCATAGGAAATATCTCCTAGATCAAGAGGCAGAAGCTGCAGAAGCACGTACGGCGAATACATAGATAATCGTAAGATATGTTATTAATTGAATATGATAAATGTTTATATTAATACCAAGATCACATATCCTTTACGGACCTCGATCAGTATAATGAAAAAATTGACATTTATCGAAAGTAGTACTAGGTTTCTGAAGCCAAGTAATCAGAAAGGTATATTACGTATATCACGTGCAAAACTATGCAAAATTATTATGAAGAGTGTAATCAATCGTGGCTTAAAACTAAAGACTACCAAGAGTAATTTCCACTGTAAATCGTTGTGCAGCCGGGAGTTATAATGCCTTCTCGCGTAAGCTTAAGCAGTGACGAAAAATGCCTTTGTGAATGATATTTCAACGGACCTCGGTCACATAATTTGCCAGTCTTCTCTGTTTAATTGGGAAACAGTTTAATTGATTACAGATTTAACAAACAATAATGTATTTTCACCTCTTTCATGTGAATTTATATTGTACAAACCTACATGTTATATTTTTAAAATATTGTATATATATATATATATATATATATATATATATATATATACAATATATATATATATATATATATAATATATATATATATATAGATAAAATATAGTAATCGTTTAAGTCAAAATGATCTCTTCGTAGAGATCAAAATTGAAATAATCGAAAAACGAATTTTCTAAGAATATTGAAACCCAACTTTTTTCATTGCATTAAATAAAAAAAAAACAAAGCTTATAAGTAGTTTTAGGGCTCTTATAATCTTTTTTCTCCTATTCCTATAATTGTATTTGTTACAATCGCCTTAGAAAATGTAAAATATAAAAATTAAAAAGAATTGCGAATTAATTCAATAATTTTCAATTTTCGATAAGCGCAATGAGACTGATAGTATAGTTATAATATAATTTGTAAACAGACTTAAGAATGTTAAATCCTTTATCACTGAACTTTAATACTTAGTGTTAAAGTTATATTACTTTTAAAAAACCTTGAAAACTATAGCTAACTACAGTGATTCTAAGATAATTCTATTCAGTTCTTATATGCTTAGAAATTATTATAGTTTTTATAAAATAGATATTGAGTAATAATTTGAGGTATTTATTATCTGTTAGGAATAGTAAGTAATCTGTTAGTAATGAGAGAAATATAAAAATTCAATAAATAGTAATGAAATAAATAAATCTTAATTATACGGTTACATCCATTTCGTATCAATATTTATTCTAACATAACAGCTTTTTATTATCATCAAGAATTCAGATACTTATGTATTTCTTAAACTGCACATTGTTGATTATAAATATCGCTCACCTGAAACAAACAGAAAGAAAAGAAGTTAAGTTTTTTCGTATGAAACTGTATTGTAAATAAGTAATTATTTTCAATGCATGATATTTTGAAGGAAGTATTTGTTTATCTAGATTAAGAATATAATTAAAAAGGAAATAAAGTAATACGTAAAATAAAGTTCTGAAAAATAATTAAATATAAAGCCTTCGATTCTTAAATTTGATCGTATCCCAAGGGAGCATTGGAATAACCAAATGCAGATACAAGACAACTTGATCTTGGAACTAGTTTTATATAATTTTCGGATTTTCATGCAGTTTTACCAAAATTTAGTCCATAAATAAAGTAGATTTAAAGACTTTTCTTCTTGAGCCGTTCAAAAAATAATATCAAGATAAAAAATATTTTAAATCTATTCGCTGAGAAAGTTATTTATGCCGCAGTCCCTGCAAACTTTTGAATTTTTTTTTTTGTAATCTTGTTTCCTAAGTCTTTTTTAAGAAAATTTCTTAAGTTTTAATTCTAAAACGATAAAATTTTATCTCCGAGAAAGTTTAAATTTGCCGTTGACTTTCTATATTCGTCGTCCCTTAAGTCATCTTATACATCTACATGTATAAATAAAACTGCTCCGTTTTCTTTTTTATTTCACCGTCCCAAAGCGAACTCTCCCACATCTCGTTCGCTCATGGGGGGGGCATCGAAGAATTTTTCAAAAAAATCCCGAAGCTAAAATTTTACGCGCGAGCTTCCTTTAGCAGCGTCGCCGCTCAGTCGTCGAAAGGTAGCGCAATCGTGCGCCTTGCCGCCTCCATGGGAATTTCTCGACCGCGGCCCCTGCTGTCGGGTTGCCTCTCCGTCGCACCGACGCGCGAGACCGAAGCATCGTCGCCCCCGCCATTATCCGAAAGAGATCAAAATCGCTCGCCGCGGATGTTTCGCAGTTCGCGCGCGCACTCGCGCAGGAGTTCCCCCCCCCCTCCCTACGCACCCCCGACCGCTTGTACGAAGTAACTTGGATAATTGCTCGAGCACCGGAGATTTCGCCACCTCCCCGCCCGGTCGCCCCACCCGTGCGCGGAGCAGCGCAGGCCGAGGCCAAGTTTTACAGCTCGTATACGAGCGGCGTAAATCACCGCGGGCTCGGTGAGGGAGGGGGGGGGGCCGAATACGTGGGAGCCGCCGGCTGTTCTACGCACTCCCGAGAGTGCTATGCCTTGCTTCTCGATTCGATTCCCCCTTGCCCAGCCACCCCCTTTGTAACTCGACCGAACGTCGCGCGCACAAAGCGCTCGCGCGTCTTTTGCACTTCTGCAGGACAGGGGGAGTTTCTTTTGAGAGAGGGAGGAAGAGAGAGAGAGAGAGAGAGAGAGAGAGAGAAATAAGGAGCGTGGGTACACTGGCTTATATCAGCAGTACGCTCGCGCGCATGGTTTACTTATACGCAGTCCAGATACACGCACACAGAAAAGAAAATAGATTGGATCCGTAAACTAATTTGCACCGCGGTTATCAAGAAAATTTGTAAGCTAGGGAATATCTCTATTAAATTACTTTTGGCTACCAATAAGTTACTAATGTTTTATTCATAATAATAATTAATAATATTAATGACAACCAATGAAAGTAATTAAGCCTAGAAAATTATAAATTATTAGTGCTCGTAAATGTTATTATTATTAATATGTATTCAAAGATTTTGCTAAAGTGATCGGTGAATCATTGTAAACAAAATATTCAGTTGTGTGAAAATGAAATGAGAAAGAAATGAAACGCTACCTGACGCTATTACAGCAGTATAGTCTGAATATAATAATCGCTATTGTATTTGTTTTTGTCGAATAATTTGGATTATTATTACTATTGATGAATTTCATAACAATGACCATCGAGATTTATAAGGAATTTATACAAGTCAGCATAATTATATTTATTTTTTCCATAAACAAGATATTTAACTTTGTGTAGTGATTTTATTTTAAAATAACCAA
This sequence comes from Sycobia sp. Sy_11, assembly GCA_018907035.1. Lineage (NCBI taxonomy): Eukaryota > Metazoa > Arthropoda > Insecta > Hymenoptera > Epichrysomallidae > Sycobia > Sycobia sp. Sy_11. Next base: position 1,637,209 of record JACCIC010000105.1, read on the forward strand.
ATGTTTCAATGTATATTTATCATTTACCACCTAATTATCAAAAATTTAAATAAATTGTCTGAAATCTCATATCTTACCGATCTGTACGAGTTTGACTTACATACATCTTCTACTTCTGGTAACAAACGCCAACGAGTACATACCAAAAAATTTATCCCACATCGTAATTAACCTCTGGATCGAACAAGAGCCAATAAACGCACGAAGCGCGAAAGTTACTTGTATTAAAACTCGTTCGCTCTTTGATGATTATTGAAATTTGTCCTGGTTGTAAACGACGATACAGTTATGCGTGATTTCCTTCCAGGATTTTCATTTAAAACTCTTTTTATGCAGTCTATGTGTCAATCGTAGCTACAAATACTTGAAATATATTTCTCAGAACGGCTAATTAAAAATTGAAATTATTAAAAGTCGAAATGATCATCTTTCATTGGCCCGAACACGAAGACGACATAAAATTCATGTCGTTTTAAGAAAATGCCAGAGATGCTTGAGTATATGATAAAAAATTAATATTAAATATATCAGAAAGTGAAAAAATTAGATAAGAAAGCTTTTCTTTAGTCTACGTTCTATCAAGTCACAGAAACGTAAAATTAGGTTAGATTGATTCACAATATAACCTAATTCAGCAAAATTTTCTGCTACCTGATTGAGCGTGAATAAAAACTTTGTTCGAACTGTTTTTCTTATTATTGTTAGTTATTATTGTACACTGCAAAGAAATACTTTTGCTGACTTTTATATTTTTTCATATATTTAATCTTACTTTTTCCAAATATTTTTATGCATCTAGGATATTTCCAGCAGATTGGAACGATATTTTATGATCGTGACGTCACCTGCTCTCTGCACTCTGATCATTCGTTTTGACGCATTTTTGCTACTTTCAAATTTTTTTCTTTTCAATTTCATTCGATATATTAATACAAAGAATATTGCTTTCGCATAAGTGAAAAATCATAATTACCTATATATTAGGCTATAATAATATTACTATAAATTATTAAAATTAATCTAATATGCATTAATATAAGATATTAGTTTGATATATTGTAAAATCTATAACCGTTGAGTCGAATCGTAGCGAATTTGAAAATCATTTATTTACTTCTATCCGAATCAATGTTTATCTGGCCATACTAATTATCACGAGCTTTGTTCCAGCGTAGGATGATAATAATAATGATCGGAGCTGCCTTATTTTTTTCGTTTGCAAAATTCACGGCTCTGAAAGTGACGGGATTTTATCTCAGCCGCTTTATCCGTTTGGTCGTACTGGAGGATTTTCAGGTTTTTGGCCATTTACACAACAAAAGTACATTAAGCGCTTAATCAACTTAATTTAAGCCAACGGTGTATCCATTAAAACCATACAATTCCGTAACAATTTCAGCTATATGTAATTAGCGATTAAATCGTCGGAGCGCACACGAGTAAGGGCAACAAAAGCACGGGGGGGGGGAGACAAGAGCACCGGGGAAAATGCGCAAAAGCGTCGAGTGTAAAGGGGAAAAGGGGGGAGGCGTGGTGGCCCAGTGTATATAAACAAGTATGCATAAGCAGATACTCGAATGGCGCCCAGTCTATCGCTCTTTCCCACTCTGTTTTCCTCCCTCTCTCTCTCTCTCTCTCTCCGTCCCGCTCAGGCAGGGGGTGAGTGGGAATATTTCAACGGCTGACTTGTCTGAGGCACGCAAAGAATTTTCCCTTCCTTTCCTGCCTTTCAGTTGGCCGCTCTATATATTGTTTTCTCGCCCCACCCCAACCACTTCTCCTTTTTTGCCGGCGCAACGTTTGACTTTGCTTTTTAAAAGAAAGCTGCGCGACGGCAAAACGCTCCTGTATATGAAGTCAACATAAACAAATAAGAAAGTTCGCAAAAGGATTTTTATGCACTTTGATTTTCTTTACGGAATCTTTCGCGAAACAAGTCAGCATTGCGATAACGTATCGGTGCATAAATAAACTATTCGAATCAACGATTAGTTGAACAGTCTGGAATTTTCAATCAAACATTATTAGGAATCTTTAGATCTATCATTTCACGAGAAAGACACCTTTGGTGGCATTGCTACTCTTTTTTATATTTACGTTTTTGCATCTACGGTGTGTGTTTCGGGAAATAATATTAAAAAAGAAAGAATTACATTCTGGATAACAATCTCTTTATGTTTATGTTTAAATGTATATCCAGTATTATTCTAGAAAACAATCAGGTTGACAATTTACCCGACCAAATCCGACCCCTACTACTTGTGCCAGCATATTTAACTTTTGTTTGTACACATCCCTATGTTCTAGGCTTATACACAACCAAGCAGCTCCCTCACACGTTCCCACGTTTATTTATTATGTTTAATATCGCGTTTATTACAGATATTAATTCAATTAGCTTTAATGTTTATGAAGTATAAATGCGAGTGTACTTAGTCGAGCCGCAAAACTACAGTTCTACATTATCAACGAAAACACACGTGCTCTAGAGAGAATCAGAAATGGAACAGGGAAAATACACATACACACACATGCAGACACAAAGCGAGTAGCAGAGAGAGAGGGAGAGAGAGAGAGAAGGGAGAGGAGGAACTTCTGGAATCCAGCTTTAAGTAGTTTATGGTAGTGGACATTGCAACCCTTCTTGACTAAACGTACTTTACGAGTTACTAGGTAAATTTAACACACGAGATGAGAATTCTTTATTCTTATGAAAATTTTTTTCGAAGTTTATGAATTCGTGGATTTTAATGAAAATATTACACTCATCAACGACACGTAATTCTAATTTTGCAGGAGAAAATTTTTAGCAATTTCTATATAAATTATCGTTTATCTGCATTAATGAATGACCTTAAAATAATATGAACAATTCCTTTTCTTTAAAACTGTCAGCGCACAATGGATGCGGCCAATTGTCGATTTTTATTATTGATTGCGCCAGTAGCCACTTACGTGCCTCCCACTCATATAAATTCTGAATTACTAAAGAGTCCTATAAATTTAACACGCGTCTCGCTCACACGCTCGCTTTCGTTTCGTTAAATTTGTCCGTCACTATCTCTCTCTCTATCTCTCTCTCTCTCTCTCTCTCTCTCTCTCTCTCTCTCACACTCTTTGACAACCCATTGCACATCGCCATCGTTCTGACTAATAACAGTTGGCTCTCAAATATCAAGCAGGAAAATTACATGTGTTTGACGAGGACGTCGCCTAGATATCTAGATATAGAACCGGGTTCAATTTCGTGTACGACTCGCGTATTTATTTAGCATGCCCCCGGGGCAAGATATATATAAGCTCGAAAGGAAGAGTCGACCACGGAATGAAGAGCTTAATATAGAGAGTTCCAGTGGGATATATATATATATATAGTAATTGCCGTAGTCGGCGAGCCACACTCGAATCGCACAAACTGGCAACGTAAAAGAGGGACGAAAGAGTCACTTAGAGATATATGGATACTTTCAATGAAAAATCACTGGAACGGAAACGGAGAAGTTTCTCTTCAGACTATATATATATATATATATATATATATATATATATATATATATATATATAACGTCTTCGAAGCGAGGTTTATTTTAAAAGGGTTTTTAAACGGTGTTTTGTTACACGAAAGCCATTTCGATAAGCCTAAAACAAGTTCAATAGGGCAAAGGTCTTATGCAATATTTATATTTGCATAAATATTTGCATACGCATTTTAATGAACGTTATTACAGATGCATGTATTCGGTTGTTAATCCATTTTCGCCCAACAGTGATAATAATGTAAGAGACGAAACTGTAACATTTTCCGTTTATATTTTCGCAAGAGTTTTAAGCATTCAAGTTTTAGTTGAGTTATCTATGAAGTAATATCTATGAATCTTGAATTATAAAAACTAAAGCTTGTCGCAAATATATAATAGATGTGTATTATCTTAGGATCAGGTAGTAGTTATTTAGTTATACTTCAATTTATTTCTTCAATTACTGTAGGAAGAGAGCTGATCGTGGAATATTCTTGACAATTTTTAAGGGGATACTTAAGGATTATTTTACTACTTATTGTATGATATATACTAAACGAATTTTATATCGATCTGATGGATCAAGAAATATGGAGAGAGTTTGCGAATTATATATATATATATATATATATATATATATATATATATATATATATATACATAGCCATTCGTCCACGTTTTTTAACTGATTGAATTTTCTCTATGTGTAGTAAATCTTCATATACTACAGCTTTATATAGAATTATATAACGCATTTTATCAGATATTCATTGAAATGGGCTAATTAATTGCATAATCAATTAAATTTTTGTTTTAATTTTGTATTTTATTAGAATTTTTTATATGCCCGTATTTTATTGAATACTTTAGAAATAAATATTCATTTTTCGATTTTTAAGAAAAAAAAATTTAAACTAATATTTATCAGTCTTGCAGTCTTTATAAAGTAATTTTAGCGGACTATATTTACTAGCATTATACACAATACACTATGTCTATTAGTTTTGCACATATATACTATCTACTATTGAAATGATGCTATTTTAAGATGATTATAACGAAGAAAAGAAATTCTTAATTCTGATAAATTACTTATTACATATACGAGCAAATACTGAGAATTTTGTACTTTAGAGAAATTGCTGTTTTATTTACATTAGCTTATAAGATTTTTATTACAAAATCGGAGAAAGAAAAAACGCCCCCACGTTTATTTTACGCCTAAATTGAAATAATCTATCAAATTTCCACCAATTAAAAAAAAAACTCATAAATGTTTTATCTCCAAGAACAAATCAATAATAAGTTGGTTATGAAAAATCTGAATAAAAATTTTCTGATATAAATCTTTATGAAATGAAATCCAAAAGTTCAAACGATGTGCCGAATCGGGATGTGCTTTTCCTTTTAAAACATTGTAGGATATTAAAATTTACATATGCCGCTTGTTCATTAAAATGTAAGAGTTGTTGGTGGGCTACCAGTAATGAAAAATTAGATCCTTTGCAGATGTAGATTTTGATAGAAAAGTACTTGGATTTTTGTTATTATATGAGAAACCATTAGCCCAGTGCTATCGAGATTGTTATAATAAGCCAGTGAGGTGTCACAAAACTCAAAAAGTTAAAAAGTTATATTAAAAATAGAAAGACTTCTTAATTAATACCAAAGACAATCTTGCTTTCGTCGAATATAATTTGTATTTTGAATTACGGCATTTAACGCATTATGACTTGTTAAAGTAATTTTGAATTTTTATTGGCATAAATAATTTACTGATAATTTGGACGGAAATACAAACAACAGAACATTTGAAAAATAAAAAATAAGTTTGTAAAAAATAAGGAGCCCTACTGTATTATCGTCAATTAAACGAATATTTCAACAACAAAAAATCGATGAAAACTGTAGTGCTGTATCGTAAATAAAATCTTTTTTCTCCACCACCCAGAGTAGTGTTTGCCGAACGAGCACAAATTGACTCCTCATCGTTACAGCGTCTACGATTGTTCAGTTATTCGCAAGCACTTATATCCGTCATTGCGCTCTTTTTGGCCGGCAACGCATACGGTCGCCAATCCGATAATTTTATCGGTACAAATCGCGGTCCTCCGCCAGCTCCGCCAACGCCTCCCACGAAACTTGTCGTACGAACGAGCTCCCGGGCTTTATTAATCACCGGCGTTCCTCCGCCGGAGAACTACGGGGGCGAGGCTCGCCCCGGACAATGAACTCTTACGTTATATCACAGGTGGGCGAATTAATTAACGCGTCAGAAGCACGCTCGCATCGCGATCTCGGCGGCGGGGTGGCGGCGGCGGGCGGGGGGGGGGAGGCTCGATTCCCCGACGCCTCGCCCGACATTGATATCCCCGCCTCGCCCCGACCATTGTATCTCTTCCAGAATTAGCGGCGTACATCGCCGAGTGGGCGACCCCTGGCGCGGGGGGATAATGGATCCATCGACGCGCGTCGAAGCGCCGACACTCGCGACGACGTTAACGGCCGAGAGGAGGCCGGTTGGTGGGCTGTCGGGCGCTGCCCCCCCCCCCCCGCCCCCCGCCCCGCCCGCGCGCGTCCGCAATTTCAGATTAGCGAATCGGGCTAATGCCAGTCGTTGACCGGGCGCTCTTTCTTTAACCCCAACACTGTCCCGACGTGTACGTGTACATGCAGATAACGGGGCGCGCGCTCATACATAATGCATGTGGTGGGCAGCCCGCTGCCTGTAAATAAATGGACGGCGGCGCGGAGGACCGGGGTGCAACAACCGGGGTTATATATATATATAGTACGGCCGACCGATGGCGTTGCGCCTCGTAAGAAAACTCCTTGCTTCGTCCGGTTTTCGCGGCTTTCTTGGCGCGATTGAAAGTTTTTTCTACTTCTTCACTTTTTCTTGCCTTTTTTTCATGCTCAAAACCGCCAGTTCAGCTGTTTTGTGCCGTGGCAAAAGTTTTCTTGTGTACGCTATAAAAGTATAAAATAACGGATGCGTTTCGGAGCATGTAGATTTATAATTAATAATGTGATTTCTAATAAAATCGATTTAATCCAGTTGACGTACGTCTGAAGGAATAAATTATTACTGACCCATTGTTTTACAGCATAATCTACAGTCAATGTTTTAAAATCATTGACGAGGTTAAAGCAGATATTATTTCTATATAATTATCTTGCATTCTTTGACGGTAGCCTTAATTTTCTTTAATGCTGACAGAGTCAATGTTTTTCTTTCGTACGAGAAAAAAGTTTCTATCTGATATTTTATTTAAGTGCAGGATTCAAACAGTTACTTCCAAGTTCTTTAAATATTGTAATATTCGAATCGAACTTTTAATGTTTGGATAAAGTTTTAACGTAAAAACTGTATGCTTTTACAATATTAAGTTCTGTGCTTTTAGAGGGATAACATAGTTTTTAGACGCATATAGTAGTCGAAGCAATAGTCGATCACCGCTCAGATCAGATTATATTATAAGTACAGTTACTCTCATATTGGTGGCTTTTGCTATGCAGTTACATCGTATGCAAAAAAAGTCGATGTCATACGTCACTTTTATGAAAACCTCTACTTGAGTGTTACATGTCTCCTACTTTTTTCTATTTTAAAATATACCAATATCGCTCAATCAATAAATTGTTATAAGTTATTAGATCCATTTAAATTCTAGTACGATTCGGTCCTTAACGTCACCATCGAGAAACTATAACTACGGATACATTATTAAGTAATATTCAAATAATTACAGATTAACTACGTCAATCTAAATTTCATTGGACATGCAAAGTTTGAAATCACATAGTTCGTTAATTAGAATTCAAATTAACGTCCACTTAATCTAAGCAGAAAATCCCTTAAATATAGTTTCGTCCCTGCTTTATGTGGCATCTACCTCTTTCACTTTTCCTCTCCTCTTTTTTCTCCCGTTTAAATCACTCTTTCTTTCGGTTCCTCCAGCTCACTTCCGAGGCAGCTTAATCAACTGCTGTAAGCAATACCTCGTTATTATTGAATAGAATTCACGCGAATCTTCGAGAGAAAGAGATAGAAAGAGAGAGAGAGAGAGAGAGAGAGAGAGAGAGAGAGAGAGAGAGAGAGGGGGGGTGATAAGCGATGTAAGAGCAGATTGGAAAATTAAATTGATATAATAGTGTTTCCTGTTAAAGAGTACTTGTAAATTATACGCGTATTTCGTTCAATTTAATCTTTTGTATATCTACTTTTCTTCCTATTTAGAGATTAAAACCGGAGGCTAATTTGAATTTAATGGATTTTAAGCCGGGAACTTACTCGAGAACAGACTTAAAAGATAATAATCTGTATGGGTAAAGTGCATTATTAGAGAAGCCAAGCTGTTTAAATAATTATTTATTACTGCTTTATAAATCGGTTTGAAAATTGGCCTAATTCGCGACAAATCTTTTAGTTCATGTAATAGATATATTAAAATAGTCTTACGGACATTATACTATAATATATTATACTAAAATAATGATAGTCAGACTGTGCTTGTTTATGATCACTCAAGAAGAATCTGAAATCGAACTTATAATATTAGTAAAAATAAATGATATTGAAAATTAAAAATAATAAAAATAATATGATTAGCGAATGAAAAGGAATAAAAGTTTAGTCCAAGAAACATGAAACGTATAGCAGTTCGAGACGTCGGACATCGAAGGAAAATTTAAATTGAAAGGGGTTAGGGAAGTCAGGTTGTTATTTGCTAAGTTCTATTCTACCTCTTCGGGTGTAATCGCAAACAAGGACAGTCTGACTGTCATTATTTGAAAACCAAAAAAATCTAATTTAGAATGTTACGTTAAAACACAGTTGTGTTAGCTATTTTATCATTCGTTCTCTTAAACTAACGGCATTAAAATTGATACACGAGTTTTGATGTAGCATGCTGTCTGCAATAATCGATTTTTTTGTAACTCAAGTTATTGTTTAATCAGTTTTTACCTTCTATCATTGATAATTGGAATCGATCAAATAAAAGAAAAAAAAAATACGTTAAATTAGCTCATGCAGGCTACACGAACAGGGTAAAATTTTTAAAGAGAGTTAAAGCACGGCTGTAGTCGCTTCTTTATGCATTTGAAAAATTAAACAATTGATATTCAAATTCATGGTAAATGAATACTAAGAGCTTCGTTCCTGTATACACACGAGATTCGGCGGTGCATAATTGTCGGTCGCATGCCGAAACATCCCACGCTCTAATCTACCGTACATACACATACAGCTCAGATTAAAACTAATTTATAAATTTAGACACACACAGCCGCCAGGTACTAATTACAGACACGATTACTTAATTAAATTAATCGAATCTTAATTAAATTATAATGGAAAAGTAGAGCGTATTCGTTCGAAAATAATGGAAATAGACATTTTAATGGGTTATTATTTGAGGTTGAAAAAAAATACAACGATATATTTAATAATTTCTATCGTTCAATGAAAAAGGCGTTGTTACCATGTTTATCATGCTTTTTCTTGGAAAGCATTGTTCCATGGGTTGCCGTTACAAGAACAGTTTTATGCTGCGGGCTCGGCGATTTGAATTTTAAACCGGATCATTTTTCCGAAAAATTTCAAGGTCTAATAAGTACTAATAAAATATATTGGATATTAAGACGTCAGATTTCTTTAAAAATGATCAAACTAATGACGCGATCTAGAGCCAAAAATATCTGTAATTTTTGCGATTTTCACTGCTGGGGATTCTAATGGACAGGAACATAACGTCGCAATGGCATTTATTCAAATCAATCGATGCATGAATATTACAAGTCAAGAAATATGAATGTGAAAAATGCTCGCTGCAAAGATCTAAGCCAAGCAAAATATCTACGAGTAAATCGAAAAATTTACAGAGCTACATAGTTATTCATCGTTCAAAATAGGTTTGAGAAAAAAGGGTGAACCAAGGGGTATCGATAAGGATTCGTAAAATTTTCAAAACAATAATTTTTTTTTTTAATTTGTCTTTCGTCTCTGTACTTCCCATTGGCATAATTAACTACTAAAGAGGTTCCGAGCATATGAAAAAATTTTTTCTGCATTTCATTTCAATAATGTCTGGAAACAGAAATTTGTCGTGAGAAATCTACAACCTTTCTCATAGTAATATGAATATTTATACATTTATATCTTAAAATATACTATTTTAAAAGCACGATGGTTTTCGATAATTATTTAAACGTATCTTTACTTTGCATATAATGACATCCAGTAATAATTGAAAAACATTAATTCTAACGTGGTTTTTTGTTTTCTTTACAAGCAAGCGGTCTATCGTCGGAGCTTCCATGCAGCGGACGAGCATTATATATCCCTCTAATCGGTTAATAATCATCGATCGACAGTCACAAGATACACGGACTTAATAAGCAATTACAAGTCTAATTTAAAAATTATTTTACGCTTGTAAGTATCGTTTCAATGACAATTCCATAATGCCACGACAAAATTCAACGATGAAAATGATATGAAAAGCCTGTACGGTTAATTTCATAATTGAAGCGATAAGTAAGAATTCAACATTGAATTTCAACAATTCAAATAATTGCAACAGTTTTAAGACAGGCACGTGCTCATACGTAAATTTCCTTCCGACGACTAATGATTCTTCATGATTACCGAATCGTAAATCGAGCGAGCGCCTTTACTATACATGGACAACCAGCCGTAGGAAAAAATTAAGCGAACCGACTATTAAAACAATTGCAATTCGCTGAAAATTCCCAAGTCGACCAGCTGCGGAAGCCGCATAACAGGTGCGAACCATATCCGCGTAAAGCCTTGACTTGCACGTCGCCTCTAAAAGCCAACGTACGTGCCCGCCGCCGTACGCCGTCGTTAGTCTTTGTTAAAAATTCATCGCGAAACCCTTTCGCTTGCACGCTCGCGTACTTCGTATCGCCCCCCCCCTTCTCTTTTCCTCTTTCGCTCTCTTCCCAGCTCTCCGTCCTCCGTTTACCAGATCAATCGGCGGCATCCATACAGGATTCCGCGAGAAAGCTTTCATCGGGCGCAACGGACGATGGTCCAACTTTCCGGCGCATCCCGCCCCATCGTCGCTGCAGCGCGCCGGCCCTCGGCTGTAAACAATGGGAAATCGATATATCGTGCACGTGGGGCGCGTGCGCGCGGCCGCGTCGTTCCGAAATTGACGCTTTTTTTTCACGTTCCGCCTCGCGTCGCGCGGCCCGCTCAGCGCTGACGACCGTCGATTGATTGATTTGCATCGGTTCGCGGTCAAGCGAGAAATCCCATATATATATATATATATATATATATATATATATATATATATATATATATATACCTAGTCCTCATGGCCGATGTCGCCGTGTGTAGAACCCCTGGTACTTATTTGTTTTTTTCTCGTTGCAGTTTCTCCTCTTGTTTTTTAAATTCTAGTATAATGAATGTACGCGTTATTCCGCGCAGATATGGAAATCGGGAGTGAATTTACAAGAAATCGATGGCTCAGTGATGAAATTTGAATTGTTATCGAAAATATTTTTTTCCTCTTCTTTTATGCTTCAGATTTTATTTCGCTCGCGCAAAGAGTGTTTCGTAATTTTTAGAGTACGGTATTCGCATTTTTTGCGACACGAGTTAAGTTCTATTTTTTTTTCCTTTTCAACCATATTTCTGCAGTCGGTCAAATTATTCAAATGTAATTTTCAAATTTTTTAATTCATTTTAATAAAACTTAAGAATGCATTATTTAATACTCTATCGATGATGTATCCAAAACGCAATAAATAATATCCATATGACTTAGATTTGTATTGACACAAAAACTAGCTTATAAAACTGAATTTGCATTTTAAGATAGCGTCTATATAGAAGTATAAGTAGCCATAAATTTGCATTGAAACCATTGAAATTGTTTATGTAAAAATCATTTTAAAAATCATAAAAAAAATTTTGAATAAAAAATACATAAAGCAAAATTTATCCCAGTTAAACATTTCCAATGTGAATGAGTCCAATATTCACCTCATTAAATTTTTAATTTAGGAATGTGTGCGTGCATAAACTATTCTGTCCAATAACAATGAAACCGTACTTGGGTAAATATTTAATATAAGAATAAAACATATTAGTAATATAGAATGGACCAAGCGAACATATGACCATCTTCTCTTTGCAAGGAATTGCTGCTATGTATTTAGATTAGTAAATATTGCACTTGTTGAGTATTTAATTTGCGAGGACGCTTTTATAGTGAAAAACTTCATCGGAAATTACTATTGAGTTTTTCTTCTTTATAGAATGATAAAGTTTTAGCATCTAAACGAGTTTCGCGCGTGTCTCCATAAATAATTGTTAATCGCTAGCAGTAAAAAAGTATCGAGCAACATTGAATTCTCTGCATACACATGAAATAATTAAACTACACAGCATTTATGTAAAAAGCTATTTTTTTTTTAAAGGAATATCGGACAAACAGTAAATATCGATCGTTCCAAGTCGAAGCCCGAATGATACGCAGCCGAATAAATATTCGAGAGTATTTTCCGTACAGAATTTTTTTTTTATAGTATTTTCTGTATAGCATTGGCAGAGGCGCCGTTACGGATTTTCGCTAGGCGTCGAATTCCGCATGACGAAATTGGCACATTAGATCCATTCTAGAATAACCAATTAGCTATGCTTACCTATAATACACGATAAACGTGGACATTCGTAAATTTTGCACTTTAGTAAAACTATTTTGAAGCGTATCTATTTTATAAAATTTATCGATCACATATCACGATAAATATTAAACATGTTATTAGTATCGTTTAATTTATGCCGTAGCATCTTCAACCGTATAAAGTAAATTTTCAATGGATACGAATTCCTAACAAGGAGAGTTATGTACGAGTAGCAATAATTCTTCAAATTTAATGCACTGTAGAAGAATTTCAGAGAATGTGAATTTACTTTAATACGTATAATATTATAAATTATGCGGTCTATGAATACAACTTGTCCTCTTCAAAGTTCCGTTTCCATTCCTACTCTTTTTTACATTAAATACGTATATTCGTTATTTACATTATACGAATGAGATGTTCTGTTACAGATATCTTTTTAAATCTTTCAAATATGGTTTCAAACGTCATGGTTTGAATAGATTTCAAAAAAAGAAAAATAATAAGATGCCGATAATAATACATTAAGTCATTAAAATATTTACAATGGTTATTTGTGAATAGAATTGTAAATCATTAATTATAATTACCTGCACAATATAATATT